>CM034301.1:1077147-1677147 GCA_019925795.1 Dendrobium chrysotoxum | reverse complement strand
AAACTTCATTTGCATCCTTATAAGCTCAACATAAATTTAAGGATTCATGTGCTCTGAAAGTTTATTAGGGATGCTAAGCCCTTATGAACTAGCCCGAAGCTAACCAAGAGGGGCGGGGGGGGTGAATTCGTAGTTTTGAATGTTTTAAAATAGATGTAATAGAATAGATCAAACACAGATTTCATCTAAGTAGTTAATCGCAGTAAAATAAAATGCGAAAAAATAATAAGAAAGAATACACCAAATTTTATAGTGGTGCGGTCAACTTGACCTACGTCCACTCCCCGGAGCCTCACCTCTAGGTATTGCACTAAAACTCAGTGACTCTCCTTCTGTTCCCACAACAAGGTGGAGAAGCCTTTAAAAAACACCTTTCACTAACCCGGTGAGGCAGAGAACCAAAACTCCTTTTGCTTCCTCTAGAAGCAGGCAGAGAACCTTACCTCCTTTCGCTTCTTCCTGAAGCAGGCAGAGAACCTTGATCTTCTTGCAAACGATTCTTTCCACAGAGACACCAAAGGATAAGGGACGACAACTGGAGATGATGACTTGAATCCTTTCTTGGAGTAACCTTTGGGAACACCTCACAAACTCCCCCTCACAAGATTCTCTCTCTCTCTCCCCCAAGCTCTCCCTCTCCCTCTCAAGGCTCTCTCAGGTGAGGACAGTGGTAAAAGATCTCAATAATAGAAAGAAAGAGATCTTAAATACAAGTGCTCAAAAATTGCCCTAAATTATAACTTGCCATCAAAGATCATCTAGGATGATCGGTCGATCATCCTGTATGATTAGTGCAAAAACACACATATCAGCCTGGACGATCTTGTTCTTCTAGATGATTAGAAGACAAGTTTTATTCTAATCATCCGGGATGATCCTACGATCATCCTGGATGATTAGTTTAATTTAGGAATATCATCTAGAAGATAGTTTGGGACATCCAGGATAAAAGCCTGGATGATCTAAGAAAATGGCTTGATCATCCAAGACGATATCTCTATCATCCTGTACGATTAGTTCAAAAACCCCCAATATCGTCTAGCACATAGTTCGGGTCATCCAGGATAATTTATGCTGGACAATTTCAAAATAGTTGATCGTCCATGATGATAAATCTATCATCCTGTATGATTAGTTCAAATGGCAATATCGTCTGGAATATAGTTCGGGTCGTCCAGGTGAAATAGACGAGAAGATAAGGATTTGTAATTGATCGTCTAGGATAATGTGATCGATCAATCAATCCTTAATTAGTTTCCTTAATAATTTAACTAATTTAGGCATGATTGTAATGCATCATCCAGGATGATACATGTATCATCCAGGACGATTAGACCAAAGCACTAAAAATAAAAATATGCCTAACTTAGTCTAGCGACTGAGATTTTCTGACTTAAGCATATCATCCCTGACGATGGAAGGATCATCCACGACGATCTGCTTAATCAGACTAACTTAATATGGCTGCCCTAATTAGGGTTTCTATTTTCATTAGATTATCCAGGATGATATTACTATCGTCCAAGACGATATGAACAAAAATAGAACAGAAACTCTAACTCAAAAAAAAAAATCTCCCCTTGAGTGTGTGTGTGCAAGGTTACTTAGCTTGGGGATCCATTACATTACATTTGACTCAAGAATGAGAAAAAAATTATAATTGAACACACGCAGACCTGATCTTGAGCTGGCTACATTTGGACTTGATCTTACGGACCTGAAAGGTTAGGCAATCAAACAGAAATAAAAATATTTGTTATCATCAAAATCATAATCCTTGAATCCAGATTTGTAACAATATCTCCCTTTTTGATAATGGAAAATATTTGTTAGAAAATTTTCAATTCAGCGAATAAAATACAGATCAAGGAAAGCTAAGCAATATAAATTCTATTAGCCAGGCAAACAATACAAGAACACTAAACACTGATAACTTAAATAGTATAATAACCCAGAACACAAACTACTCCCCCTTTTGACATCTCAAAAAGGGGAAAAATAGCACAGAGGAAACTAAAAAGACAGCACAAAACATCACTAAAAATAGGAATAATAATCAAACTAGAAATAAGAGGGACCCAAAAATCACAAAATAAATCACAATCACAGCAAAGATAGAAAAACACAAAATAAAAAATGAGGAACCAAGAACAAAACCTAAAAAAGGATTTTTTTAATCAATCTATTCGAGTAAATTAGAATTTTTTCTTAATTTTCAATTCAAAAGCCAATAAGAAGAAATCGACATGTTGAAAACTAGAAAAGTTGGAAAAATTAATTTTGTAACTCCTACCTCGGACACCTTACAGGTTAAAATTCATTTCAAACAAAAGTCTAATTCAGAAGAAAAGAAATTAGATTTAAAAAGTGATCCTTTCAAGCCTCATTCTAGAAAAATATCTGATAAAAAAGTATTACAAAGGAAGGAATCAGAAATCATGATTTTCAAGCTCAAGTTTTTAAAAATATTAAGTGGCGCATAGATTTTTCTAAGATATTTAAAGATCTGAAAGGGAAGAAAGCTTATTTATTTGTGGGCTCATTTTATGCCTCTTTTACAATTTATTTGGTGCACTTTGCGCATCTTCTGATTTTTGATACACTTTGTGTATCTTTCCATTTTTTGTATCATTGCGCATCTTTTCATCTTTAGGCTCATTTTGTGCCTCTTTTTATTTCTTTTCCAAGCTTGCTTCCTTTCATAATCTTTAAAGAATCTCAGTTGTGAGATTACCTTCCAGACATAAGAGAAGAAAAAACTCACTCTCTACAGTAAGGAAGAGTAATTCACAGAGCAAAACCATACGTCATATGGTAAGGGCAATCACCTAATTAAGAAAAATATAATATTGATTCAATGCTTTGAAAATACTATTCATATGAGATAGATTACTATAGGAAGATAAAATAGATCTCTATTCCAAAAAACTAACTTTTTAATTTTCAAAGAGATTTTTATCCAAAAGGAACAATACACCATAAAAGGAGTTGGAGGAAGAGAAATAATCATCAATGTTTCTTCCCTTTAACTATTTTAGAGAAGTCAATCACTGCTTATAAGCTTCTAAATAAAAATAAGGCAAAACTCTCAATTAGAAATCTAGTTTATCAGCAGTAGTGAGCAGTGATCTGATTTTGAAGAAAATAAATAGTAAATCAATAAAAGAAGAAAGAAAGAGCATAAAAAGAAATAATCAAATCGGGAAAACAATAATAACAAAAAGAAAATCTGGAGAGAATAAAAACTAAAAAGAAAACAGATAATCAAATCAAATAAAAACTAATGAAAATTGAAAAGTATAAACTTTAGAAATCAGTAGCCATCAGATTCATGCATTTATGTCGATCACACCCAATCTAGTCCTTAACATGCTGAATGAGTCAAAGGCCAGTGGTTTAGTAAAGATGTCAGCCAGTTGATTTTCAGTTACTATATGGTGTAGCTCAATGTCCCCTTTGGTAATATGGACCCTAATGAAGTGATGCCTTATGTTAATGTGTTTGGTTCTTGAATATTGGATAGGATTCTTAGAAATGCAGATGGCACTTGTGTTATCATATAGAACTGAAATTATGCCAACAGGTAATCCTAAATCTAAGATTTGTTGCTTCAACCAAAGAACTTGGGCCACATAACTTCCTAAGACAATGGACTCAGCTTCAACAGTGAAAAGTGCAATAGAGTTTTATTTTCTATTGAACTAGGAGATTAAGGACTATCCTATGAATTGGCAAGTTCTAGAAGTACTCTTTCTATCCACCCTACATCCTACAAAATCTGAATCAAAATATTTAATAATTCAAAAAAGGTGTTGTGCCTTGGATACCAGATTCCTAAGTTTGGGGTCCCTAAGAAATATCTAAGGACTCTCTTAACTGCAGTCAGGTGGGATTCTTTAGGATCAGCTTCAAATCTAGCAAAGAGATAAACACTAAATATTATATCAGGTCAACTAGCAGTCAAGTAAACCAGTGATCCAATTATTCCTCTATACTTCTTTTGATCAGCAGATTTTCCATTTGAATCCTTACCTAGCTGAATAGTGGAGCTCATGGGAGTGTTTATTGGCTTGGCTTTATCCATTTCATATTTCTTCAAGATGTCCTTAGTGTATTTTGATTGAATAAGAAATATTCCATCATCCATTTGCCTTATGCTAAACCCCAAAAAGTAGGACAATTCTCCTATCATACTCATCTCAAACTCTTTACACATTATTTTAGAAAAACCATCACATAATTTTTTATCAGAAGATCCAAAAAGTATATCATCAGCATAGATCTGAATAATGAGTAAATCATCTCCTATTTCCCTTAGAAAAAGGGTGGTGTCTGCGCTCCCCTTAACAAACTATCTTTCCAGTAGGAATGGGCTAAGCCTCTCATACCAAGCTCTGGGTGCCTATTTCAATCTATACAAGGCCTTTTTAATTTGTAAACATGATTTGGAAATTGAGAACTCTCAAAACTTATGGTTGCTCTACAAACATATCTTCTTTTATAACCCCATTTAAAAAGGCACTCTTGACATACATTTGAAATAGCTTAAATTCCTTATAACAGGCAAAGGCTTGTAGCACTCTAATGGATTCCAATCTAGCTACAAGGGTAAAGGTCTCCTAAAAATCAATCCCCTCTATTTGGTTGTACCCCTTAGCCACCAATCTTATCTTATTCCTAACCACCACACCAGAATCATTTATTTTATTCTTAAAGGCCCATTTGGTTCCCACTACACTTTGATTTTAAGTCTTTCTACTAACTCCTAGACATCATTCCTTATAAATTTGTTAAGTTTTTCTTTCATAGCTAAAATCTAAAATTCATAAAAAAGGGCTTAATTGATGTTGGTGGGTTCAGTCATTGAGATAAAGGCAGAATGGTTTACTTCATTCCTAAGTCCATACCTAGTTCTAACACCTTCAGAAGGGTCTCCTAACATTAGTTCTTTAGGAGGACTAGAATATTATCTCTATTCTCTAGGAAAAGTATTTTGAGGCTCTACCCTTTCCTCCAGATTTGCATTTTCTACTCCTTGGGTAGTTTCTCCTACTACATCAGTGTTTTGAGGCTCTACCCTTCTCTCCAAATTTGTAGTTTCTCTCCTTGGGTAATCTCTCCTAATTCATCCTCCTCCTCAACTCTAGATTTCTTAGGATCAGATTCATCAAACACTACATGAGTAGTCTCCTCCACCACCAATGTCCTCTTGTTAAACACCTTAAAGGATTTTCCCACACTTCAATATCCTAAGAACACTCCTTCATCAAATTTTAGGTCAAATTTTTCTAAGGATGACTTTCCATTATTAAGAATGAAGACCTTACAACCAAAGACATGGAGGTGAGACAAATTTGGTATTCTACCCTTAATGATCTCATAGGTGTCTTATTCAGATTGGATCTAATATTCACCCTATTCAATACATAACATGATGTGTTTATCGCTTCTTCCCAAAAGTACTTTCAAAGTTAATAATTAGCAAGCATGGCTCTAGTGGCTTCCACTAAGGTTCTGTTCTTTCTTTTAGCCACCCCATTCTGCTAAGGGATCCTAAGAGCTAAAAAGTTATGACAAATCCCTTGCTCCTCATAGAAAGTTTCGAATCACATTCTTAAACTCTCCACCCTGATCACTATGAATGGTCAAGATCTCACAACCTAGCTTCTTCTTAATCCAAGTGGAGAAAGATTTAAATTCATCAAATGACTCAGTTTTGTGTGATAGAAATCTAATCTAAGTGAACCTCAAGTAGTCATCGATAATCACAAATCCATAGACTTTTCTCCTAAAGCTGGAAGTGCTAATGGGTCCAAATAAATCCATGTGAAGGACTCCTAAAGGTCTAGAGGTGTTGATGTCTTTAATGGAGTGAAAAGTGGATTGAACTTGTTTCCCCAGTTGACATGCATCACACAGGTGGTCCTTAGTGAACTTAAGCTTGGGGACACCTCTAACTAAGTTCTTTTGGGTTACTCTTCTAAGGGTTTTTATGTTGGCATGACAATCTCTTATGTCATAGCTAAGACTCATTAGTAGTAATTTTAAGTAGAATGAAGCAGCACACTCAATGTTATTTAAATCAAGCATATAGACGTTGTTGATCCTCTTTCCCTGCAAAATAGTGTTATTATTTAAGCTTATAATGTAAAGTGTTCGCTAGGAACTTTATGCTGAATCCTTTGTCACAGAGTTGACTGATGCTGAGTAAGTTATGTTTCAGTCCATCTACAAGGAAAACATTTTCAATCAAATGGTTCTTGAAGTTTTTTATTATACTTGCACCCACCACTTTCCTAGTGGTGTTGTCTCTAAGAGTGACCTTGCCTCCAGCCCTGGCCCCCAGCAAAATGAATTAATTTGCATATCCAGTCATATGGTTTGAGCATCCATTGTCCAAGTACCACATATTCTCATTAGGTCTTTTGTGAGAGCACCCCTATAAAATCATTAAATGTCAGATTTAGAAACCCAAATAGGTTTGGGTCCCTTGTGATGGAAAGAAGAATGCAATGTATGCATGATATGCTATGAATTTTGAACTTTTGGTATCTACACCCAATGTGTACTACGCTGAACAGTGCAGGTGTGAGAGATATGTCCTAGCATGCCACAAAAAAAATATCTAATGCCAGGAAAAGGGTTTACTAATCTAGATGGGTGATGGTGCCTCTTCCTAGGTTTGGATGCATGCTGTGATGGTTTATAAAATTTTGTAAATGTGGCAGGTGTTTCATTTTTTTCAAATGCACTAATTTTTACTCTTAGAAATTCATTTTCTTTTTAAAGACTTGCCATTTTTAGTTTCAATGCATGCTCACTATTATCTAAATCACATGCCATGGTATCTAGATCTTTAAAGGATATTTCTAAATTAACATGCGATGTTTTTAAGATGTTATGCTCAGCTGATAAATCAGAATGCTTTTTATTTAACTCATCAAATTCATCAAGTAGTGACATGTGATTGCTATCAAGTGTAGAATGATCCTTAATCAAAACTTCATGCTCTTTTTGCAAGTTTAAGAATTCCAATTTCAGCTAGCATGCGTTCTCTTAAGATTTGTACATGATGAATGGATTTTCTCAGAAACATCAAGTAATTGATCGTAGGTTAGTTCACATACCTCTTCTTGGTCAGACTGACCACGAAGTTCATCCGCTATCAAACATAAGTTTGTAGTCTTCTATTTAGCTTCAGTCTCAAAGGAGTCAGATACTGAATCCACCTAGAAAGCCTTTTGAATTCATTTCTTATCCTTCCTGAACTTGGATTTCTCTTTACCCTTATCCTTGCTTAGGTGAGCATTAAGTGTAGGACAATCAGCTTTTATATGTCCTAGATTCTTGCATTCAAAATATACTATATCAGAAGAACCTTTAAAACTTTTGCTACTCTTATATTTGTTCCATTTCTGAAAGTTCTTGTGTTTCTTCCTTAGAAAGCTTTTGAATTGCCTAGTGATTAAGGTAACATTATCTCTTTCAGACCCAAAAGAATCAGTCTCCGTATCATTAGCCTTTAGTGTCACAGTCTTCTCTTTCTTCTTCTCACTCGCATTAAGCTGCCTTGGTTCACTCCTTGCTCGTAAGTAATTAGTGATCCAAGTGAGTTATCAATAGAATAATTGTTCAAATCCTTGGATTCAGTGATAGCAAATATCTTGGCATCATAGGAAGAAGGCAAGCATCTCAAAATTTTGTCAACTTTTTCATAGTTCGTGAGTTCACTTCTTAAGGCATGTAGGGAAGTGACAATTTGTGTGAACCTAGTATACATTTTAGATATTGACTCACTAGATTTCATGCAAAAGAGGTCATAGTCATGAAGCAAGATATTCAACCTAGATTGCTTAACTTCAGTTGTGCCCTCATAGGTGAAAAATAATTTATCCTAGATTTCTTTTCCAGTTGTACATGTTGACACATGCATGTAATCTTCAGATTTTAAGGCACACAAAAAATAGTTTAAATATTTTACATTCAACTATGCTAAATCACGATCATCAAGAATCCATTCAGTAAAAGCAAATTTAGTTTTAACACCATTAAGAAGTCCATGAGGTGCATTATAACCGTCTTTAACAAGCATCCACATGCAATAATCTATAGATTGTAAAAAGGTGGACATGCAAGTTTTCCAAAAATCAAAAGGAATATTATCAAATAATGGTGGACGAGAAATGCAATAACCTTCCGCGGTGTTTCTATTACTAAAGTTAGCCATGAATTAAATTCAAAAGTTTTTCAAAACTTAATTTTATGAATCCCGCTCTGATACCACTTGAAAGTTTTTTAGGGATGTTAAGCCCTTATGAACTAGCTCGAGATTAACAAAGAGGGAGGGTGAATAAATTGGTAGTTTTAAAAGTTCCTAAGCAAAAATGATTTTGAAAACCTTTTTGAATGTCTTAAAATACATGCAATAGAATAGATAGAACATAGATTTCACACAAACAGCTAATTGCAGTAAAATAAAATATAAAAAAATAATTAGAAAGAACACACCAAATTTTATAGTTGTTTGGTCAACTTGACCTACGTCCACTCCCTGGAGCCTCCCTTCTAGGTATTGTCCTAAAACTCAGTGACTCTCCTTCTGCTCCCATAACAAAGCGGAGAAGCCTTTATAAAACTCCTTTTCACCAACCCGGTGAGGCAGAGAACCCAGACTCCTTTTGCTTCTTCCTAAAGCAGGAAGAGAACCTTACCTCCTTTTGCGTCCTCCTGAAGCAGGTAGAGAACCTTGATCTTCTTGTAGATGATCCTTCCCACAGAGACACCAAAGGACAAGGGACGACTACTGGAGATGATGACTCGAATCCTTGCTTGGAGTAATCTTTGTGAACACCTCATAAACTCCCCCTCATAAGATTCTCTCTCTCTCTCTCCCCCCCCCCAAGTTCTCCCTCTCCCTCTCAAGGCTCTCTCAGGTGAGGACAGTGGCAAAAGATCTCAATAGTAGAAAGAAAAATATCTCAAATACAAGGGCTCAAAAATTGCCCTAAATTACAACTTGTCGTCAAAGATCATCCATAATAATTGGTCGATCATCCTATATGATCAGTACAAAAACACACATATTAGTTTGGATGATCTGGTTCTTCTGGATGATTAGAAGATAAGTTTTGTTTTGATTGTCTGAGATGATCTTGTGATTGTCCTGAACGATTAGTTTAATTTAGGAATATCATCAGAAGATAGTTCAGGACATCCAGGAGAAAAGCCTTAATGATCTTAGAAACTGACTTGATCATCCAGGATGATATCTCTATCATCCTATATGATTAGTTCAAAAACCCCCAATATTGTCTAACACATAGGTCAGGTCATCCAGGACAACTTATGCTGGATGATTTCAAAATAATCGATCATCTAGGATGATAAATCTATCATCCTATATGATTAGTTCAAAATGGCAATATCATCTGAAATATAGTTCGGGTCGTCCAAGTGAAATACACTAGACGATATGGATTTTTAATTGATTGTCCAGGACAATCTTACGATTATCTAGGACAATGTGATCAATCAATCAATCCTTAATTACTTTCCTTAATAATATAACTAATTTAGGCATGATTGTAATGCATAATTCAGGACGATACACGCATCATCTAGAATAATTAAACCAAAGTACTAAAAATAAAAACATGCCTAACTTAGTCTGGCGGCTGAGATTTTCTGATTTGAGCATATTATCCTGGACGATGGAAGGATCGTCCATGATGATCTGCTAATCAGACTGACTTAACATGGCTGTCCTAATTAGAGTTTCTATTTTCATTGGATCATCCAGGATGATATTACTATCATCCAGGATGATATGAATAAAAATAGAACAGAAACTCTAACTCAAAAAAAAAATCTCCCCCTGAGTGTGTGTGCAAGGTTACTTAGCATGGGGATCCATTACATTATATTTGACTCAAGAAAGGGAAAAAATTATATTTAAACACACACAGACCTGATCTTGAGCTGGCTTGATTTGCACTTGATCTTATGGACCTGAAAGGTTAGGCAATCAAAGAGTAACAGGAATGTTTTTTATCATCAAAATCATAATCCTTGAATCTAGATTTACAACATTCTCTTATTTATAACTAATGTATATGAGTTTTCTTAGGGAGAACTTAGGATATTCACTATCATTAGTCCAAGACACATTAATTATTGGTATCTTCATTATTTTTTGCATTTCTTATTAGGGATAGAGATTACCCATGATTCCATTTCATATGATAAATATCATACTTTGAGCAGATAGTAATAGAATATTTATGTGCAGCATTAAATTTTCTCGTGGGATTTACACTCTCTTATACACTTTATAACATGATTGGCATGTGCACTTACATTTTTGTTAGGGTTAGATCCAAGCAAACATAAACTAAACACTAGCCTCCATCAAGGTTTTGGTAGCATTGATGGGAAAATTATTTATGCTATTGCAATAATTCTATATTATCCAAAATGCTACATGTCTAATTATACTTATTTCTTATTTTGTTATTATCATTTGTGATAAGAAAAGTTATGACTGTTTGCAAAATTATATTCTTTAAATTTGTTTTCTTGAAATATAATTCTTGTGATGTTGGTGTATGTATACTAGAGCTAGTATGGAACCTTAATTATTTAACTTAGAAATTGAAAGGACCCTTACAAAAATAAAAAAGGTTAAAAAGACTTTAGTACTAGAAATGACTAAACCAAATCCAGATCATGACCGTCTTAAACCTCGTAGGGAGTATGCCAATCCCTTCGTAGATGGAATTCATCAGAGTATCAATCGATCTACTATATAAGCCAATACTTTGAGCTGAAACCCATAGTTAGCCAAATTGTATAAAATTCACAATTTGGGTATAAAGTTATGCATACTTTGAGTTGAACTTAGCTAGATGTTTAAAAATTTTCATAATATTCAAGTATAAGGGTGTCAGTGATGACACTATTAGACTTCATCTATTTACATTTTCTCTAAGGGACAAAGCAAAAGTACTATTTAATTCCTTACCCCAAGACTCCATAACCGCTTGGAATGAGTTAGCCCATAAGTTTCTAGCAAAATATTTCCCACCATCCAAAATTGCTAAGCTTAGAAATGATATTACTTCATTTTTCCAATTTAATGGAGTGTTAATTTATGAGATCTTGGAAAGATTCAAGGAGACACTTAAAAAGTGTCGTCATCATGTTTTACTTGATTGGTTGGTTATTCAGACTTTTTTCTAATGGTCTTGTAGGATCCCTTAGCTTAATAATTTATGTGGCAGTTGGAGGTTCTTTGATATTAAAACCTTTTGATGAATCTTATGCCTTGATAGAAGAGATGACATCAAATAATTTCTAGTGGCCTTCTAATAGGGTCAATCCTATGAAAGTAGGCTAGTGTCTAGGAGTGAGATGCTTTATCAATTTTTACTGCTCAGGTAGCTACTATGTCTAAAAAGTTGGATAATTTTTGAGTTAGTTCTTGATCGAGATCACCTATGCATTTGGAAGAGAAAGAATTGAATTCTATTAGTGAGTCTAGTACTCAAGGGATTGAGAATGTGAATTTAATTGGAAGACCTAACAATCCCTATTCTAATACTTATAATCTAGGTTGGAGGAATAACCAAACTTTTAGTTGGAGTAATAATGATGGTGAAAATTAGTGGAATGCAAGTCAATTAAAACCTGGAGGATTTTGAATAATCCATATCAACCTTTAGTGAATTCTAGATATTCTTATCCTATAGGCTTTAATCAAAATTATAAATTCAAAGATAGGAATACACCTTTGGAGGACATAGTGATTAAGATGGGAAACCAAACATAGAGTCAAGCTACTTCCATTAAGAATTTGTAAAATTAATTAGGATAGCATGCGATTTCCTTTAGTAGTAGATCTTATGGAACTTTGCCTAGCACCACTGAAGTTAACCCAAAAGAAAAAGGACAAGATCTTAGTTTGGAGCATTTTAAAAATAGTGGTGATGGTGCTTAGCCAGATAAAAATTTTAGGCAAGTCTTACTGAAGACTATAAACTTTGTACTCTTTGGGAGGCAACCAAATTCTATTAATGCTATCTTAGCTTTGTTATTGTCGTGTGATGTTTTTTCTTTTTATTTTTGTGAGAAATGTCATGTGTGTTATTTTTAAGCTTACTAATTATGGTTCTTAATTAACAATTAAATAATATTTTTTTAATCAATTTTTATTTATGTAGTGCTAAATTTGAACGTGTACCATAGTGCTAGAGCTTAAAACACTACAGTGTTGACTTGTTAAATGCCGTTGCATCTGAATATGACATTACAATGCTGAATTCTCAAGAAATTCTTAGGGTATAATGTCATAGAATTATTCAATTAAGCACCACAACACTACTTTGCTCTTATAAGAGCTGTGATGCTCACTACTGTAGTGTTGTGTGGTTAGGTCAGTAATTTCTATAGTGTTTGGATATTATATTCAGAGCCATTATACACACTTAAATTTTTTTCATTATGAATCTTTATTCAGCATCACATCATTAACCTCAACTCCACAATATTAAATCAATACCATAATTAGTTAGTTATAACTTCACAGTGGTTGTCATTACATAGTGTCGTAGTGCTTGTACATGTCAAATGTTGCAGCCGTCTCATAGTCAAAAAGCTACCATTTAATCTTTAAATGCTTATGTAGTAACACCATGTGTTGTTTCATGTATGTGCCACTATTAGTTTAATCATTTGTCATTTAGCTCTTCCTAGCACCACAACGCCGCCATTCATAGTGCCATATCACACGTAAACTTTTACAAATAGAAAGTGTCTTATTTTCATTATTTTCATAGGGCTTGATTTTTCTTCTCTTTAAACTATGATTTCATGTTATTCTTGCACTCTTCAAATCTTTTTTAATTGCCCCAAAGATGAAAACTAGTATGAATAGAGCTTCCTCTTCCATTAATAGAAGGTTATTTATATCCGCTGAGGTTGAGGATATATTTGCTCAACTATTTGCTAGTAAATAGTTAATTCCTGATAGGGTATTCCAAAATTCTAGAGGGGTTGTCATGTCCATATTGTGAGAAATAGATCAGAGACCTTGTGTGAGGAGCCTAGTACTTGTGTAGTGAACATTATGAGAGAGTTTTTTTGTAAATGCTAAAGATGCCAAAAATAATAGATGTTTTGTAAGAGGTAAGTGGGTACCTTTTTATCCATCTAGATTAATAAGATTGATAAACTCAAAGACATAGAATTTGATGATTATTATCATTTTAGTCATGCACCCATAGACCCTCAGAAGCTTTTAAGAGTGTTAGCTAATTGTAGGAGTAGAAAGGTATGAAAAAAGAGAGATGGAAAAGTTATTAATCTCCCTTCTACATATTTACTCAATTATCCAAGGCTTGGCATTACTTCATTACTTCTAGATTCTTGCAAAGCAAAATCATTAGTGAGGTGACCCAGGATAGGGTAGTTTTGAATTATGCTATTCATGTGGGTTACTCAATTGATGTGGGGAAATTAATTTTTTTTCTTTATTCTATATCATTAGTGGATCCACATTATTTATTTTAGTTTATCCTTCTCTTGTCTATTACCGTTGTGTCACCGTTCATGTGTTAGGAGAGTATTATGAGAAGCAAGCTTTTCCCATTTCTGCTCTCACCAAGCAAAAAATAGAGAAATTTAAGAAGGGAGGGGAGGTGAGGAGGGGGAAGCAGGACCTAGTGAGCCCCATTTGACCTGTCTGCCCAAACACAGTTGGCAGAGTGCCTAAACACCCAAATCTTTAGTTGATAAGGTTACTAATCTTAGTAAGCAGATGGAGGGTGTTACCTTTTTTTTATGATGAGTCTAGGGAGTGGTAGCAGGGTATTTCACACAAGGCTTCCCACTTTATGGACATGTAGGAAAGGCAATACTATTATGCATTGTAGTTCAATGAAGTGTTTTTTGGTATGTATAGGAGGTGTCCATTCGTAGAAAACCCACATTAGCTTCAATTTCTGCTAGCTCACCCTTATGACCCATATATGTGGCACCCACCTATAAAAGATTATGATGAGGAGGAGGTGGAGGAGGAGGAGGATTGATAGTGCTTGTGTTATTTTTTCCTTTCTTAATTTTTTACTTTATTTGCTTGAGAGAGAGAGAGAGAGAGAGAGAGAGAGAGAGAGAGGAGAAGAAGATGGTTTTTGTCGTGTTTGGTTATTTCTTGTTTTCTTTATTATTCACTTTTTTTCTTGGGGAGGTCATTGTGATGGTTGTGATGGTGTAGTTTCTGAAATATTTCCTGTATGATGCACTCGTTATTATTGTTATTGTTGCATTCTGATTAGAGAGAGTAGTTTATTGTAAGATGTATAGTGTACCTTCTATCATTTTAATTGAAAAGACATTATCAGTTTCCTTTATTATTTGTGCACTTTACATTATTTGTTATTTGTGCACTTTACATTATTATTATTTATTGTTCTTAGTTAAATTTTCATTAACTTAAAATATCCTAGTTTGTTTAATTATTGAAATGTACTCCATATATTGCACTTTAATAGCTAAGTTAACAAAAATAAAAATATTAATTAAAAATAATTTAAAATTAAAAATAATACAAAATTATAAGTGATAAATAGAATGAAGAAAGAATAATAATTTCTAATTTTAAAATCATAATAATCAACTAAGTAAATTATCTGAGTTAGTACTTCATTGTTAAACATAAATGTATAACACCTAAGCACTGATTATTGATTGTAAGATTTAATAACTAAGTATAGAAAAAGGAAGTACTTAGATTAATTTATTGAACTTATTATAAAATCAAGTATGGAATTAGTAAACTTGTACAACCCTTATATACTTCCAATTTAGGGTATCCTAAAGGAAGAAAGCAAAGTAGATATTCAAAATCATTATTTTAGTACTCATGTTTATTAAAAGAAAGAATAAAAATACAGGAAGTATAAGAAAATGCCAAAATAAAAATGAATACTATAACATCAAAATTGATATTTGATGATGACTGAATTCCTAAAGTATTTTAATACTCAATTTTAAAGAGTAGAGTGTAAGTGTGCTATTGCATATGAAAGTTTATAAATGAATTTCAAAATTAACAAATGCAAACAAATTCTGAAATTATAAACTATTCAATCTATACAAGTAGTCAACAGTGCACTTACACTTGTAATGAATTAGTTAAATTTTGATATGAATAAAGGTGATTCCTTAGGATACTTTTTTCATGATTGTTTAGAATAAAAATTATCCCACTTTGATCATTGAAATTTATGTCTAAATGGCATAATATTGTCTTAAATTTTAATTTATTTTAAATTGCAAAATTTTTAGTTGGATTAATGAAGCTAATCAAAGGTGTAAAAATAACTGCTTGAGGACAAGTAAAAGATTATTTAAGAGGGAATTTGTTGATTGAAATTTATATTTATTTTTATTATCTATTAAAGATGTGCGTTTTAGTTGATGTTGTACAGGAATGCCTCAGTAAATGGTGTAAAAATTGCAAAGTTATGAACCAACGTTGTAGCACCAGAATTATCAGCAATTCAGCTTCTTCAACACCTCGACGCCAGATCAGGACATTGCAGCATAAGAGCCTTAAGATAACTACATTAAATTCAGTACTACGGTGGAATAAAGGACAACAACTCAGTGTCACGTAGCATTATAGCACCAAAAATGAACATTGCAGTATAAGAGTCTCTAGAAAAATTATAATTAATTCAACATTAAAGCACCAACCACGGAAGCACCACAATGCTAGATTATAAAGTTAAGCGACATAGTGCCCAACTTTTGTTATGCCATGGAGGAGCATATAAAGATAAGAAGTGCCATGCCAGTTTAGTTAAGATTCATGCCTGATCACTAAATAGCCTTGCCATGTCAGGCCAATGCTTCAGTACAGAACATATAGCAATGTTAAGGTACTAATACCTACTATAGTATCGTGGAGCCACATTGTCGAGTGCCATAGTGCTTGAGTCTATTTATGTTAAGTATAAATAGTTTTTTTCTATACTTTCTATGGGAGGGTTGAAGACTTTTTTTAGAGAAGTCTAGAGGAGAGCGACTAGGGGCGTACGTGAGTGTGGCTAGCTAAATACATGTATGAAATAAAAAAAATGTCTTTGGGTTAAATAATTCTTAGGTTTACTTTAAAATGGATTGCTAACTAGATATACAAGTATACATGTCGATCAAGTAGTAAAGTGATTGAGAGAGTATCGATCCCACGAAGAAGTGTTCTACTATATTACAATTAAACTAGCATTGTGTACTACAAATGCAAGATTTATCCTACTAAACAAAAATTAAGAGTTTTGAGATTCTATCAATTATAAAGAATGCAACAACTGATGAGATTCAAATATATAAAATATATTTTGAACTAACGCTTGTAAATAATAATATTTTTCTAATGAGTCTCTTAAATATTAATATGGATCAAAGCTTATGCATCCCTAAATCTCTATCAAGCTTGTAGCATATCAAGCTTGTAGCAGTGAAAATGGAGGTTTATGACCTTCCCACAATTCTAATTTCTTTATAGAACCTAGAAGGTTAAACATCCTATGTCTAGATATGCCAACATTCTATTTCAATACTCCTATTTACTCTAATATTTTTCCATCGAGCTTATATATCACACTAAATATTAACTACACATATGGCCAATATATACATTAAATTAAGAATGAGAGATACTAAAAATATTCATAATTTTACTCAAGATATAAGAGTTGACATTAGTACTTGCATTGTGTTTACATCATTAGTCCAGAACTTAGAATTTAATCATATATAGATAAATTAGACAACAAACACATCTTTATTTCACACATAGAAGAAATGATATAGAAAAATAATAAGGAAAATATCACCTAGATAGCACAAATGAACTTCTCCACTCCTTCCTCCCCTAATGGTAGGATTGCTTACACAAGATGGGCTAAGATCTCCAATGAAAGTATCTTGAACTTCCGTAGCCTCCCGTAGAATTTACTCTATGGGGTTACTAAAGAAATACACAAAAAACTATAGGACTCTACTACAAGATGACAGAACTCTTAAATAAAAGAACTAAAAAATTATTTAAAGTGCATAAAGGAGTTAAGGAACCATGGCACTCGATAAGGTGGCGTTGCAACCTTAGAATATTAACTAATACCTCAACACTATTGAGCTTGATCCATGTTGGGCTATGTTGACTCAACCCATCTGTTGATTAAATTGGTGTGTCACTTGGCTGATTTAATAGGGCTTCATCTTTCAATAGCTACTCCTTCATAATGATGCAAAAGTTGGAAGCTACGATGCTTGAATATCCAATCTAATGCTACGTTGTGGTGATGCTCGGTACTCCGACACTTATTTTCCTAAGACTTAGGTGCTGAGATATAATTTTTCATCGCAGTGGTGCTATGAAATACTTAGATGATGACCTTAAATCTACCGGGGCATAGATCTTCCTAGAATTCTAGAGCAAACATCACAGCTATGCTTAAATAAGGTGTTGGGGTGTTGTAGATGAGGATGTTGTGTTGTTGTAATTGAGGGTGCTACAGTACAGGATTAATACTTGTGAATTTTTACTTTTTTTTGAGATTTTTTTACAAACACAACTGAAATAATACATTTTTACTAAATTTAAAAGTAAGAAACAGTGCAAAATTTATACTTTATAAATCCCCCCCCCTGTGAAAACTCTTGCTTTTCCTCAAGCATTGGGGTAACCACCTATTGATTTGCTTAATAACCAAAATAAAAAATTGTAATTTAAGATTACTAAAATGTAAGATAATACATCACGGATTAGAAGTAATTTAAAATGTTCAAAGTTGTAAAGCTAATTTGAAAAATCATAAATAATTAGCCTAAGCAATCATCCTCATTATTACTCTAAAAACTTTTCCACTATAAGTGTATGTGCAAGATTGACTTCTAATTTTATATATGAATAATATAATACTTAGAGATTAGTTGAGCATGTAGTTAAATTACAAGTTCATTTGTGCATAGTTGTTTGTATTAGTTTACTTACATTATCATATTTGATTTAAGTATTAGGATGCTTTTAGACTTGAACATTAATAGATACCAATTTTAAAATGTACTCATCTTTTTTTACTTTTTTCAAATTTTCTCTAATGATATTTCATATTTTTCACTTTTTCATACTTATGGAGTACATATTAATGATTTTGAATATCAGTTTTGCTTTCATATCTAGCAATCCTAATTTATTTTATGTAAAGATTTGGCAAGATTACTAATTCTCTAGTTTGGTTTACTATGATTTTCATAATTTTAGACTGCACACTTCTTTTCCCTAAACTCAATTATTCATTCTATAATTAAGTACTTAGAGATAGAGTGTATAACTTTTATGTTCAAAACAAGTCAATGACTTAGAAATATTCCTTAGTTAATGATTATGTTTTTCAAACTTTGAATTACTATGCTTTGTTCATTCAAATTAGTATTTAGGGTTTTATTATTATCCTTAATTTTAGATGATTTTTAATTACTATTTTTTAATTTGGCTAAATAAACATTGAAAGTGCAAGCGCCATGTAGAGAATAATTTTCAAGAATTAAGCATAAAATGCGAATTTAATCACATGTAAATGCCAAAAAAACAACAATATAATTAAAAAGAACTAAAGACTATCACATTTTAAAAATAACTCAACATATAAGAAGAGAACTAGATAACTAAAAAGAAATTCACATGCAAAATACAAATGGCTGCCTCCCATCAGTGCTAAGTTCATAGTCTTTAGCTAGACCATTCCAATTATTATTTTTGATGATGAACCAATTTAGTGATATTTCTTAGACGATCTATGTGCCCTCCTAAATACGGCTTTGATATATGGCCATTGCCTTTAAAAATATGTAGGCTCTTCTTATCCTGAATTTAAATGACTATATATAAAATTACTTTCATAATAGTGAATGGTCCTCACCAGCTAGATTTATGTTTTCCTTGAAATAATTTTAATATTGAATTAAAGAGAAAAACCTTTAGTCTAGAGGTAAATTCCTTCTTAAGATGCTTATGATCATGCCATTTTTTAGTTTCATCTTTATAAAACTAGCCATTTTCAAAAGGCTCATTTTTAAATTCTTCTACTTCATTCAACTGTACTAATCTTTTTTCTTCCGCTCCCTTAAGAATAAAATTCAATTCTTTCACTGCCCAAAATGCCTTATACTCTAATTCTTGAGAAATGTGGAAAGCTTTTCAAAGAATAACACATAGGGAAACATTCCAATAAGAGTTTTAAAAGTAGTTATATAGGCCCACAATGCATCACCTAGTTTAGTAGCCTAGTCTTTCCTATTAGAACTAATAGTTTTTTTCTAAAATTCTTTTAATCTCCCTATTACTTATTTCAGCTTAGCCAGTAGCTTGGGGATGATAAGTTGTTACATCTCTATGATGAATACCATATTTAACTAATGCAGTTTCTACTCTCTTATCATGGAAATGACTTCCCCCGATATCTGATTAATACTCTAGGCATTCCAAATCTAGAAAAAATATTTTCTTTAAAAGTCTTAGCAAAACCTAATCATTGGTTTTAGGAGTTACCACTTCTACAATCCATTTTGATACATAGTCAACAGTAATAATAATATGTTGTAATGTATGGGATTGCACAAATGGTGCCATAAAATCTATTCTTCAAACATCAAATAGCTCAATTTCCAAAATATAATTTAAGGACATTTTGTTTCTTCTAAAAATATTACCACTATTTAACATTGATCACACTTCTTAACAAATTCATTAACATTTTTAAATAATATAGGCTAATAAAATTTTGATTAAAGTTCATTAACATCTTTAAATAATGTAGGCTAATAAAATCCTATTGAAGAATCTTAGAAGTAGTTCTAAATCCTCCAAAATGTCTTACATAATGGGAGTCATGACATTCCCTAATTATAAGTTCTACTTCTTCCTCATGGACACATCTCTTAAAGATTTGGTCATTACAAGCTTTGAACAAATATGGTTCATACCAAAAATAATATTTGTATTCATTCAAAAATTTTCTTTTCTAAGTAGAGGATAAATCAAATGGAAGCACTCCACTAGCAATAAAATTCATAATATTACCATAACATGATAATCTACTCATATGCAAAGCAAATAGTTGTTCATGAGGGACAAAACTCATTAATTTTAAGTTCATTATATACATGATCTTCAATTGTAATTCTTTAAAGGTTATCAACAATTTGATTTTTAGTTGCTTTCATATCTAAAATTTGTACATCAAATTCTTGTAATAAGAGAATCCACCTCACTAATATTGGTTTGGTGCCTTTTTTGTCATATGGTATTTTATTTTCTAATGATCACTCTATATATTTATTTTTGTGATAATTAAATAAGACCAAAATTTATCAAAAATAAATACAATGGTCACTAGTTCATTTTTAGGGGTATTGTAGTTACATTGTGCAATATTCAGAGTTCTACTAGCATGAAAAATAACATAAAATTTCTTTTCTTTCTTTTGGACAAGAATTGCTCCTACAGTAAAATCACTTGCATCACATATGACTATGAAAGGTAGGGGTCAGTCAAGATTAATAATAATAGGTACAATAATCAAATGTTATTTTAAACTTTTAAAAGCTTCAAGACATGCGTGATCAAAAATAAAAGGAACAACCTTTTCCAACAAATGATATAACGGTTTTAAAATTTTGAAAAAGTTTTTTATAAAGCTTCTATAAAATCCTACAACTCCAAGAAAGCTCCTACTTCCTTTAACAGAAGTGGGTGAGGGTAGTTTCTATATAACATGAATTTTTGCTATGTCTACCTCTAATCCTCCCTTAGAAATTTTATGCCCTAAGACAATCTCTTTGATCATCATAAATTGACATTTTCTCTAATTTAGCACTAAATTTATTTCTAAATATCTTCTTAACACAAAAGTTCAATTCTAAAATAAGAATATAAAGTAGTGCCAAAAATAGAAAAATCATCCATAAGGATTTCAATGCCCTACTTAATTAAGTTTGAAATAATTTACATCATGCATCTTTAAAAGTAGAGAGAGTATTGTAAAGACCAAAATGCATTCTCCTAAAGAAAAATATCACATAAAGACCGGTTAAGGAAATCTTATCCTGGTCCTTAGGTGTTATAAGAATCTGATTAAACTGTAATTATCCATCTAGAAAATAGTAGAGAGTGTGTCCTGCCAACCTATCTAACATCTGGTCAAGGAACGACAAAGGAAAATGTTTTTTTTCTAATGGCCTTATTCACCTTCCTATAATCTATACAAATTCTGCAACTTGTGAAAATCCTAGTAGGGATAAGCTCTTTGTATTCATTAGATAATATAACAAACCACTCATCTTAGGAGCACAATAAATGGGACTCACCTAAGCATTGTATGAAATGGGATAGACAATTCTAATATCTAGTCATTTAAGTATCTCCTTTTTGATAACCACTTTCATGGATGGGTTTAATCTTCTTTATGGATTAACTTTTTGCATAAAATTAGCCTCCATTAAAATCTTATGCATATAAAGTGTGGAGCTAATTGCTTTGAGATTAGTAATAAGATATCCAAAAGCTTTATTATAATATCCTAAAACCCTAATCAACTGCCTTCCTATTTTTTTTCAAACATACCAAAATTATCACAAGCAAAGTTGAATTTTAACCTACAAAGGCATACTTAAGATGGCTGGGTAAAACCTTAAGCTCTAAAATTGTTGCTTCTTCTACAAATAGCCTTAAAGTTCTACCCACAGATGAAGCATCCAAAGTCTTGAACATCCTCCTAAACATTCCAGTAGTATCTTCAATAGATTGAACTAATTCTTTTAAGTCTTCACAATTTTCTTCAAATTCTACTTCCAATAGTTTTTTTTCCTAACAAATCCTCCTTAAAGCTCTCTACTATAGTTTTATCCAAATTAATTCTAAAATAGTCTCTATTCTTTTCACCAGTGAATTTCATGGATTTAAGATCAATGGTCACTTCTTGATCTTGAACCCTCATAGTCAATTCCCCTTTGTGAATATCAATCATGCTTTCCCTATTGCTAAGAAAGGTCTTCCCAAGATAATAAATATCTCCTTATCTTTTCCATTTCCAAAATAATAAAATCAATAGGTAAAATAAACTTATCTGCCTTAAAAAGGATATCTTCTACCACTCTATTAGGATAAGTAAAAAATATATCAATAAGCTGAATGGTGATAGAGGTTGGTTGAATCTCCCCTACATTTAATCTTTGAAAATGGATAAGGGAATAAAATTGATGATAGATCCTAATTAACACAAAGCTCTACCAAAAATTTTATCACCTATAATCATGAGAATAATGAAGCTACCATGATCTTTCAATTTTTTAAGTAGTATCTTTTGAATGGTAACACCACACTTTTTAGTTAAGGCTATAGTTTCAAATTCTCATAAATTCCTTTCTTATTTAGAATATCCTTCATGAACTTAACATAGGTGGGAATCTACTCTAAGGCTTCAGATAAGGAAATTTTGATGGTTAACTTTTTAAACACTTCCAAGAATATAGAGAATTACTTATCAAAATTTTATTTGATTAGCCTCTAAGGAAAAAAAAGGTGGTGGTGGTCTCTCTATAACCCAAAAATGGGTCTCTCAGTTTCTTTGATGGGTTTAGGTTGTTGAGTAAGAAGTTTAGCTTCTACAGGTTCTTCTACACCACTTTCCCTTTTAGGTTGATATTTATCCTTATAAGGGTCTCCCAAATCTTTCCTGCTCCTAAGCTAGATATTATTGCATTGCTCCTCCAATTTTTTATTGTTGATCAAACTAACAAGTTGTCCTATCTGGTTTTATATTTTTATAAGGGAGGTAGATTGAACCTACAATTGAATTCCCATTTTTATTACTACCCCTTCTAAAGGTGTCTATCTAATCCAAACTAATATCTTTCATTAAAACCCATGGGGTAACACTATAGTGTTGTGTAAATATTATGCTTATGTGATCAAGCTCTAATTGTAGTAGTATCCAATTTCTTAGATATAGCAGCCACCTAACCAATCAAAATAAATAAAGTATTTGATTCATAAACTCCTGCTATTCTCTTAGGATTCACCCTATCAGAAGGTCACTAGAAATTAAATAAAACCATTTCCTTAATTAGTTCATAAGCATCCTCTAATGTCTTAGACAATAAAGATCTTATAGTTGTTGCATCTATAATTGATATAAGGGATCCTACCAGTCCTTTGTAAAAGGCTTGAATAACCAACCAATCGGGTAATGCACAATGATGGAATTTCTTAAGCATTTCTTTAAACCTCTCTATCTTTCATAAATTGACTCTTCTTTAAACTAGGTAAAATATGTGATATCATTCCTAAGCTTAGTAGTTTTGGAAGGTGGGAAATACTTAGCTAGGAATTTATGGGCCAACTCATTCTAAGTAGTTATAGAGCTTTGGGCGGGGGGGGGGGGGGGGCAAGGAATTCAACCATATCTTAGCTTGTCCCTTAGAGAAAATGGAAACAAATGAAGCCTAATAATGTTATATAGATTTCTAAGAAGCTGGCTATGTGAAGGTTGTGATCCTCAAAAGGAGTTCCCTAATACTTGAAATTTTCAACCATTCGAATTATGGTTGATTTTTGCTCAAAATTATTTGCCTAGATAGTCAATTTATTAATATGCTGATGGATTCCATTTACTATTGGATTGGTGAACTCTCTAGGAGTTCTAGGATGGATTTGATCTTGAACTGGTTCAAACATCTCTAAAGTAAAAATATTTATATTTTCTTTTTAATTTTTATAAGGCTGCTTTCAATTTCAAAATCAAACAATAAAGACACCTTATTAGATTACAACATATACAACAACAATGAACTAAAAAGTAAAGAACAAAAAAATAACAAATAATAAGTTTTAGTTTTTAGTAGATTTAATAAAAACTACAAAATAAATATACAAGATACAAGTAGGTCAAAATATGCAACTTGTTTAATAATATAGTTTAAAATTACAATATACACATTTGGTCCCCGACAACGATGCCAAAAGCTTGAGTGGGGGGTATTAATTAGTGTGGCTAGCTAAATTTATGTATGAAATAAAATGTCTTTAGGGAAAATAATGCTTATGTTTTCTTTGATATAGATTGCCCACTATATATGCAAGTTTATGTGTCGATCAAGTAATAAAGTGATTGAGAGAGTTTCGATCCCACGAGGAACTGTTCTGTTATATTATAATCAAACTAACACTATCCACTATAGATCCAAGGTTTATCCCACTAAATGAAAATTAAGGTTTTGAGCTTTTTTCAATTTTAGAGAATGTAAAAATGATGAGATACTACTATTTAAAATCTTTTTTGGACTAATTCTTGTAAATAATAATGTTTTTTTAATGAGACTCTTAAATATTTAAGTGGATCAGAGCATATGCATCCTTAGATCTCTGTCGAGGTTGTAAGGGTGAAAAGGGAGGGTTCTATCCTATGTACTATTCTAATTTCTCCATAAAACCTAGAACGTTAAACATCATGTCTCGATATGCCAATATTATGCTTGAATACTCCTGTTTATTCCAATATTCCTTCATCGAGGTAATATATCACACTAGGTATTAACTATATATATGTCCATTATATGCATTAAATTAAGAATTTGAGATATTGAAAATATTAATAATTTTATTCAAGTTATAAGAGTCTATATTAGTATTTGCATTGTGTTTGCATCATTAGTCCAAAGATCAAAAATTAGCCAGACATAGATAAATTAGAAAGCAAACACATCTTTAATTAACTCATAGAAGAAAAGATACAGAAGCAACAATAAGGAAAATATCACTAGGATAGTACAAATGAATTTCTCCATACTCCTTCCTCCTCTAATGGTAGGATGGCTTACACAAGATAGGATAAGATATCCAATGAAAGTATCTTACACTTTCCTAGCCTTCATTAGACTTTCTCTAACAGTTAACTAAAGAACTAAACTAAAAATTACAGGACTCTACTACAAAATGACATAACTTTTAAACAAAAGAATTAAAAAATAATTTATAGTAAGTGCAAAAATAAACTCAGGTACCTTGACACTTAACAAGGTGGCACCATAGTGTTATAAGATGAACTAACACCTCGGCACTAATGGGCTTGCTACCTGCGGTACAGCACCGACTCTACTCATCTGCTGGCTAAATAGGTGTGTCACTTGGTTGATTGAATATTGCTCCATCTTTTGTGAACTACTCTGTCATGATTCTTTATAAGTTAGGCACTATGGCACTAAATTTTCTAAAATGTTTCTATAATGTTGTGACACTCAACACTCTGGCACTAATTTTCCCAAGACTCAGGAGTTATGGCATTATTTTTTGGCACAACGGTGCTATGAAATGCTATGGCGATGACATTGGCTCCTCCAGGGCATTGATCTTCTTAAAATTCTAGAGTAGCCATCACTGCAATGTTTAAATAAGGTGTTGGGCATTGTGGATGATGAAGATCTGGTGCTGTAACTGAGGGCGCTATGGTCATGCCTCAACACCTGTGAATCTTTGCCTTTTCTTGATATTTTTTGCATAATTAATAATAAATAAATATATTTTTACTAAATTTAAAGCTAAAAAATATACAAAATTTACACTTTATAAATTCTTATAGCTTAAACTCTTACTTACCCTCGAGCAATAATATAATCACCTATTAATTAGCCTATTAACCAAAATAAAAATTGGTGATTTAAAATAACTAAAATGTAAGATAATACATCATAGTTTAGAAGTAATTTGGAATGATTAAATTTGTAATACTATTTTAAAAAATCTTTAATAATTAACGTATGCAATCTTCCTTATTATTTCTCTAATTGAACTTTTCCACTATAGGTGTTTATGTAAGATTGACTTCTAATTTTATAAATGGATAGTATAAAATTTAGAGATTAGTTGTGCTTGTAGTTAAATTATAAGTTCATTAGTGCACCATCACATACAATAGTTTACGTATCGTATCTTATTTAATTTGAGTATTAGATTACTTTGGGACTTGAGCTTCAACAGATAATAATTTTAGAATGTAATCAACACTTTCCTTATTCAAATTTCCTCTAATGATTTTTCATATTTTGCACTTTTTAATACTTAAGGAGTACATATTAATAATTTTGAATATCACTTTTGCCTTCATTCTCTAACAATCCTATTTGATTTTATATAAGGATTTAGTAAGATTACTAATTCCATAGTTAGGTTTACTATGTTTTCATAATTTTAGACTACACTCTTCTTTTCCGTAAACTCAACTATTCATTCTTTAATTCAGTTGTCAGTTATAGAGTGTATAGCATTTATATTCAAAACAAGTCGGTGACTTAGATAACATTCCTTAGTTAATGATTATGTTTTTCAAATAATGAGTTAATATACTTTTTCATTCAAATTAGCATTTACAGTTTTATTATTATCCTTAATTTTAGATAATTTTTAATTACTAATTTTATTTTGGCTAAATAAACAATCAAAGTGCAAGTGCTATGTTGAGAGCAATTTTCAAAATTTAAGCATAAAATAGGAATTTAATCACATGTAAATGAGAGAAAAAAAACAAAATAAGAAAAAAAACTATGACTATCATATAAAAAAATAGAATAACACAGAAGAAGAGAACTAGATAACTAAAAAAGAAATTCATATGCTAAATACAATTGAGTTGCCTCCTAACAGCACTAAGTTTGTATTCTTCAACCAGACAATCTCAATGATTATTATTTAGGCTGAACCAATTAGTAATATTTCTTAGATGATATGTCCCCTCCTAAATAAGGCTTCAATCTATGGTTATTAACTTTAAAAATATGCAAGCTATACATATCCTAAATTTTAATGACTCCTTAGGGAAACACTATCATAACAATGAATGGTCTTGACCACCAGGATATAAGTTTTCCTTGAAATTATTTTAATATGAAATTAAAGAGATAAACCTCTTATCTAGTGGTGAAATCCATCTTAAGAGGCATACAATCATGCCATTTTTTAGTTTTATCTTTCTAAAACTTGGTATTTTCATAGGCCTCATTTCTAAATTCTTTTAATTCATTCAACTATTTTAATCTTTTTCTTCTACTCCCTTAAGATTGAAATTCAATTTTTTCACTACCCAAAATGCCTTCTGTTATAATTCAATTGGAATGTGGCAAGCTTTTCTGAAGACTACCTACAGGGAGACAATTAAATAAAGGTTTTAAAAGCAATGTTATAGGCACATAATACCTCATCTAGTTTAATAGTACATCTTTTGTATCAGAGCTAATAATGTTTTTCAAAATTCTTTTAATCTTCCTATTACATATTTCAGCTTAGCCACTGGTTTGGGGAAGAAAAAATATTATAACCCTATGATGAATACCATATTTAACTATTGTTATTTCTACTCTCTTATTATAGAAATGACTTCCCCCATCACTGATTAATACTCTAGGAATTCAAAATTTAGAAAAAATATTTTTCTTTAAGAATCTCAGCACAACCTCAGCATCAGTTCTAAGGGTTTCCACTCCTTTAATCCATTTTGATACATACCTAATAATAATAATAATAGGATCTAAGCATCAAGTTGCCAATTATTTATCTAGGTTATGAGACTGAGGATTCTAAGAATGATGATTATGAAATTAATGAATTCTTCCCTAATGAGAAGCTATTTGCATTATGTTCGTTAAGTGTACCTTGGTATGCTGACATTATTAATTTATTACTAATGGAGTAATCCCAGTTTATATAGGCTACACTCAAAGATACAATTTATATAAAATGCCAAATTCCATTATGGTATGAGCCTCATCTATTTACGAAGTGTAAAGATCAAATCATTAGAAGGTGTGTCCTGTCATGATTTTGAGTATGGAGGGCATTTTGGAGATTTAGAACTTCTTCTAGATCCTTCGGTCTCGATTTTATCATCATATCCTATTTAGTGATGTTGACCATTATCTTTAAAGATGTCAAAAATGTTAGAGGGTAGGCAATTTCACTAAAATAAAATACCCCATAATTATATGTTAGAAGTGGAGATTTTTTATAAAACACCCTTTTATGGGTCCTTCTGTTCAATATTATGAAATTCAATACATTCTGATAGCAGATGACTATGTCTCCAAGTGGATATAAGTAAAAAAAACCACCAAGACTGATGCTCATGTAGTAATTAAATTTTTAAGGAAAATATATTTTCAAGATTTGGTGTGCCTAGAGCCATCATTAGTGATGGGAAAGTCACTTCTATAATAAGAGAGTGGAGAACATAATTTTGAAATAATGAATTAAGTATAGGGTAGCAACTTCTTATCATCCCCAAACTAGTGGTTAAGTTGAGATAAGTAATTAGGAGATTAAGAAAATTCTTTAGAAAATTATGAGTCAAAATAAGAAGGATTGGGCATTAAGATTGCATGATACACTCACGGCTTATAGAACTACTTATAAAACCCTAATTACATTATCTCCGTAAAAATTTATTTTTGAAAAAGCTTACCACTTTCCTTTGGAGTCAGAATGCAAAGTTTATTGGGTGATGAAATAATTAAATTACAATCTTAAGGATGTTGAAGTGAAAGGATAAATGTATTTCAATTAATTGGAAGAATTTAGAAATGATGCCTATGAGAATGCCAAATTGTAAAAGGAACATATTAAAACATGGCATGATCGTAAGCTCATTAAGAAAAAATTTCAACATGGATAAGAAGTGTTGTTATATAACTCAAGGTTGAAATTATTTCCATAGAAACTTAAGTTCAAGTGGTATGGACCATTCATTTTTATCAAAGTGCATCATTGTGGAACTCTGGTTATAAAAAATAATAAAACCACCAAAATTCTAAAAGTTAATGCTCAGAGGTAGAAACCACACTTAGGATGAGAAATTTATCACCATAGAAATTTAGTGGAGTTATCTCATCTTGGATAGGAGTTTTGCATAGTCTGCTTGAAGACAATAAACTTAGAACTGGTTGTGAGGCAACCTAATTGATTATCCTTGTTTGCTATTTGGATAGATTATGTGTGGATCTTTTTATATATGAGTTTAGAAGTCCATTTACTTAGTTTTGATCTATTTTATGTGGATGTTGTTTGAATGTCGACTTTGTCTCATGTGTTTGGAGCTTAAATGGAAAGTTTAGCCCAATACCACAGTGCAAACTCCTAAAGTGTCCTAGTGTCATTACAATAATTGAATTTATTTCTCTTTTTATCGCACCATAGCACTAAAAGAACACAATGTTATAGTGTTAAATTACCTCATAGAGTGCCACATCGTTGACCATGCAATGTTGTGGCATTGAGCCCAATAATATATCCAGAATCAATTAGTGTCATAGCACATCATCACTCAATCAAACCATTAATAGGGTAGCTGAAACACCTTGGTGATGGTTGTTTTGAGCACCACAGCATACTCACATGTCGAGTGCCTTGGTGGTCTCCTCGTAAAAAAGCATATGATCATAAGTTACAAAAGTACCGTCGCATTGGTGATCAATTTATAAATAGGAAATAGCCTAAACATTTTCATTTCACTTGTGCTTTAGATATACCAGTGCTTGTGTTCCTTGCAAATAATTTCAGTCCAATGTCTTAGAATGGCCCTATGCTCATTGTTGGTAGGAATAGGTATAGGCCTACTTCCTATCATGCCAAAATGTTTGTCGGTGTGGCCATGGAGGAGTTGTACAGTAACCTTGTAAAAAAATTAAAATTCCTAAGTGAGGTTTTGGCAATCCTGGTGGAGTAGTACAAGTCTTAATCATATTAAAGAATTTAGATTTCATAATTTGTCAACCCAAGCTCCCAATGTACCTATTGTCTGGGAATTCTTTGCTACCGTGAAGGAGCCCCAAAATGAGTTTATTTTGGTTAGAGGTAAGTCGATCCCATTTACTCATATATAAAAAATCAAGTCTTCTAAACTCTCATTTACAAGTTTGATGGGAATTAGTACTTAAATTTTTGCATATCTGCCATTGATTATAATAAGATTCTTAGATTTTTAACCTCGAGAGACCATAACTACTAGTGAAAGAAGAGACAGGATAAAATGATTAACTTTCTCATTTTTGCACTCACCTAGGAGTCAAAACCCGAATATTATTTCATTTCAATGAAGTTTATGCCCAGTAGAAATATTACAGAGGTGACAAAGGAAAGGGCAGTACTAAATTACTATATCCATAAGGTTTTACAATTAATTTTTAGAAAATTTAATTTCAATCTATTAAATATACACTTTGGGTGCAAATTTCAATGGCCTTAGGAAATTGTTACATTATTTGTGACTAATGCGAAGGTGTGGAGTGGTAGGAAACCTAGTGGAGGAGTACATCTTTCTTATTTTTCCCTAATTAGGTCTAAATAATGTCCTTTAAATTCTCCTTTGTCAGAAAAGGAGAGGGATCAGCCAACCAACCCAAACTAGCCATTAGTGGGGTAGTGATCCTTGAGCGCTAGGAGATCAGGTGGCAAACCTCTAGGATAGATTTGATCAAATTTGGATTTAGTTTGAGAACTTTTTGTAGCAGCTTACCAAACTCGAGCAGAGAATGTACCAAAGATATGACCATATGATGCTCCAGCACTAATGCCAATATTAGTACCTGTCTAACTGTAATACAACCAAGCTTAATATATTCAAAAATTTGGAGATTAACTCCCATGGTCATCGGAATGTAATCTCGGGTACACCTAATGACGCCCTATGATCTAAAATTGAAGAACTTTAGTTTCTTATTTTTATTATCTTTTTAATTTAGTAATAATCAGATCACTCACTACCTGAGCTAACTAATTACATTTAAGAAAAATATAAATAATGAGAAGTATAACTACATTATTAAAATCAATATTTACATCTTAACTAAAGTCTAGAGTCAAACACAATATATAAAATATCCACATCAGGATACAAAATAATATATATAAAATCAAAAAGATGTAGATTAAAACAAAAATATCATGACTTCTTAGCTTCAATCTGCAAACTCCATACTTTTACCTAAAACCATATAAAATCATATAACGAGAATGAAGCTCAGAAAAGAACCAAAACATACTACTGCCTTCAATGGAAGGCAAAAGAATCATTATGCATACTCCAGTTCTAATCAGTAGTAATCAACATTCAATAGTCTATCAGTATGAGTAATAATCAGTCTATAAAATTAGTATCAATTAATAAAAAAATCAATATGATCAATAAAGACAAAAGAGGTCTATCAAACAATAAGAAAAAAATTAGTAAAGAGGATTATTATGTGCCATGTCAATATGATATGCCATATTGTATTATTATTATTATTATTATTATTATTATTATTATTATTATTATTATTATTATTATTATTATTATTATTATTATTATTATTATTATTATATATTTAAAAACAAGTCTACTTTAGTTCTATGAATCAATCAATTCATATGCTGTCATGTAAATGGAATTATGATTTGCAAGGCACGACATCCAACTTTAATGTGGTGTTTTCATCTTTCCACCCCAACTATCAAATAATTAGTCATCAATATTTACTTTGCCATCATATTTATTATATTAAGTTAATTCACAAGTGGAATTCCGTAAATCAGTAAGAGTTATTATCCTCTGTCTGTCGGCAAAATTCAATCAATCGGCTATAGGCTAATATTTAGGATTACATAATTAACCTATTATTTTAAGGAAAGCCCATCAACAAACCCTCGGGAGCAATATATTATATTTTAATAGTCAAACCATATTAATTATAATGCTAACTACCATCCTTCCTTGCTTGTATGCAATGACTATATTCATCAAGCAACGGATATCATTTACATAAAATTTGATAGTCATTTAAAAATTCAAATTCACTATTTTAAAGTGTAAGCTAATATTCTAGTCAATTGCATACAAAAACCCTAATTTACTATATTACAAATATGCCCAACAAACCAATTTAAATTGCCATTCCAATCTTACATATAATTCAATAAACTAATCAAATTTCTCATAAAATAATAAAAATCAATATGCTCCATGAAATTCAATAATATTATAGTCAAAATGTCCATACCAATCATATCTATTATATAAATAAAATTGTATGGTCAAAGCTCAATAAATTAGTAGAAAATATATTTTTAGTGGATTTGGGAGAGATAAAGTCCTTAGAAATAAAAATCATAAAAAATAAAAGTAAGTGTATAGTTATTTTCTATGATTAGAATAATTTTTTAATAAGAGCAATAGATGTAAAATCCTTGAAGAGCTTCCACTCTCTTCCCTCTCTCTCTCTCTCTCTCTCTCTCTCTCTCTCTCTCTCTCTCTCTCTCTCTCTCTCTCTCTCTCTCTCGTCTTCCTCTCCCCTCCTCTTCTTCATCTCCTTCCCGGCCAAGCCGAACAAATTGAGGGAGTGGGTGAAGAGATGGCAGGATATATCATTTAACTATATATAAGAACTCCTTTTAGTGCCTAGCGCTACAACGCTCACCAAGCACAGGTTCACAACACTGCTTGTGAATAGAGCTACACAACTATATCGACCCAAGGTGCCACTTATTTTTCAAAATTTTGGAGAGTAATTTCCCAAGGTTCCACTTTCCAATGCTTCCCAACACCGTTGTTCTATTAAGTGCAACACCATAGTGCTCCCAATCAAAATTTTCATATTTTTTCATATTACTTTAATTTAGGGCAGTTCAAGTTATTACACACCCCCTTAAATTTTTCCTAGGATCATTATCAGCATCAGCACATTAAGATAGTAGTAGGAAGAACATTAGAAGTAGAGAAAGCTTCCCTAATAGTTTTATTTAATTTTTTTTATTAATTTAAATTATTTTATCTTTTTTTTTTATTTTTTTATTTCCTATTTTATTTTTATTTCCTATAATTAATTATAGTTTGGAAAAAAATGAATGAAATGAAATAAAAATTCCCTATCTTGAATTACTTGTATCTTGCCTCTATTACACTTTGCTTTTAGTTATAAATAATTGTCTTTCTTGGAATAAGAAATGTAGAAATTTACAAAATTAAAATAATTAAGGATTGAATAGTATAAATTTTTAAAAATTTTACTAAATTAAATAATTAAAAATAATAACTATTTAATTCATTAAATTTATAAATTCATAATAAATTAAACTCCTAAACACTTAACCACTTTACTAGTGATAAAGGATTATTTGATTTAGGATTAATATGAATAAAACTATTTAGATTAATTTTAAATCATCTACTAAGTAAGTAACTAGGCAATTATGAGACCAACTATGAATTATAGACAAAATGAAAAGTGGCGCCAATAGTCATGTATTCAAAATCGACATAAAGTGTTTAGCAATTGAAAAAGTTATGTAAAAAAAAAAGAAAAGTTAAAAAAGTGAAGTACTAGAATCATAAAAATTGGTACAAGCAATGTTTAGACCCACTTAAATAAAATGTGGAGGAATTAGACAAGTATTTTAAATCATTATAATTAACTTAACAAATTCAAAAGAAAAATAAAAAGAAAAATTACAAATGAAAAAAAAAAAACAAAGAAAAATACTTGTGCCCTCACTTATACCTCACTTATACCCTTCTAAAAGGAATAAGTGGAATCTTAATAGTTAAAGAAAGCTTATAGATTAATTTAAAAATTCACTAAACATATAAATTCCATTAATTCCATAAATCATTAACCAATTGTGAGTTAGTCAAAACTTTCACATACACTTAGGAGTTTAATTGAGGAGAAATATTAATTAAAAATTAATGAATGGATTACTATAAATTATTTCATTAGCAAATTTTACAATTTATGTACTAGTTAAATACTTAGACCAATAATTTTATAATTTCTAAATATATTATTCCCACAAAAAAATCTATTCAAAGTGCAATATACATTACTTTTTTTGAGAGAATGCTTAAAGCAATATTTATTAAAAGAGGCCAAAGCCCAAGAAACTAAGACAAATTACACTTGTGACATTCCTGCTTTAACAAATTCAAAAAAGAAGGAGGAATCTTATTGCAATCTAATCTATCCCAAGCAAAATCAAAAGAACGAGCAATGTTAGCACAACAATCTGCTAACTTATTGCATTCCCTATTCACAACTTGAATGATTACTTGGTTGAAATTCCTCAAAAAGCAGAATTCATCTTGAATAGAGACCTTCGATTTGGACATCTCTCTATCCATCCCTCTTTGTACATATTTCATTACATTATAATTATCTCCTTCGATGACAATTCCTCTTGACTCATGCATCCATTCATGGACAAGCTTCTTCAATGCTAAAATGGCTTCCAATTCCAAAACCGAGCAATCCCAATGCAAGCGCTTAAAACCAAAGGCAAATTGAAATCTACCTTTGCTATCTCTTATGACACCACCTACGCCCGCTTTATAAGAATCTTCCATAGCTGCATCAACATTACATTTAATCCAACCGGTTGGAGGAGGATTCCAAGTAGATGTAAATAGCCGAGGCTGGTTAGAATCCCAGTTGACCGAAATTAGATTATTAGGAAAAGATGCTGAAGAAAAACTCAGAGCATTTGCAGCTATTACATAGTAACCATCCTCTTTACTTCCATGGACCAAATTGTTCCTACCTTTCCACAAGAAGAATATCACCTAATAGTATAGATTACCCAAGAAAGGATTAGACCGAGACATGAGATCCAACTTCTTATAGCAATCTTCCAAATCAAAAAAAATAGTGAGCTGAAATCCCCAAGAGCTAATAACTCCAATCACCTTATGTATAACTTGACAATGAACAGCTATATGTAAAGAACCTTCCACTTCATCACAACCTCTCGGACAGGCACTATGATTGATAATCCTTCTATACTTCAAGAATTCATTAGAAGGAATTACATTATGAACCAATCTCCACCAAAAGAACTCCACTCTTGGTCTTAGCTTTAAGTTCCTTAACCATTTCCAATTCTTGTCTACCTCCTCAAATTTACTATCATGAAAAGCAATCAAAGCCGCCAATGACTTCCCTGTATGGCTAAACATAATTTTCCTTTCATCATTCGGAAGTTCACTATAGATTAGCACAGATCTTATTAGCTCCACCAGCTCACTACTGAAAACCTGCTATAGTCTCAACACATCCCAGCATCCTTCCTGAATAAACCACTTCAAGCATCTCTGTTCACCTTGTAATTCAGCCACAAATGTAGGCTATCTATCTATACTTTTATCTAGGATCCATATGTCTCTAGATGTGTTAACTCTCTTGCCATCTGCTAGTTTCCATCTCAGAATTTGCTGTAGGAACTTCGCTCCCTCTGAAATAACCCTCCAAGTAGCAGATTTTCCAATAGCCGCTCCAGATTCCTAGAAAGAATCCCCATATTTAGCAATTGAAGTCCTACTAAGCAATGAAGAAGGGTTTGCTAGCAAGCTCCAAGTGAATTTGGCCCTCCAATGTCCAACTTTTCTTACAGCCGATACAACACCTTGTCCTCCCAACCTCCTCTATTTACACAAGGTTTTCCAATCAACATAATGTAGTCCTCTACACTTATCTTGTTTTATCCACAGGAAATCCCTACTCAGCTTGTCAAGCTCTTTCAACACACTCATTGGAACCAGAGAATCAGTTGAAAGGAAAATGGGAAGAGTTAAGAGAGAAGACTTAATGAGAATAAGCTTACCCGGTAAGGAAAGGAACCGATTACCCCATATGCTTAACTTGTCATAAGCCATTTCAACCAAGCTTTGAAAATTAGCAACCTTCAATCTCCTTAATGCCATTTTAACCCCCAAATAAATCATCTCTTTAACCTCTTTAATTCCCATTACTTTGGAAAGAACTTTGGATCTGCTCCTACCAACCGATTTCCCAAAGAGCATGGAAGACTTCTGCATATTCACTTTCTGCCCCATCCAACAAGTATAAGTTTTCATAATTTTTATAATTTTCCTTGCACACCTTTGATTTGTTTCAAAAAACAAAATGATATCATCAGCATATTGTAAATGAGAAATTTTCTGAGCTGAAGGAGTTATCTTAATACCAATCCTACTACCCTTTTGATTGAGTAATTCAGTCAATAATTACGAACATAAAATGAACAAAAAAGGGGATAATGGGCATCCTTGTCTGAACCCACATTTCGCCTGAATCCACCTAGAGTGATTGCCATTAATTAAAATGGAATACTTAGTATCCTCCACACACTGTAATAAGAGGTTTGAGAACTTCAATGGAAACCAAAGAAGCTCTAAGACTTGTCTCAAAGTGCTTCACCCCATACTATCATAAGCTTGTTCCATATCAACTTTAATAGCCATTAAACCCTTCCTAGCTTTGGAATATCTAAACTTGTTAAAAATTTCTTGTGTAAGCAAGATGTGCTCAGACTTAGATCTTCCCCTCACAAAAGCAACTTGATTTTCCGAGATCACTTTAGGAATAAGGCCAACAAATCTATTTAATAACATCTTAGCTACAATCTTATATATAGATTTGCAAAGACTAATAAGCCTATAATTGGAAGTAATCTATGGGTTCTTTAACTTAGGAATGAGAATAACAGCAGTATCTTTCCATTCTTCACACATAACTCCTGTTTTAAAAAAAAGACTAATAGCCTTCCAAACTTCCTCTTTTATGACTTTCCAATAACACTTTATGAAGGAATAAGAAATTCCATCTAACCCAGGGGAGATATTACCTTCCAAACATTGAACAACCACTTCCAACTCCTCCATGGTGAAATCAGCCATGAGAAAGGCCTTATCAGCTTCCTCCAGAACTATATCAAAGCTCGGCCACCCAGCAAGCTTACATCTTTTATACTTCCATTTGCTACGAAAGTACTCAAGCATAACTTCATCAATCTTCTTTTGATCCTCAACCAAAGAGCCTTGACTGTCTTTAATTTGGCTTATGTGGTTGCTGTTCCGCCTAGCAGAGCCCAAAAAATGATAATATTTAGTATTTGAATCACCCTCTTTTAACCATTTGACCTTAGCTCTTTGTTTCCACCAAGAACTAAGCCTACCCAAAGTAGAATTTAACTCCATGACTTTAGATTTCAGCAGAACAATTTTGTCCTCCGATAAACCTCCACCATTGGCCTCTTCTTCTTGCAACTCAAGTATCTCTTTCATCAGCCTTTCTTTTAAATTGTTGAGATTAACATGTTTAGCCTTGCTCCAGTAGAATAATGCCTTTAATGCCCTCTTGAACTTTAAATTCAACTTTGAACGTCATCTCCTCATGCTGGTTTCCTCCAAGAACCAGCTACTATGGAAAAGGAAGCTGGAAAGGAAGGCCATACCTCTTCAAACTGAAGCTGCTTCCTTTCCTTAAACCCAGAATTGAATATTTTAAGCACTATTGGACAATGATCTTAAGCAATTCTCCCCAGGTGCCGAACAACCGCTGGTTAGATAGTAGCCAAAGCAACTGCGTTGAGAAGGATTCGGTCCAATCTGTCTAAGATACGAGCACCTCCTTTCTTATTGTTGCACGATGTATATTTAGGCCCAATGACGCTAATATCCTGAAAGTCACATTTGTTCATTAATGCTTTCATATCTTGAGGCCCTTAAGAAAAAATAAACTACTTTCCACCTCTCTTTTCTTCTTGAGATAATACACAACTTAAATCACCACCTACTATGAATGGGAGTTTCGTATCAGAAAAAACTTCTAAGACTTCCCACATTTGCCTTCTCTTGAAGATGTCTTTGCTACCATAAATCGTAGCCAACATCAACTCACCTTTAGAAGAGGTTTTAAACTGTCTTACTACCACTTGAGAAGAAGCATGAAGCACAAAAAAAAGATCCATAACTTCGCTTCCAACACACCAAAATGCTACCTGAAAGACCCCTACTCCTGCCGAGATCAACTACTACAGGATCAGGTTCTTTTAATTTATCCTTCTCATTAATAACATTATTGAATGCAGTTTCCACATCAAGGACTTCCTTTGAAGCTTGCAACTCAACAGCCGTTTGAGCAATGGGTTCTACCATTAGAACAGATTTCCCCTCAAAGCTTTGATCACCTTTGTGACTAACTTCAGAAATTTTTCTTTTAATAAACACTCATTTTTGATTGAATGAATTTCCAACAGTATTATCTTTCCCTGCTCTAGTAACCATTCTCCTCCTCCTTACATTCTTAACTAGAGTCCAAGGACCATAAGTTTTAACATTGTTATCTTCCTGTAGGAAGGACTTAGACTTAGTCCCATCTTCATCATTCAAAGAACTCACATTGTTACTAGGACTCCCTTCCATACATTCTTCCAATAAATGACCCATTTTCCCGCATTTAAAGCATAAAGTCAAAACTTTCTCATACTCTACCTTTTGAAAGAAACGACCTTTAGAACTTTCCACCCAAACTCCAGATGGGAATTGTTGGTCAAGAGTCATTCTAACACATACTCTAGCATACTCCCTCTTACTCCACTGAAACATGTTGCCATCAATCCATAAAGGATGACCAACCATAGAAGTTATCCTTGCCACATTATCTTCATCCCAACACAACAAGGGAAGATTTGGGAATCTAACCCAAATAGGGGCAGATAACCCTTTTAATGACAAAGGAGAGAATTGAGGTGACCATTTATCAATTCCAACAATGTGTTCATTTATATACAAAGGTCCCCCCTCTAAGACCTTTTCCACCACTTCCTTATCATGAAATGAACACAAGATCCAACCAAGTCCAAGAGAAGTTATATGAAACTTTCCAAAAGGAGTCCATTGACTCCGGAGCTCTCTGGCAATCACACTGATAGGGATTTCCTTCCCAAAATTCTTCACCACCACTGAATTTACCAGCTTATCAGAATTCATCTTAACATTTGACTCATTTAGTTTAATTGCCAAACCATCCCCAGACAAAAAAGAATCATCCTTTACAAAATTTACCTTGATGTTTGGTTTCTTAATCCAATGAGTATTGATTAGAGAATCATCTCTAGGAACCATTACTCCCACATTACTACAAACATCTTGGATGTTCTCCATTAACTTCTTGGAGAAAGAAATACCCTCCTGCACCACGCCCGAATTGGGTTTCAGCTGAACCTTGATTTCCTCCGGATGACTACAAGGAGCCTTAATTTTAGTATTTAGATCCTCATCAACCGAATTCATGGAACTCGCATTTATCTTACTGTCAAGGATAGGGATTGAATTTGAGTGTCCAAATTGATTAACAAAAATCTTCATACCTGACGATGAAGCACCCGGATCAACATTTTGAGGAGACCAGCCAGCCGCAATTCCAGTACGAGGAGTTATAATCTCATCAGAAGCCAAAACGTCCTTACCCTTACCTTCAACCATGCTAATCTTTACATTATGAGGTTGATTATTCTCTGAAATGACAAGTTCTACCTTAGCCCGTCGTCTGCGAATTTCTTCATCCAGTTGATCTTTCCCAGACGACAGATGATCAGAATTAGAATAACTCTTTATACTAATCTCATAATCCTTGTTAGGCAAAGCTAGAGGTGACCGGCGGCCATCCACCGGAATGCTTGAAAGCTCCGATTGATGGTGGCTCGACATTCCGCCAAAATAGATTTTTGAATTTCGCAGTTTCTCTCTCTAGAATTGCAGTTTCTCTTCTAGAATTCCCCAATATACATTACTTGAGGATAATAAATTTCTTAAAATTTATGGGGAATTTTATAAAAGAATAAATTACATATTCCAAATTGTATTTATTATTATGAAAATGCTTGTTAATCCTACCGTTTTGTTCACAAAATAAATTAAAATTCTCAAAATTGAAGGAGTGTTATAGTGCTACATTTCCCCCAGCATTGTAACACCACCAGACTGACGCCGCAGTGGTAGAAGTCTTGGATGATTAATAGAGTACTGAGTGCAGAGGTGCAACCCAGGGAACACCATTGTGCCAAATATTCCTAGCACTGTAATAGAATACTATTAAAAATGTTTGGATCATCAAACTAATGTGATGAATGGTGAACTAACACATCAATTTATCAGCATTATAGTGCCACCTAGCCAACACTGTGGCACCAGTCTAGTTATTTTTAAAAATTTTAAATATAAACTATTTCTCATAATAAGGGGTAATCTAGTTGGAGAGACAAGATGGAATGTGTGTGACGTTTCTTCTAGTAGAAGCTTGCCATATGTTAGTGTTGTATTAGTCCAACACGAGTCTTTAGAGATGAGGAAGGAGTGCATGGCATCTGTAATTTCCTTATGAAGAATTCAAAGATCATTTATGTCCTTACAATTTCTCTAAACTCTTATTTAAATATTGCAACAAAGTTACTTATTATGTTTAGCTTTAATTTCATGTCTAGCTAGAAGTTTTTCTCTGAGCTTATACTAATTTAGAAAACACATTGCATAAAGTAGATTTAAAATTTCATAAATTGATTAATGTTATTTTAAATTGTTCATGCTTAATTTAGTTTGTGTAGAGGACTTGCATGAACATAATATAATTTGTAACCTCGATAAAGGATTTAAAATGTTACTTTTCAATGCTTAGACATATGGCGGTTAATATTATTGGATCTTATGGAGATATTGAAATTGTAGTTGAGAGAAATCTTAGCTAATACTCCATCGAGCTTGATAGAGATGAGGATGCTCTGATTCACAACAACATAAGCAAATATCTAACAATCACAAACATGCATTTTTAAATATAATAAGTTTAGAGTATTTTAAATATAAAATTTATCTCCTAAAATCTACAAATTTTTTTTTCTATTGTATCACCCTTGTTAATTGATTAATAATATAAATATAGTGGTTCTTATTGGCATTACTAGAGTGATTTTAGGGTAATTCCAATCCTCATGAAAATGATACTTTTCTCATCACTTTAAAACTTTATACAACATGTATACTTTTGTAGAACACACCATAACTTAGTAAAAAATAATGAAAGGAAAAGTAGTGTGGTTTGTGGGGCATACACTTAAATTGGCCCAATGGTTCAAGAGTAATTAAATGTTAAATTTTCAACAATTTTCTAAAATTAATTTTTTTGGTTAGGAGATTTATAAGGCTTGCAGCTAACTTAACATGTGTTCTCCATGCGGCATGCTCAAACTCACTACTTAAACCCATAGCAGGGCCTTAAGATAGATAAGATGAAGAATATCAATTAGATCTAAGATCGAATGGCTTCTATTCAAAGTCCTAAACTATGAGGAGGTTGAATTGGATTTGGTCTATTGTAATCATAGTCGTTGAAGAAAAATAGAAGGAACAGATGGTTCTGATTTCATTTAAAACCTCTGACTTCAAGTGACCACCCATGCAAAAATTCTTGGCAATAGAATTTGAGTGGATGGATTCACTTCAAACTGATCTAGTTGGATGTCCATGAAGCAACTAATATATCTAACAATTAGATCCATGTAGATCCACCATTTACTTCATAAAGATCGAGACCCCTAAATTATTGAGCTTAGGTTTGGGTTATACCTATTAAAAATGGTCCACCAATGGGGCTTTGATCCTGGTGAGTATTTTTATGTCCAAAGAAGGATTTGTCTTCAAAAACTAAAAAATATATATGCACTATAAATAAAGTTGAGTTTGCATTTCTACCTTGTCACCAGCGCTCACACAAAATCATACTTAGAGGGCTTTAAGAAATCAGGGAATGGATAGTCAGTTTCTTAAGCTTTCTGGCCACCTCAAGCTAAGCCATTACTATGCTGGGCAAACTATTTGGGTCCGAAGCAAGTGCTTACATGTAAAGGTTCAACCCAATTGTGCTCAGGAATAAAGATTATCCAATAAAGGTTAATTTGGTGACCTAGGGTTAGCCAAATTTGGCTAACCCAAGCTATCTCATTTACTATGTTTATAGAAGTAAGTATGGGATCTATAAGTAGGGAATTCATGCATTTGTTTAGGCTATGGAGAATTATATGTTGAAATGGTTCAAAGACAAAATTTTGGGTGCACTTGTGTTACCATATTTGGCTAAGCCAAGTGGGCCCAATAGTTGTGCAATTAAGGGTAGGCTCATGTTGAGCTTAGGGCCACTTGGCATGCTTTGGAGCTCAAGGCTCCATGGATTAAGCTTAACTGCAAAGGGAAAGGCCATATGTGCCATTTGGTCAACCTAGGTTAGATTGGTCAAATAGGGTTTTCCTTGCCCAATGAATGTTTTCTTTAGGTCTAGGAAGGCTTATGTGATTGTTTAATATATATTTGAGAGCATGCAAAGTTCTTGATATGATCAAAGGAATGAAATGTAAACTTAGTTCAAAATGCCCATTCATGGTGGATTTAGTCAACCATGGCTCACCATGGGTTCCAATGCACTCAAACAGATTTGAGTGATTGTTTGGGATGTTTATCATGCATTAGTTGGGTTTAAATTAAAGTGTATATAAGAATTCAAGTTTTAGTTCAAATGGGAGACATATGGTTAACATGAACATTCATGGTCAACATGGTTAACTATAGGAAGGGTTTGTGCATACTGAGTAATGATTCTAGGAGGTTTAGGGATCAATCATAGGGTTTGGATCCATGATTGTAAGAAGTTTCATGCATTAATTTATGATTTACAGTTTAAGGATTTAGAAGGTAAAACTTGGTCGACCATGGTCAACCATAGACCCTAATGGTTTCAAATCATTACAATGATGAATATGAACAAGTTTAATTCATTTTCAAGAGTTTATAAAGAGGTTTGAACCAAAATTTCATGTAGAGTGGGTTTAGGGTTAATGAGCACTCCATGTTTATTTTCTTGATCTTACTGAATATTTAAACCCTAAACCCACAAGTTCAAATATAAGGATGTTTGTTTTGCATGCTTTAAGATTTAGCGTTTGGAAGGGCACGGAGGCTCCTAAAGGTCACTAGGGATACTCCAAAGAAGTGATAGGTCAATATGCAATTGGCCTAAATAAGTCTTTAAATATTTTACCCAGGGTTTCAAGAAAGGTAGGGTTTCCTATTTAAAGGTAATCCTTATGGTTTAGAATTTGAACTTGGAAATGGCCTCATACAAAAATGAGGTCAATAAAGATATTGGGTGCAAAATTAATGTTTCATCAATAGATTAAAAGCTTATAAGTATTAAGGATTGAAATTAGTAGAAATATCTTTCTCTAATAAGTGACACAGTGGCATAATGATTTTAGAAAAAATCTAAATGAATCATCTATAGAATCCTACATGCCCCAAAAAGCTCCTAACACCTTTAATAGAAGTAAATGGTGGAATATTTTCAATTACATTGTCTTAGCCTTGACCACATCTAATCTCATTTTAGATAACTTATGCCCTAAGGCAACACCTTCTAATACCATATATTTGCATTTTTTTTAATTTAGCACTGAGTTTCTTTCATCACACCTTTTAAGAATAATAGTCAAGTGTTCAAGGAAAGCATCAAAACTAGTGTCAAATATTGCAAAATTAACCTTAAATCTTTCAATATCCAATTCAATAAGATAAACAAAATAGACATCTTACATCTCTAAAAACTAGCAAGAACATTACATAATCCAAAAGGCATTCTTTTCAAGATAAATGTTCCATAAGGGATAGTGAATATAGTCTTTTTGTGATCTAAATAAGCTATAGGAAAGTTTTAACCTGAATATCCATGTATAAAATAATAAAATTGGTGCCCTGCCAAACTATCTAGCATCTAATCGATTAATGGAAAAAAAAATGATCTATCCTAGTAGCCTTGTTTAGTTTCCTATAATTAATACAAAACATTCAACCTATTATAATTCTTATGGGAATTAGTTCATTCTTTTGTTATTAATTATAGTTAATATTCTCTTTGTACACACGATATGAATAGAACTAACCCACACACTATCAGAAAATGGATAAATAAAGCCATCATCCAACAATGTAAGTATCTCCTTCTTTATCACTTCTTACATAGCAGGGTTCAGTCTCCTTTGAGTATCCGCCTTGGGTAGGTAATTTTCTTCCATCAAAATCTTATGCATGCAAATTGATGGATCATTCTTCTCTATATCAGTTATGGTCCACCAAAAAAATTATTTTATATGTCTTTATAACACTCATCAACTTACCCTCTTTTAAATATTTTTATTCAATTGATATAATAATGAGTAAACTGAATGCATCTCCTAAGAAGGCATACTTTAGATGTTTATGTGGGGTTTTTTGATTAAGACCAAGGGCTTTGACAATAGAAGGTCTAAATGAACTCTATAAAGATGAGGTATCTAAAGTCTCAAATCTTACCATAATAACCTTATGTTCAATTTCTAAGAGGATGATCTTACTTCAAGTATCTACTATCTCATCCTTAATCAAAGCACTCTCAATAGAATCTTGATCGAACAACTCATCCAAGTTATCATATGCACATTCATCTACCAAATTCACACTAAAACATTAGTCATCACTAGCATTATTGGGGAACTATATAGATTTAAATATATTAAATGTTACTTCTTGATTTTATACCCTCAAAGTAAGTTCTTCATTAAGAACATCAATCATTTCTCTACTAGTTACGAAAAGAATCTTTTAAGAATTATTGGGATATCCTTATCCTTTTTCATGTCTAACACTATAAACTTCACAAGATAGATAAATTTATCAACCATCACCAAAACATTCTCAATCACCCCTCTAGGATTAGTTAATTATCTATATTCTTACTAAAGGGTTACTATCATTGTTTGTTCTTCTCCTATATTTAGCCTTTTGAAAATGGATAAGATCATGAGATTGATACTAGCACCTAAGTCACATAGTTGTTTCTATTATAATGGCTCCCCAATTATGTAAGGAATGATAAAACTACCATGATCCTTTAATTTTGTTAGGGAACTTCTTCTGAATGATTGCATTACATTCATTAATGAGGGCTACTATTTCAAAGTTTCCTAATTTTATCTTTTTATTTTAATTTATTTTATAAGCTCTACATAACTTGGCATTTGTTCAAGAGCTTTTGCAAATGGAATATTTATTTTTAACTTTTTCAAGACTTCTAAAAATCTAGAAAATTGTTTATCCAAGTTTTATTTTTGAAAACTTTTAAAAAGGGTGGTAGTGACCTCTCTACAACCTTATTAATTAGATTTTCATTTTCCACATCCTATTTAGGTTGTTCCAATGGTGTGCTAGATTCTAATTCTATCTCTCTAAATTGGTCATCTTTAATAATTTTATCTTCTAGCTCCCATCTACTTCTCACCTTAATGTGCTTAAAATGTTACTTACCTTTCTCCCAAAGGTTTACTTCTATGTTTAGTGGTAAAATACCTTGGGGTCTATTACTTATAGAGTTGGCCAATTTCCCTAGGTGGTTTTCAATATTCATAATTGCAAATGGATTGGCTTTGTAATGAAGTCCCCATTTGCATCACTAAATCCACTAAAGAAAGTTTCTTGTCTTTAAACTAATTGTTAGAATTAAACTAGGAGGATAGTTATTCCTAAGATTTCAGAAATGTTGTTTAGGTTGGTTCCAATTCCCTACATAATTTGGTTAGCTATTATTTCAATTAATATTATTCATTGGTTTATTATTATTCAAATTTAAAGTGGGTTGGTTCTTCTAACCAAGATTAAAAGTGTTAGGATTAGAATGATTATATCTAATTTTAATCATGTTTATGGATTTGATTACCGAATAACAAGATTTATTAATTTTTCTATACCTAGTGTCATCTAAAGTCAAAGGTGCTCCTAGATAAGGATTGACTACTAAAGTGTCAAGCTTCCTAGAAATTACTACAACTTGTGAAGTGATAATAGACAGTACATCTGCATCATGCACACTAACAACCTTTTTACGGTGAACTCTATCTGTAGGACATTGGAAATTATTTTTTATTCTCATATTAAAAAAAGAATATGCTTCTTAAAATTATTTAAACACTAAGGACCCTCTAGCAGAGGCATCTATAATTGACCTAAGTGAACCAAGGAACCCATAATAGAATGTTTGAATAATTAACTAATTAGGTAGGGAGTGGTGAGGACATTTTCTTAATAACTTTTTAAATATTTACCATGCTTCTTAAATGGACTCCCTATGTACTTGTGCAAAATATGTGATATCATTTAAGTTTACCATTTTTAAATAAATGACAATACTTTGCAAAGAATTTTCTACTAATTCATTCCAAGTTATTAGAGAGCTTGGAGGTAAGGAATTCGACCACAACTTTGCCTTATCTATTAGTCAAAATCAAAACCACCTCAATCTAATAGCATCAATATAGAAACCAACAATTTGAAGGTTGGGATCCTCAGCAAGATCTCCATAAAACTCTAAGTTTTGAACCATCAGATTATGGCAAGTTTAAATTCAAAATTATTTGCGTAAATGGTTGGTCTATTAAAGCTTTGATGGATATCATTAACATATTGTCTAAGGGGCCAAGGTTGGTTCTGGTCAAGTGCTAGGTTTGTAATTTCTATGTCTTTTATAGATTTTCTAAGTTTTCTAAATTTTTTTAAGATTTTTTTCAATTTCTTGGTCAGTAAGTACTAAAGTCATTGTGTATTTACTACACATACACTAATTAGAGACAAAAGGTAAAACACACTTCATATAACTTTAATGCACACAAATCAAATTAGGTTACCAATTATAAATTATACAAAATACTTCAAATATATACTAATAATATCAAGAATGAAAAAAGATTAAACCTGTAATTTTCTAAATCGATATTAGCTTGCAAAAACTAAGTTTCAACTTCCCAGTAATGGTGCTAAAAACTTGATCTTACTTTTACTCATGGTGCGACGCAACTGCACCTGTAGTTCAAGTAATCTAGTGAATAAGGGAATTATCATTCAACTGGGGAGTTAGCTACTAATGTTTTCTAGTTAATTACTGATCTTCCCATCATTGTGGTTTTTTTTGTCAATAACATAAATATGATGACCATAAGAAAGAGATCTGTCTAATGTTTACATGAAAAATACATCTTAAATTAATGAATTATCTAATAAATTTATGCAACATAGACTAGTCTAATTAATTTAGGAGAGAATTAGAACATAAATAATTTATCATCTCAGTTGAGCACATTGGAATCCTATCAAATGAAAGATCAACCAAGGTCAATCTCCCCATTGCTATAATGCTAAAATTCTCTTTTAAATCCAAAAACTCTTAAAAGTCATTTTTATATTGATGGGGGCGGTGGAGTGAACTTTTGAATTGTATAAAAATCTAGGGCTCTATCACCCCTAAACAATACTTAGGTTTTTTTATATAAATAATTACCAACCTTAAGTATGCATGCTAAATCAAGTAATAAAGTAATAGAGTAGAGTGCCAAACCCACGAGGAAGTATGCTTACTTGCAATAAAGTATTATTGTCTACTCTACTTACAATAATTATTCTACTAAAATAAAAATGATATTTTAGAGATTCTATCACTAAATACAATAGTAAAATATTTGATATAATATTTAATTAAATTGATTTTGATTGATGAGTATAAATTATATATCTTTCCTAATGAGACTCTTCAAAGTAATGTGATTCAAAGCATATTCATCACTAGATCTCTTTCAAGCTTGTATGGATGAAAAGGATGTCTGCTAACCTCCTATAATTATAATATCTCCTTAAGCACCTAAAATATTTTACATCCTATGTCTAGGAATGCAAATATCATATCTCAATATTCTTTATTGTTCTTGCATTCCTTTGTCGAGGCTATACAACACATTAAAAATTTAACTATATATATGGCCACTATATGCATTAAATAAAGAGTGAAATAATATTGAAAATATCTTTTAACAGTTATAGAATAAAAGTATTCATTAGTCTCAACATGTATTTTACATCATTAATAAAAAATAAGAGAATTAGCCAGATATAGAATGAATAACAAGCAAACTCATTATCATTAAACTCATGAAAGATTAAAAATATAAGAGAGTGATATCACCAAAAAGGATCAAAGTATCTCCTCTACACTTCTTCTCCCTTTAACTTAAGAGTAGCTTCAAGAAATACAGGCTAAATACTCTAAATGATTGTATCGTGTACTTCCCTAGCCTCTCTTAGATTTTCCTCTAAGACGAAACTAGAGAAGTAATCTAAAAATTACTAAATTTATATAAGTGACTGAACTCCTTACAAATATAACATCATAACTATTTATAAAAAATATAAAAAAATAACTGGTGTCATGACACTTGAAAAAATAGTGTCACAGTGCTCCTGAAGTGAACTAACACATTGACATTGAACTTTTTCAGTACCGCGGTGTTTGCTGATGTGGATTGATTACTTGGTGAACAGTCTCATCTCTTTACTGATCAAATGTGGCCCTTGGAAGTTACAACTGTAATGCCATGGATCTGTGGACATTTGAGTGCTTCACCACCTAAGTGCAAAAATGGTGCCAATGCATGAGAAATTATGGCACCATGATATTTGAAGATAGAGAATTCGATGCCGCCAAGCTAACTTTCTAATGTCACTGCACTGACAATGTTGTAGCTTTATCTGTGTTGTTGGCACAGTGCTTTTGAATAGAGAACTTAGTGTCGCAATATCAGAATTGGGACACCTAGGCGGTATTGAAGGTAGCACTTTGACATTGTTTCATCGAATACCGCAATGTTGTAAGCTCCATAGAATTTTTGTCATTCTTTAGTTTTTCCAGCACAAAAATAACTAAAATAATACATTTTCATTGATAATAAATTATATTAAATAAAATGTAATTTGTACTTATCAAGTTCTCCCCAGCTTAAACTCTTGCTTGTCCTCAAGTAAATAAAGAAATACATAATTTTGATTAATCAAATAACTAAATAAAAAATTGATAATTTAAAATTACTAAAATATAAGATAATATATCATGGTTTGGAAGTGGTGAAAATGAATAAAGTTATAATTCTAGATTGGAAAATACTAATAATTATCCTAACTAGTCATCCTTATTATTGCTTAAATTAAATTTATATGATGTAAATATAATTATTGTAATTAAATTTGTAGCTTAAAGATTAAATGTGTTTGTAGTTAAAATTGAAATTTCATAAGTTCAACGATATTTGTATTAGTTCTCCTATCTTGTCCTTTGTGAATTTAAGTATAAGATTGTAGTCAGACTCTGAGCTTTTATGTGATACTAATTTTTTCTTGTACTCACTTTCTTTTACTTATTTCTTTTGCTTTTCCTTTTAAATTTTTTTCACTTTTTATTTTTTTGGAGTATATAGTTAATGATTTTGAACATTAATTTTGTTTAAAATCTTCTTACAATCTTAATGAGTTTAATATAAGGATTTAAAAAGATTGCTAATTCCATATTCAAGTTGCGTGTGATTTTTAATTTTAATGTACTCATATTTATTTAACCTTAATTATTCATCTTTAATTCAAAGGTCAATGTATAAATAAATAACTTATAAATTTAAGTAAAATCAATAATTTAAATAACCTAAGTTAGTAAATTATTAATTTTTCCAATATATGAATTACAAAGTAGTGCTCATTTGAACTATGATCTAGGGTTTTATTATTATCCTAATTTTTAATAGAAAATAATATAAAAATTTATTAGGGTTAATTAAATAATTAGAATGTAGAGATATTAATAGAAAGTAATATAAAAATTTAAGCATAAGGAGAATTTAATCAAAATGCAAATAATAACATATATAAATATTAATAAATTACACATATTTTCATATGAATGATAGAAAGGTATAAAATATGTGATACAAAATAATCTAATACAATATAAGATAACTAGTGCTATAAGCACCATCACACATTCAGTGGCTATGAAACAGAACTAATCATTAGAAAAATACAACATTATCACATCATCATGTTTTAGGATCCTCTAAGAAAAGAAATGAAAAAGAAATTAAATAAAAATATGCTACAAAACAAAAGTAGCATACAATCTCTCTCCCTCCTCAAGCCAAGAACAACACCTAACTAGCTGGGTCTGGGTCTTCCTTCTCCTCATCATCATCATCATCATTGCCTCTCTCAATAGGCTACTAAATAAAAGGATTATAGGATGGGGTGGATAGAAACTAAAGCTGATCAAGATGCTCCACAAAAGCACTACTTATAAACATTCCTACCAGAGCATCATTAAAGTTGGTAGTGTATTTGTATGCTTTTCTTGATGATCCATATTTTGAGCCATCCTCATTCTTATCTCAAGCAGCCAATCTTTTGAATCCTCATAAAATTGTGTCATCTTTCCATTTTCTCTCTAAGTTCAGCTACCTGATCTCCCAGATTATTAGGAATTTTAGTACTCCTACTATTGCTGCTGGGCCTCTCAGACATTCTAGGCTCACTGAGGTCTCCTTCCTCCTTCACTCTTTTAGCTTGCTTGAAGCACAAAACTTTTCTTCTAGTAAGGTTTGTAATAAGGAATAATTATTCTTCAGTTTGATCCCCCATACACCCATAATAATGTACAAAGTATAAACTAGAGAAGGGTTCTCTAATCCAATAGAAGTGTTTCCCCTAATGATATACATGAGAGATGAGAAAATAATTTTTCCTATATCAATGGAATACCCCATTTTAATAACATAATTTAAAAAGTCGTAGTTATGGATAACTTCACTAATGTTTCTAGTTGGCAGTAAATGGGCTGAGATAAAATAGTGCCAGGCCTTAGAGGTTTGGGTCAAGTAGGTGGCAGGGAAATTGATAACATTATTTTCTCTCTTTTTCTAACTTATTTCACTATTGGGTCCACATAGTACATTCAAAATATCTTCAGGTTCTATAGGCGTCCTAATAAAAGTTATGTATTCAGCAAATTCAAAGTCCTTAAGTTTATAATTTTTATTTATAGCCACAGAGTTAAAAGGGACCCACTTACCCCTAACATAATATTTATTTTTTACAGCATCCTTTCCATTTGCAAAAAAATCTCTAACCACATTAACAATTACAGAAAAAGGCTCTTCACAAAAAATGCTCCCAACCACTACTGGAAATAATTTGCATGATTTGGAGGCTAGGATTCTGAAAACCCCTCTCTAGTATTAGCTATTTGGTCACAATTAAATCGACAAATCTTGATTCATCATCAACATATATTAGTCTTCTCTTATTACAAGACGAAGAAGCCCTCTTCCTTCTAAATATCTTTAGGGCCATCAAACTAGAGTGGATTAGAAAGGAAAAGAGTTTAAAGGAATAGTTATACTATGAATGAAATGAAAAACAAACCCCTCCCCCCAATTTATAACTTGGTTGAGTGCTGTGGCGTTGCAGGAAAAGGTGTCGCGGTGCTCAATCTATGAATAAAATGACAAAAATGGTCAAACTAATAACCACTGCAGTGATCCAGGCCATGTGGCACAATGTTGCTAGTTTTTAAAATTGGCTACTGCTATGCCATTTGACACGTGAAATCATAATAGTGTTTATGCCAGAAACCACTGTGGCGCCATTAATGAAACAATATTAAGAGTGCGAGTGGCATCACAATGTCAATTACCAATACTTTGGTGCTTACCAAAGTTTCATAATTAAAGTTATGATCAAACATCTTCTTTTTGACTTGGCATAACCATGCTTTTGACTTGAATAACTAGGCACTACGATGCTAAAACAATCAGTACAACGGTGCTTATTTAACTAAGAAAATGATGGTTCAGAATGAGGATTTCCATAGTTTAATTGCTATAGTGCTTGTTTTCAAAATAGTAGCACTTGGAAGAGTAGTGCTACAGAATTTAATCATATAGCGTTGCAGTGCCCACTTAAATTTTTGCTCATTCTTATTTATTAAATTTTGAATATAACTTAATTATTAAAATAAAAAAAGTAAAATATGATAAAAACAACAACATATGCAACATGACTCAGGAAAATTCAAACAAATAACATGTCACCCTAAGCATAAATCTGGGTTACCTACCATATAGTAGTAAGTTTATAATCTTCACGAAGACTTACCAAGATTCATTAATTTGGTTTGGTACATTGTTTCCAATCCTCAAATGATTATCATTTGGATTGTTTTCATTTTTCTTTGGATTTTTTTCAGTACTAGGCAATTATCTAAGAGGTCTACTATTTACTAAAATTATAAGCTGACTTAATTAGGTTTTCAAATTTTTAATGGATGTAGCTTAATTTTATAATTACATTCCTAACTGCTTTACTATATCCTTCGATGGTGATTTGTACTTCCAAACTGATTGCTTTGAGTAAATTCTGGATTATATGCAAGTAGGGGTGCAAATGAGTCGAGTCAAGCTCGAGCTAGGGGTGTTCAAGTCGAGCTCGACTACCAAATACTGAGCTCGAGCTCAAGCCTGAGCTCGAGTCGAGCTTAAAAGATGAGTTCGACCTTGACTCATCTCATGAAATGAGCCGAGTCGAGTAGCTCATTGAGCCCCTCTCCAACCCTGCATCGTTCACGGACAGCTACGTCATCTCGACTTACATCGACCTCCATCAACTATCATCCTATTGAGCTTCGTTGAAGTTGCAAGCTCCGAACACTATATCGATGGAGGTTTCTATGAACACTCCATCAACCCATCAAGCTCTGTTGAAGCTGCAAGCTACGTTATCCTGTCAAGCTCTATCGACCATCATCCCATCAAGCTCTGAACACTTTCCTCTCTCCTCTAAATCCTGCTCCCACCTACGATTCTAAGAATCCCTCTCTCGCCTACGAAATAATTCTCAAAATATGAATCCCCCTCTTGCCTGTGAATCCCGCTCCCTCCTGCATCATCTTCTCTTATGCGAGCTACCCGACGAGCTCTCGAGTCGAACTATAGAGTGTTCCAACTCAGGCTTGTTAAGCTGATGAGCTCAAAATTATGTTTGAGCTTAACTCACGAGCACGATAAGCTCAACTCATCAAGCCCGAGCAGGCTTGCCAGCCGGCTTAACTTGTTTGCACCCCTATATGCAAGTCTAGAATTAATAGCAGGTTATTGAGGATTATTCTAGTTTACTCTTTGATTATTTTGATTAAAATTCCATTGATTATTTCCAGCAACATTATTTGACCAATTAAAATTTGGATGGTTCCTCTAACTTGGATTATATATATTAGAGTAGAGATTATTTTATCTTATAATCAAATTAATATTTTAAATTATTTGCATATTATAATATTTAACACTGTCATTGTCAAGTCCCAAGTTCTGGATGAGAAAAGTGGAGGGTTGCGTTAGGTAGTCGACAGCCAGCATAAAACTTGTTGAATAATCATGACATAAATCATTTAAAAAATTGTGTTATTGCTTAGCATAAAATAATGAAAAGTGTGCACGGGCCGCTGCGCCAGCACCCGGGTGTAGTGTTAAATAGGCAAGGGTTCCCACATCAAGGATGGATGTGGGAAAGGAAGCTAGTCTATGAAACTAAAATTAAGATAGCAACTTAGAATATAGGTTCCCTTATAGGAAAATTAATGAAATTAATAGATATTATGATTTATAGGAAGATAAACATTCTATGCATTCAGGAAACTAAATGGGTTGGAGAGAAGGCTAAGGAGATTATTAATTTAGGATTTAAATTAGTATTCGGGTAGTAGCCATACTAGAAATGGTGTAGGTGTGATTATAGATAAGAGTTTGAAGGATAATGTTATAAAAATTAATAGAATTGGAGATAGAATTATAGCTTTAAAGATTATCATTTATGCTAAGATTGTTAATATTATAAGTGCTTATACTCCTCAAGTAGGTTTGGATATGGGTTCAAAATTAAAATTTTGGAATGACTTAAAAAAATTAATATATGAAGAAAACATTTTTATTGGAGGAGATTAAAATGGATATGTTGGTAGAGAGGTAGATGATTTTAAAAGCATTCATGGTGGCCATAAGTTTGGAACGATAAATGAAGGTGGTATGACCATATTAGATTTTTCTTTAGCTTATGATTTTTTAATTGCTAATACCTTATTTATGAAAAAAGATGAGCATCTCATCACTTATAAAAATAGATATAGTATAACTCTTATTGATTATCTTCTCATAAGAAAATTAAATCATTTAGATTGCAAAAGTTATTCTGAGTGAAAATTTATGTTCCCAACATCGATTATTAATTTTGGACTTAAGATTAAGGGGCTAAAAATAAAAAATAAAGTAAAATGTTATTCTAGGATTATATGGGGGTATTTAAAAATATTAAGATTTTAGATCTTAAGATTTTGTATGTTCATGAGGATGCTATGCTATGTGGGAAAAAGTGGCTAGTGATGTTAAAAATATTTCAAAAGATGTGCTTGGAGTATCAAAAGAAAAAGCTCCTAATAGTAAAAAGTGTTAGTGGTGGAATCCAAATGTGCAAAAAAAGATAAAAAAATTCTGATAATTGGGAAAAAAATATAAAGAGGCACAAAGGGAATCTAAGAAAGTAATATGCGATGCAAAGATCTTAGCTTTTAATGATTCATATAATAGATTAGATACTAAGGAGGGAGAAAGATATATGTATAAGTTAGCCAAACAAAGAGATAGGAGTAGTAAAAATTTAGCTCAAGTGAGGTGTATTAAAGTGAAGATCAAAAAGTACTTTTCTTAGAAGATGATATTCAACAAAGGTGGATAAGATATTTTGCTAAACTTTTTAACCAAGAAGGTGAAAATACGTTGGACTTTAGTGACCTTAGCACCCTAAATGAAAATAAAGATTTATGTTTTTATCAGCGTATTAGTAAAACCGAAGTTAGAGAGGCTTTAAAGAAAATGAAGGGTGGAAAAGCTGTTGGACCTAATGATATTCCAATAGAGGTGTGGAAATGCTTAGGAGATGAAGGAATTTTTTGGCTTACTAAACTTTTTAATATTGTTTTGAAGACTAAAAAGATGCTAGATGAGTGGAGAATGAGTGTGCTAATTCCTATTTTTAAGAATAAAAGTGATGCACAAGATATGGAAGTAAGTTATGGAGCATAGTTTGCAATGTGATACTAATGTTTCTCAAAATCAATTAGGATTCATGTTGGGTAGGTCTACTATGGAAGCCATACATTTATTGAGAGGTTTGATGGAGAAAAATAGAGAGAATAAGGAGGATTTACGTAAGATATTTATTGATTTAGAAAAAGCATATTACAAAGTTCCAAGAGAGGTGCTATGGAGAGTTCTCGAAAAGAAAGGAGTTAAAAACGCTTATATTCAAATCATTAAAGATATGTATACAGGAACAATTACTAGTGTTCAAACACAAGGTGGTTTGACCAAAATTTTTCCTATTTTGATTGGATTACATCAAGGATCATCCTTAAGCCCATATCTTTTTGCTTTAGTCATGGATGTTCTCACTAGACATTTTCAAGATCATGTACCTTGGAGTATGTTTTTTGCTGATGATATTCTTCTTGTTGATACGACTAGAGAGGTAGTTGAAGGTAAACTTGAATTATGGAGGTCAACCTTAGAGGCTAAAGGTTTTCGCTTGAGTAGACCTAAAATGGAATATATGGAGTGTAATTTTAGTAGTAATAGACCTAGTGAGGGGATTGAGACTTTGGGCGATCAACTCATTAATAAGAGTACACATTTTAGATATCTTGGATCTATTGTTCAGAGTGATGGTGAAATAGATGGGATATTATAAGCAGAATTCAAGTTGGATGATTGAAGTGGAGGAATGCATCAAGCTTATTGTGTGATAGAAAAGTCCCCCTCAAACTTAAGGGAAAATTCTATAAGATGGTGGTGAGACCTGTAATGCTTTATGGTATCGAATGTTGGCCATTAAAAGAGAAGCATAATACTAAGTTAAGTATTGCAGAGATGAAGATACTCAGGTGGATGAGTGGCTTTACCCTTAGAGATAGGATACGAAATGAGCATATACGTGAAAAGGTTGGAGTAGCTCCAGTGGAAGATAAGATTAGAGAGAGTCAACTTAGATGGTTTGGTCACATAAAGCGGCGGCCTTCCGATGACCCAGTTAGGAAAGTAGAGGTATTAGATTTGACTTATGTTAAGAAAGGCAGAGGTAGACCTAAAAACACTTGGTTATAAAATATTAGAAATGATCTTTCTTTATTAGATTTGAATGAGAATTTGACTTTTAACAGGACACAATGGAGAAAAAGGATTCATGTAGCTGACCTCATGTAGTAGGACAAAGGCTTGATGATGTTGTTATTGTAATAGTATAGATAATTCAATTCCGAATTCTACATTTTCTCCTATTGTGCTCAACTTCTTAAAAATGGCTACAACTTGTGCAGTCAAAATTGACAAAGTATCAGATTTATAGACTCATGCTACTCTGTTAGAATTTACCCTATCAGCAGGCCACCAAAATTTATTGGTAGTCATTTCCTTTATTAATACATAACTTTGTACTTTCTATTTTTCTCTATCATTAGTGTGTTGTAGTGCTCGGGACACTAAAACTATCGCACTTAGAAATCATAATTTTGCGGTGTCAATATCTCTATCTTTAAGTCAAAATTTTTCCTTAGATGTTGCGTGCTCTAGAAATCATAAATAAGCTTCTCGATAATGATATCTTAAATTTCATAATACTATCACTTCTTTTGGATTTAAAAAAATTATTGTTGATCAGTGTATATATCTAAAGGTCAGTGAGAGCAAGTTTATAATTTTGATTTTATATGTTGATGATATTTTGTTTACTACTAATGATCCTGATTCATTACATGAAACTAAGAAATTTCTCTCAAACAACTTTGAAATGAAAGATATGGATGAGGTATCATATATGATAGAAATTGAAATATTTTGTGATAGATCACAAGGAATATTAGGATTATCTAAGAAAGCATATATTAATAAAGTTCTCATGAGATTTAAGATGAAAAAATGCTCAACAAGTATTATTCCTATTTAGAAAGGAGATAATTTGAACCTTATGCAATGCCCAAAAAATGAATTAGAACATAAAAAAATGGAACAAATTTCTTATGTGTATGTTATTGGAAGTTTAATGTATACTCAGACTTATACTAGGCCAGATATTAGTTTTATTATTAAAATATTAGGTAGATATCAAAGTAATCCAAGACTTGATCATTGAAAAGTTGCAAAGAATGTTTTATGATATCTATAAGGAACAAAGGAATACGTGCTCACTTTTAGAAAATTTGATCACCTTGAGGTGATAGGATATTCAGCTTTAAATTTTGTTGGATGTCTGGATTCCAGAAAATTCATATTTGGTTATGTGTTTCTTTTAAGTGGAGGAGCAATATCTTGGAAGTGTGTAAAGCAGTCCATCATTACTACATCCACAATAAAAGTTGAGTTTGTGGCATGTTTTGAGGCCACAATTTAAGGATTATGGTTGCAGAATTTTATTTAAGGATTTGGAGTTGTTGATAGTATTGTTAAGCTGCTAAAAATTTATTATAATAATACCGCAGCAATCTTCTTTTCTAAGAACGATACGTATTCAAAAGGTGCTAAACATATAGAGTTAAAATACTTTGTTGTTAAGGAAGAAGTTCATAAACATATGATTGCGGATCCATTAACCAAATGTTTGCCACCGAAGACATTTCATGAATATATTGCTAGGATGGGCATTACCGAAAATCTTTATTAAGTTTATGTTTATTTGCTCTTTATGTCTTTTGATACTTTGAGCTCTTTTATTTAGTTTCTGATAATTAGTGTATCATGTTTATTATGTTGTGTATACATAAATGTTTATGTGAATATTGTTACAAATCTGGTTTTAATGATGACAAACATGTTTCCAGTGTGTTTTGCTTGGCTAATCTGTTTCAGGCACAAAAGACCGCGAGCCACTCAAGCCAACTCAAGATCGGGTCCAAGTGTGTCAAATGTATGATTTTTCCTTTTATTGAGTCAATTGTAATGTAACTGATTTCCTAGTTAAGTAACCTTGCACACACACACTCAGGGAGAGAGATTGAGTGAATTAGAGTTTCTGTTAAAATTTTGTTCAGATCGTCCTGGACGATAGTAACATCGTCCTGGACGATACAGTTAAAACAGAAACCCTAATTAGGGCGACTAAGTTAAGAGGGTCTGATTAAGCAGATCATCTTGGACGATCTTTGGATCGTACGGGACGATATGCTCAAATCAGAAATTCCCAGCCGCCAGATTAAGTTAGGCAAGTTTTATTTTAAGTATTTTGGTCTGATCGTCCCGGACGATACGTGTATCGTCCTGGATGATTCACTATAATCATGCCTAAATTAGTCTGGTAATTAAGGAAAGCAATTAATGTTTAATTGATACGATCACATCGTCCGGGACGATACTGATCGTCCAGGACGATCGTGATCGTCTTGTGCATTTCAGCTGTACGACCCGAACTGTGTTCAGGACGAATTTGGGCCTTTTTGAACTAATCGTACAGGACGATGTCCCAATCGTCCTGGACAATCAAGTCATTTTTTGGTCGTCCAGCACAGATTTCTCTGGACGACCCGAACTATCTTCTGGACGATTTTCCTCAATTTGCACTAATCGTCCCGGACGATCGTAGTATCGTACGGGACGATATGAACAACTTTTTCTACTGATCGTCCAGAAGAGCCTAATCGTCCAGACTGAATCAGCGGAATTTGAACTGATCGTACAGGACGATCTTTCGATCGTCCTGGACGATCTTGGCCGACCAGTTGAGATTTAGGGCAAATTTTAAGCCCTCCTTTAAAAGAACTTTTTCCAATTTTTGAAAAAATCTTTTGCTTCCTTCCTTCCCTGAGAAACCCTAGAGAGAAGAGAGAGTTGGGAGAGAGAGAAGAGATCTTGTGAGGGGGGAGTTAGTGAGGGATTCACTAAGGTTGCTCCAAGCACGGATCAGAGTCGTCTTCTCCACTCGTCGTCTGTCGTCTAGTCGATGTTCTTCGTGGGAGGATCGTTCGCAAGAAGATCCGGGGTTCTCTGCCCGCTTCAGGTGGAAGCAAAAGGAGTTCGAAGGTTCTCTGCCTGCTTCAGGAGGAAGTGAAAGGAGGTCAGGTTCTCTGCCTCACCGTGTGGTGAAAAGGACGTGTTTTGTACAGGCTTCTCCGCCTTACTGTGGGAGCAAAAGGAGAGTCACTTTTGTTTAGTGCAAAACTCGGAGGGGAGGCTCCGGGGAGTGGACGTAGGTCAAGTTGACCGAACCACTATAAAATCTGGTTTGCTTTTCTGATTCAGTTTTTGCACTTTACTTTTCAATATAAACTGCTTGGGTGAATATCGTTGGTTGATCTTTTCGTTATTGTTTACTTGTTTCCGCTGCTAAGTATCGAAAAGATTTTTGTTGTTATCGTGAAATTTTTAAATAACCAATTCACCCCCCCTCTTGGTTAGCCTCGGGACTAGTTCAGTAGGGCTTAACATCCCTTTCGAACTTTCAAGGGGTATCAGAGCGGGATTCAAAATTTAGGTTTAAAAACTTTTGAATTTGATCCATGGCTAACTGTAATAATCGTAATACTGCTGAAGGTTATTCTATTACCAGACCACCGTTGTTTGACAATATTCCTTTTGATTTTTGGAAAACACGCATGTCTACTTTTCTGCAATCTATTGATTATCGCATGTGGATGTTAATTAAGGACGGATACAAACCACCTTTTCGAATGATTAACAATGTGAAAACTGAATTGCCGTTTGCTGATTGGACGTTTGATGATCGTGATTTAGCACAGTTGAATGCAAAATGTTTGAACTGTTTCTTTTGTGCTTTGAAATCTGAAGACTATATGCGTGTTTCTACTTGTACAACGGGAAAGGAAATCTGGGATAGGTTATGTATAACATATGAAGGTACAACTGAAGTCAAACAATCTAGGTTAAACATCTTGTTACATGATTACGAACTTTTACGCATGAAACTTAGTGAGACTATTTCAGAAATGTACACAAGGTTCACTCAGATTGTTACCTCTTTGCATGCTTTAGGTAGAGAACTTACCAACTACAAAAGAGTGAACAAGATTCTTAGATGTTTGCCTGCTTCTTATGATGCTAAGATTACTGCTATTACTGAATCCAAAGATTTAAATACTTACTCTATTGATAGCTTACTTGGATCACTCATTGCTTACGAGCAAGGGGTGAACCAAAGGCAACTTGATGCAGGTGAACGCAAGAAAGAGAAGACAGTGGCACTAAAGGCCAAAGATTTAGATGCTAGCACTTATGGGTCTGATAGCAATGATGTTGCCTTAATCACAAGGCAATTCAGAAGCTTTCTAAGGAAGAAACATAAGAACTATCAGAAGTGGAACAAGGGTAAGTTCAATAAAAACTTTAAGGGTTCATCTGAATCGGTTTGTTTTGAATGCAGGAAGCCTGGACACATTAAGGCTGATTGTCCAACACTTAAAGCTCACCCAAGCAAGGAGAAGAGTGAGGAGAAACCAAAGTTTAGAAAGGACAAGAAGCGAATTCAGAAGGCGTTCTGGGCAGACTCTGCATCCGACTCTTCTGAGACTGAAGCTGAAGAGGAAGAAACAAACTTGTGTCTGATGGCAGATGATCACCCTGGTCAGTCGGACCAGGAAGAGGTATGTGAGCTTACTTACGATCAGTTATTTGAAGTTTCTGAAAAGATTCATACATCATATAGGAAGCTTAAGAAAACCCATGCTAGTTTGAAATTAGATTATTTGACTTTACAAAAAGAGCATGATTCTGTAGTTAAAGATCATTCCACACTTGATTCCAATCACATGTCTCTGCTTGATGAGTTTGATGAATTGAATAAAAAATATTCTGATTTAGTTTCTGAGCATGATTCTTTGAAAACCACGCATGTTGATTTAGAAAAGGCTTTTAAAGAGTTAGATACAATGGCATGTGAAGTAGAAAGTAACAGTGACGCTTTAAAATTTGAAATTGCAAGTTTAAAGAAAGAGAATGAGTTTTTGGAAGTAAAAATCAGTGCTTTTGAAAAAAACAAAACACCGCCTACCTTTGAACAGTTTTATGCACCGCCACCTTTTAAAAATTCTGTTGCAAGTTCATCAAAGCATGTTTCATACACTACTAGGAAGAGGCACTATCACTCACGACGTTTAGTTAATCCTTTTCCTGGTGTTAGATGTTTTTCATGTGGCATGTTAGGACACATATCACACACTTGTACTATTCACCGTAGTACACATTGGGTGTGGAGACCCAAACTGCCTGTTTCACAGCACAGCACGCATGCATCACATTCTTCTTTTCATAAGAAGAAACCCAAACCTGTTTGGGTTCCTAAGACTGATATTTGATGATTTTGTAGGTGTGCTCTCACACAAAACCTCGTGAGAGCATGTGGTACCTGGACAGCGGATGTTCTAGACATATGACTGGAGATGCAAATCAGTTCATTTCGCTGGAGGCCAGAGCTGGAGGCAAGGTTACACTTGGAGATAACACCACCAGGAAGGTGGTAGGCACAGGTATGATTGGTGATTCAAAGAATTTTGTGATTGATAATATTTTTCTTGTAGATAGACTAAAACACAACTTGCTGAGCATTAGTCAACTCTGCAACAAGGGATACAGCATCAAATTCCTGCCCATTGGCTGCATTTTAAGCTTAAATGATGAAGTTGTTTTGCATGGGCAAAGGATCAACAACGTCTACAAGCTGGATGTAAGTAGCATTAAATCTGATAATTCAATTTGCTTAAAAACTGCTGCTGATGAGTCTTGGTTATGGCATAGGAGATTGTGTCATGCCAGTATGAAAACCCTTAGGAGAGTCACCCAAAAGGACTTAGTTAGAGGTGTGCCCAAGCTTAAGTTCACTAAGGATCACCTGTGTGATGCCTGTCAGTTGGGGAAGCAAGTCCAGTCCTCTTTTCACTCAGTTAAGGACATTAGCACCTCTAGACCTTTAGAAGTTCTTCACATGGACCTCTTTGGACCCATTAGCACTGCCAGCTTAGGGGGGAGAGTCTATGGTTTTGTGATTGTTGATGATTATTCAAGGTTCACTTGGGTTAAGTTTTTGTCACACAAATCTGAGTCATTTGATGAGTTTAGATCTTTCTCTACTTGGATTCAGAAGACGTTAGGATGTGAGATTATTACCATCCATAGTGATCACGGAGGGGAGTTTGAAAATGAAAGATTTGGAAGTTTTTGTGAGAATCATGGGATTAGTCACAATTTTTCAGCTCCTAGGACCCCTCAGCAGAACGGGGTAGCTGAAAGGAAGAACAGGACCTTAGTGGAAGCCGCTAGAGCCATGCTTGTCGAGTATTCACTTCCAAAATACTTTTGGGCTGAAGCGGTGAACACTGCCTATTATGTGCTGAATAGGGTGAATGTGAGAGTCAAACTGAACAAGACACCTTATGAGATCATTAAGGGTAGAACACCAAATCTATCCCACCTCGATGTCTTTGGCTGTAAGGTTTTCATTCTGAACAACGGGAAGTCACCCTTAGGAAAATTTGACCCCAAATCTGATGAAGGAGTGTTCTTAGGATATTCTAGTGTGGGGAAATCCTTTAGGGTGTTCAATAGGAGAACTTTGGTGGTGGAAGAAACAACTCATGTAGTGTTTGATGAATTTGATCCTAAGGAGTCTAGATCTGAAGTAGAAGATGAAGAGATTGTTGAGGTTACCCAAGGAGTTGGAAATACAAATTTGGAGGAAAGGGTAGAACCTCAAATCACACTGCCTAGAGATTGGAGATATTCTTCGAGTCATCCTAAAGAACTGATCTTAGGAGACCCTTCTGAAGGTGTTAGGACTAGGCATGGACTTAGGAAGGAAGTAAACCATTCTGCCTTTATCTCAATGACTGAACCCACCAACATCAATCAAGCCTTGTCGGATGAGTTTTGGATTTTAGCTATGTAGGAAGAATTGAATCAATTTGTAAGGAATGATGTTTGGGAGTTAGTAAAAAGACCTAGAAACCAAAGTATTGTGGGAACCAAGTGGGTCTTTAAGAATAAGATGAATGATTCTGGTGTGGTGGTGAGAAATAAGGCAAGATTGGTGGCTAAGGGGTATAATCAGATAGAAGGGATAGATTTTGAGGAAACTTTTGCCCCTGTAGCTAGATTGGAAGCCATTAGAGTGCTACTAGCCTTTGCCTGTTACAAGGGATTTAAGCTGTTTCAAATGGATGTCAAGAGTGCTTTTTTAAATGGGGTAATTAAAGAAGATGTTTTTGTAGAACAACCCCCAGGTTTTGAGAGTTCCCAATATCCAAGTCATATCTATAAATTAAAAAAGGCCTTATATGGATTGAAACAGGCACCCAGAGCTTGGTATGAGAGGCTTAGCACATTCCTGTTAGAAAGAGAGTTTGTTAAGGGGAGCGTAGACACCACCCTTTTTCTGAGGAGAATAGGAGATGACTTACTCATTGTCCAGATTTATGTTGATGATATACTTTTTGGATCTTCTGATAAATATTTATGTGATGAGTTTTCCAAAACAATGAGTAAGGAGTTTGAGATGAGTATGATGGAAGAATTGTCCTACTTTTTGGGGTTTAGCATAAGGCAAACGGATGATGGAACCTTTCTCAATCAATCAAAATACACTAAGGACATTTTGAAGAAATATGAAATGGACAAAGCCAAGCCAATCAATACTCCCATGCCCTCCTCAGTTCAGTTAGATAAGGATTCAAATGAAAAATCTGTTGATCAGAAGAAGTATAGAGGGATAATAGGTTCACTGCTATACCTGACTGCTAGCCGACCTGATATCATGTTTAGTGTCTGTCTTTGTGCTAGGTTTCAGGCTGATCCTAAAGAGTCCCACCTGACTGCTGTTAAGAGAATTCTTAGATATCTTTTAGGGACCCCAAACCTAGGAATTTGGTACCCTAGGCACAGCACCTCTTTTGAGATCATTGGATATTCTGACTCTGACTTTGCGGGGTGTAGGGTGGATAGGAAGAGTACCTCTGGGACTTGTCAATTCATAGGACAGTCGTTAGTCTCCTGGTTCAGTAGAAAACAGAACTCAGTTGCACTTTCCACTGCTGAAGCTGAGTACATTGCCTTAGGAAGTTGTGTGGCCCAAGTTCTTTGGTTGAAACAACAAGTCTTGGATTTAGGAGTACCCGTTGGCACAATTTCTGTTCTGTGTGATAATACCAGTGCCATCTGTATCTCTAAGAATCCAATCCAACATTCTAGGACCAAACACATTGACATTAGCCATCACTTCATTAGGGACCATGTTACAAAAGGGGACATTGAGCTACATTATGTAGCAACTGAAAATCAGCTGGCTGACATATTCACTAAACCACTGGCCTTTGACTCATTCAGCATTTTGAGAACCAGATTAGGAGTGATTGATATAAATGCTTGATTCTGATGACTGCTAATTTATGATCTTTCTGATTGGTATTCTGATTTCTGTTAGTTAGGTTTAGTTTTTTGATTTCTGATTTTTGTTAGTTAGTTTTTGGCTTTGATTATTTACTTTCAGTTGATTTTATTTCTTCTGCTGATTTCTATTTTAGCCTTACTGTTAGTTTGATTTGAGTATTTACTTTGATGTGATTTTCTACCTGCTTGTATTCACTAGTTCATATCTTGCACTTATTGGTTTTATATTGTTCAAAATCTGATCACCGTTCACTATTTCTGAAAAATCTGAACTTCTAACTATGAGTTTTTACCTTGTTTTGGTTTGGAAGCTGGTACGCAGTGATTGATTCCACTGAACCTGTTAAAGGGAAGAAACATTGATGATTGTTTCTCTTCCTCTAACTCCTTTACTGGTGTATGGTTTCTTTCGAATAAAAATTCTTTTCAAAATTAAAATGTTAGTTTTTGAAATAGAGATTATTTTATCTTCCTACAGTAATCTGTCTCATATCAATAGTGTTTTTCAAAGTCTTGAGTCATTAGTTTGATTTTCTAAAACCAAGTGATTGCATTTATCATATGGTGTATGGCTTTTGTTTTGTGGATCATTCTTCCTTACCAAGGAGAGTCATCTCCTATGTCTGGAAGATAATCTCACAGCTGAGACTCTCTAATAATTATGAAAAGGAGAAATCTTATAAAAGATGCGCAGTGCGCCAGATAATTTGAAAAAGAGGCATAAAATGAGCCCAAAACTGAAAAGATGCGAAATTGCCAAATTGGATACACAAAGTGTATCAAAAATCAAAAGATGCGCAAAGCGCCAACCAATTTGAAAAAGAGGCACAAAATGAGCCCAAACCAAGCTTTCTTCCCTTTCAGATTGTTAAATATCCTAGAAAAATCTGTGCGCCACTTAATATTTTTAAAAGCTTGTGTTTTGAAAATCCCGATTTCTGATTTTTTACTTTGTAACACTATTATATCAGATATTTTTCTGGAACGAGGCTTGAAAGGATCTCTTTTCAAATCTAATGTCTTTTCTTCTGAATCAAATTTTTGTTTTGAAAGAGGTTTGCATCGATAAGGTGCCCGGGGTCGGAGTTACGAAAGTTGATTATTTCCAACCTTTTCTAGATTTCAGCACTGTCAATCGTCCTGTCATTAGTTTTTGAATCTAAAATCAAGGAAAAATTCTGATTTTCTTGTTTTGTAGTTGTTCTATTTTATGTTTTATTTCAGTGTTCTATTTTTCCCTCCTCCTTTTTGTGATGTCAAAAGGGGGAGTCAGTTGTAGTCGTGTCTGTTTCTATTTTCTGAGTCATGTTTTCTGTATTGTTTGAGCTGTTAAATGAAAATTTAAAAAATATTTGTTTTATTTGATCTCTTAGTTTCATTTTATTTTCAGACTACTTTACAAATGTTTGCCATCATCAAAAAGAGGGAGATTGTTGCAAATCTGGTTTTGATGATGACAAACATGTTTCCAGTGTATTTTGCTTGGCTAATCTGTTTCAGGCACAAAAGACCGCGAGCCACTCAAGCCAACTCAAGATCGGGTCTAAGTGTGTCAAATGTATGATTTTTCCTTTTATTGAGTCAATTGTAATGTAACTGATTCTCTAGCTAAGTAACCTTACACGCACACACTTAGGGAGAGAGATTGAGTGAATTAGAGTTTCTGTTAAAATTTTGTTCAGATCGTCCTGGACGACAGTAGCATCGTCCTGGACGATCCAGTTAAAATAGAAATCCTAATTAGGGCAACTAAGTTAAGAGGGTCTGATTAAGCAGATCGTCCTGGACAATCTTTGGATCCTACGGGACGATATGCTCAAATCACAAATTCCCAACCGCCAGATTAAGTTAGGCAAGTTTTATTTTAAGTATTTTGGTCTGATCGTCCCGGACGATACGTGTATCGTCCTAGACGATTCACTACAATCATGCCTAAATTAGTCTGGTAATTAAGGAAAGTAATTAATGTTTAATTGATACGACCACATCGTCCTGGACGATCTCAGTATCATCCCGGACGATCATGATCGTCTTGTGCATTTCAGCTGTACGACCCGAACTGTGTTCAGGACGATTTTGGGCCTTTTTGAACTAATCGTACAGGACGATGTCCCAATCGTCCTGGACGATAAAGTCATTTTTTGGTCGTCCAGCACAGATTTCTCTGGACGACCCGAACTGTCTTCTGGACAATTTTCCTCAATTTGCACTAATCATCCCGGACGATCGTAGTATCGTACGGGACGATATGAACAACTTTTTCTACTGATCGTCCAGAAGAGCCTAATCGTCCAGACTGAATCAGCTGAATTTGAACTGATCGTCCAGAAGAGCCTAAATCTTCCGATCGTCCTGGACGATCTTGGCCGACCAGTTGAGATTTAGGGCAAATTTTAAGCCCTCCTTTAAAAGAACTTTTTCCAATTTTTGGAAAAATCTTTTGCTACCTTCCTTCCCTGAGAAACCCTAGATAGAAGAGAGAGTTGGGAGAGAGAGAAGAGATCTTGTGAGGGGGAGTTAGTGAGGGATTCACTAAGGTTGCTCCAAGCACGGATCAGAGTCGTCTTCTCCGCTCGTCGTCTGTCGTCTAGTTGGTGTTCTTCGTGGGAGGATCGTTCGCAAGAAGATCCGGGGTTCTCTGCCCGCTGTGGGAGCAAAAGGAGAGTCACTTTTGTTTAGTGCAATACCCGGAGGGGAGGCTCCGGGGAGTGGACGTAGGTCAAGTTGACCGAACCACTATAAAATCTGGTTTGCTTTTCTGATTCAGTTTTTGTAATTTACTTTTCAATATAAACTGCTTGGGTGAATATCGTTGGTTCATCTTTTCGTTATTGTTTACTTGTTTCCGCTGCTAAGTATCGAAAAGATTTTTGTTGTTATCGTGAAATTTTTAAATAACTAATTCACCCCCCCTCTTGGTTAGCCTCGGGACTAGTTCAGTAGGGCTTAACATCCCTTTCGAACTTTCAAATATTGACAGGATTTATCTTTTATAAAGATATTATTATTAGACCATTATGAGTATATCTTATTATGCTTCATATTAAATATAAGATTAGTATCGTGGTACATTAAAGGAAATGCATCGAACTAATGATGTATGACTGTTATGATCCATATTAATTTTGTACTTAATAATGAATTCATTATTTGACCAATTTAAGACAGAGGATTTATATATTGCGCTTTATATTTATAATTATTAAATTATTAATTGAATAATAGCATATGGGCCAAGTGAGAGAATGTTAGAATAATTAAATATAATAATTATGCAAGACGTCGTAATAATTATTTAAGTATATATATTTAATTATATAAATCATTAAGTAGCCCATATATTTTAATTATTGAAATTTAATTATTTATACTTAAATCCTATTGGTCAAGAAGAGATAATTTGATCAATTGTTTATGGACCGTTTGATCAAATAACTCCTATGGGCGATTTTTATAACTAATACATAGGAAATAACTACTGGTCATCTCTCTCTCTCTCACATTATGGGAGTTAGTTTGTTCCATATAGAATTAACTCATAAAGAAAGAAGAAAGTTAAAGGGAAAAGAGTGAGAAACCGTAGTTTGGAATTCAACGAATTCAACATGAATCAAGATATGTTTTCTTCCGATTAAAATCTTTTGAAAATCTTCTTATTTAAGATCTTGTGAATTTAAGATTTATGTAAATTCAAGTTTTCGTTTTGATTTCTTTTACATAATTTATAATGCGAGTTCTTGCAAAAGCTAGGGAATTAATTGTACATGAAGTTAGAAAAATTAATTTTACACACTCCTCTCCTAATCATTCGTGAGACCCTTTAGGATCTTCGGATCATGGTAGTACTTGCTGCCCTCAACATTCTCCACACAAGAAAAGATGATTTAATGTTAGTCGAGGGAAACACTTAGCCAATTTTTTAAAAATAGAAACATACCATAAATGTTATTGAATGTTAGGGTGTAGGTGTGATGGTGCAGCATGATCGAATGCTCTCCCCCTTGATCTCGAACAGTACCAGCTCCTCGATAGTGAGGGAAGATATTTTCCTCTTCTTCTCAAGGAAGGCGAGATTGGATGAGTTAGCACTATGCGGGAGACTACGCTTTGGATGATAAAAAAACATCATTTTCCAATTGTGAACCTTATTCACCAGCTCTAATGCCTTCATCAAAGTCAGTGAAAATTCCATACAGCCGAGCTTAGAATCCTTCTCAGTGATGGAATAGGATGCACAACCATGACAGTTGTGCTCATGCAGGTAAGAAGTAAGAGAAAGCATGGTCTCCATCGAGTTGGGGAGGACCTAAGAAAGGATGGTTCTATAGTAGTTAAGGCATCCACTAAGTGGGTGCTCAATGGAATTGCAGACCCACAAAGAAATTGTTATGTAGGGGACAAAGAGCGCATCATCAAAAAACGAGTTAATTTGATCATCATTGTCTGTCGACCTCATTGTGATCATGACGAGGTGGTAAGCTCAAAAATTCTAAACTCTGACAAGTCGCATAGATTGGTGAATTCCTTGACGCATTTATGGAGAGCAGCCATGATCATGATAAATCACTTGCAGCAAAGCAATCATGATTTTGGTGGAGTAGAAAAAAATATGTTCGTTGAAAATTCAAATGATGGTGATTATGGGACCCCTACTCTTACTTACAGAGAAATGTCTACTCCGCATTGATGTGGAGACAGCACTCAATCACACTCAATGGCAAGATTTTTTTCTCTCTCCACCATTGAAAATAAAAATTAAGATATCTCTCTCACTCACCTAAATATTTTTTAAAAGGATCATTGAATAAAACGTAATTTTTTTTTGGGGAATTTTGTGGGCTTAGCCCGTATATTGATCTAAAAGGATTACAAAAAGAACAAAAACCCAATCACAGGGAGAAAGAAAAACGAGTTACAAAAAGGAAAGCAAAAAATATTTTTGCCGGACTCAGGAAAAAGGAACTAACAAAATATGCAAATAAGCTTATTAATCACAGTGAAGATCATTTCAATCAAAAGCCACTCTTCCCTGGTTGCCAACTGGAAGAAGAACACAGCAAACGACCTCAGAGAAGCAGGACAACCACCAAAACCACTAAAAAGAGAACATCCATGCTGACCATTCAATCAGATAAGCAAAAACAGGCAGAATCCAAAAAGAGAACATCCAGATCGGCTGGTCATAAAACATAGCAGGCGTAGATGGTCTGATCCCAGCTGGCCGTCCAAGGGAAGAGAGGCATAGAGGCAACCGTTTGTTAGTTCAACACATCATTGTCCGGAGGGGGAAGAGAACTTCCCCCACAAAAATGAATGGAAGCAGTCCACGGCCAAAACCCGCAAAAAACATCATCTCCTCAAGCAGGAAGGGAATGACTCTTGAAGCAAATCAAAGGTTTTCCAGTTGTTGACTTTGGCATGTACAGCCTGAGTAATTCTTCTAATAGAGGCATTAACAGAAATTTCAGTGGCAGCAAACCTCCTATCATTACGGTCTCTCCAAAGAAAATAAACAGAGCAACAAATGACAAAGAAACAAAAATCCTTCTCATAAGAATGCAACTGCTTATTCTCATCAAAATATTCAAAAACCTGAAGTAGAGTCGGGCGTAGAAAGAACTTTTGAAGGAGGGGAAGAAGAGATGAAATGACCAAAAACGTGTAGTCACATTGGAAAAAACAGTGACCAATACTTTCATTCTCGGTTCTATATAAGGGGCATAGAGAGGGAATAATGATGTTTCTTTTAGCCAGCACATCAGCGGTTTTAAGGCCCCCTAACAAAGCCATCCAAACATAAGAGGAGTACCTCAAAGCATACCTACGATGCCAAACAAATTTATGCCACTGAACCTTGGCATAACCAGAAAAAAACTGCTTGTGAAAGGTGTTAAAACAAGGTTTATCAGCACCAGCCCAGGTAATGTTGGGGTGAGGATATGACAGAATCGGGATGTTCAGAATACGGTTAGAAATGGATTGGCCAAGATGAGAAGGAAGGGACCAAGCACCCCCAGAAATACATTTCATAACAGTTAGCCCCGAATCTCCTGATGGAAGCAAAAGTTCAGAAATAGCAGATCCTTCCAACCAAGGATCCCAAAAGAAAGATAAACAACAGTTATCACCCACAACATGGAACCGGAGAAACCTTTTAATCTTATGAGCAATGCCAGAAATTAGATCCCAGAATTTGGACACCTTAAAATGGGGAGGCATCCAAGGAGAAGTATATTTCTTTTTGAACCAGTCAGCCACCAAAGAGTCAGAGATGAAATATCGCCAAATGAACGAGCATCCAAAAGCAAATTGGAGAGATTCAATAGAAGGCAAACCAAGGCCACCCATGCACTTAGGGAGGCAAGTGTTTTTCCAAGCAATCAAATGCAATTTCTTCCCCGTGGAGGACCTATGGAAAAGGAACATAGAACTTAATTTGTCAATAGTCTTACAAATATTTTTAGGTATGATAGCCCCCCTGATCTAGTAAGCAATTGTATTGACGATAGTGAATTTCAGGAACTGAATTCTACCTGCAAAAGACAAGAATTTAATTTTCCAACCAGCAAGTAGAGTAGATAACCTACTCAGTAGTGGTTGGAAGTGAGTAACATTAAGCTTTTTTGTGGAAATGGGGAGGCCCAGATAAACAAGGGTGTTCTCGGTAAGGGAGAAACCAAGAAAAGAGGTAATTTCACAAGCAAGAGGTGTGTTGTGGGAGTACAAGATGGAGCATTTAGCAGGATTAAGATGTAGCCCGGAATGTCTAGCAAAAGAGTCAAGGGAACTGAGCAGGACAGCAGCATTAGGAAGGGAAGCCTTTCCAAAAACCAGAATATCATCAGCATATAAAAGGTGATGCACAGTAGAGCCATTACAAGTAATTCCAGAAAAATGACTATTATCCAACACACATGAGAAAGCATCCATGACCACAGCAAAAAGCAACGGAGACAAAGGGCGGCCTTGCCTTAGCCCAGAAGAGGAATTGAAAAATCCCTCAAGGCCCCCATTAATACAAACTGAAAAGTAAACTTCATCAATACATCCTTTTATCCATCCCACAAACTGAGTAGGAAAACCTTTTTCAATCAACCTAGATAGAAGGAAATCCCGAAAAACAGTATCAAATGCTTTACGGACATCCAATTTGGCACAGAAATATTTTTCTCTATTCTTACAACTGAAGTCCCTGAGAATTTCAGAAGCAAGCACTATGTTGTCAGTGGACATTCTTTGCTTAATAAAACCGGCTTGAGTCTTATGAATGATGAAAGGCATAACATCCTTCATCCTATTGGCAATGATTTTAGCAATGATTTTGTAAAACACATTACAAAGGGCAATGGGACGATAATCTGAGATAGTAGAGGCATGAGTGCCCTTAGGAATCAAAGCAATGGCAGTTGCTTTAGCACATTTAGGAAGGACCCCAGTCATAAAGAAGTTCTTTACATCTTTGTAAACATGATTACCTATTATCTCCCAAGTCGCTTTATAAAACTCAAAAGTAAACCCATCCGGGCCAGGTGCTTTTGAAGAAGAATCAGCAAACATAACATTCTTGATTTCCTGATCAGTCACCGGAGAGGTAAGGGGCGGGATAAGGTGAGGAGGAATAGTAGATCCAATAGGAATGGAATCCCTATCAGCATTATTAGGCTTAGGTGTATTATAAAGATTTTGGAAATAAAGAACCACTGCCTTAGCAATATCTTTTTGAGAGGTGAGGAGGCCTTCATCAGTAGAAAGAGCATTAATACGGCTGTAGGAAGTCCTAGCCTTAATCCTGGCATAAAGGAACCCCAAATCATCTTCTCCCCTAGATAGCCAATTAGCCTTAGCTCTTTGAATGATCCAAAGACTCCAAGCTTTGTTAAGAGAGGCAAGAGAAGCATTAATACATTTTAAATGATTATTCAAAATGAGATCTAAAGGTCTTTCTTGGATTTGAGAACAGCAAAGATTTTGTGCATCCTCAAGAGCTTTAATTTTGTTGGAAATGAAGGTAGAGTTGGACCAATGCCTTCCTTTAATAAAGTCCTTTAGCTCATGAAGCTTAGAGTAAAATGCAAAAATAGGGCTACCCTTATTTTGAGAGGCAAAAACCGAAATTAACCCATCCCAAAAACCCTCCATGTGGACCAAGTAATTCTTAAACTGAAATATGCCAAAAGTGCTACAGGGGTTTCCCATCAATAGCACCAGAAGAGAATGATCAGAGCAAGAGGGGGGTTCTACTTTATAAAAAGAGTTAGAGTACTTCTCCATCCAAGCAGAATTAACAAGGACTCTATCCAACTTAATGTGAATAGGATCCTCATCCCTTTGATTAAACCAAGTGTAGAACAAACCAACAGAGGGAAGGTCAAGTAATCCGGCATTAAAAATCCAACTATTCAATTCTTCCATACGACTGTGAGGAGTAGGACGTCCCCCCCGACTTTTCCTCCAAAGATCTGCAACAGTTAAAATCCCCAAGAAGGACCCAAGGGGTGGCAATGGTAGAGGCGAGATTAAGAAGCTGTTGCCAAAGAGAAGCTCTCTTAGCAGGGGAGTTAGCAGCATAAATAACCGAAAAGAAGGTTGGGGGCAGGGAGGCAGACTGGATGGTACCATGGATAAGCTGAGGGGAAATGATTGACGGGCTAAAAGAGATGTTCTTAGGATTCCATTTTATCCAAATCCTACCAGGGGAGTAACAGCTGAAATTGTTACAGCTCATCTCAGACAAAAACACTTTGTGAGAGTTAACAAACCAGTGATCAGTCATAGAAGCCTCAGGAATTTTAGCTTCAAGAATACACAACATGTCAAGATGAAAGGAGGAGACAAGTTTCTTACAAGCCAGAACTTTATCAGGGGAATTGAATCCCCTAACGTTCCAGCAACCTATAGGGCCTTGGGTTATTTGGACTTGGAGTGAGAGGAGCGGGTTTTCTTGGCATTTTTACCCTTGGTGGCTTTGGAACTACTAGCACTATCAATGTTGACTTTTGTGGAATTAACAGCATTAGGAGGCACAAAATCGGGAGGATCTTCTGCCTCCTCAGGTTGCAGGATAGCAAATTTGTTAGGTGAGGATACAGGAGGATCGGCAGGATTGGCAAGGGCAGGTTGGTGGTAGAAACCTGGAGAAGAGGGGGTAGTCTGCTTGGTGGAGATAAAGGGGGAATTATCGGAGGAAGACAGTTCTTCCATAGGCGAGTTCAGATTGGGAAGAGGATCCTTAGGAGGAACCAAATCGCAATCAAGTATCACGGGAGGAGCTATAAGGGCAGAGGAAGCCAACGGTTTAGTGTCTGGAATGACTGTTGGAAGGTCCATGATTGGTTGGGCAGGGGATGTGGAATTTGTTATGGGAATAATGAGTTGAGGTGGAGGGAGAGGGGGTTTAGGAACAGGATTAGGAGGTTTGGAGGGCCTAGCGCGAGAGGTACTCCTGCCACGGGTATTGGTAACAGTGGGTTTGGGTTGTGGGTTAATGTGACAAAGGGATGAGGGGTGGACAATAGAGCCACAACCAGAGCAAGGAGAAGGTTTCCAATCATACATAACCTTCAAATTAACATCTTCACCATCAAGAGAGATGGGGATTTCATCCGGGAGGGGGGATTTGCTAGACACCATGACACAAACTCTAGCATAGGTTAGTCAAGTTTTACGAGCAGTAAGAGCATCTACCGCAAGTGGATGGCCAACAAAACTTGCAATCTTCGATATACCCATCGGATTCTAAACCGCAAGAGGTAAATCAACAATTTTAATCCAAAGAGGGATAGAAGAAAACTCATCTCTTTTTGGCTTGAACTTTGGAGTCCATTGCTGAAGAATAAAAGGCCGGCCAAAGAAGAACCATGGACCTCCGGACCAAGCAACCTGGTAATCATCAGGTAGGGCGAACTTGAAAAGGAAGAAGCCATCATTCAACGATAAGAGGTCCATAGATCCTTCCGGGTTCCAGGCGCGTTTGACCGCATTCAGGAGGCTGAGGTATGTCGGACGGGGGCCAATGGAGTAACCGACAAGAGAAGAGCTCCAGTTGGGAAGTCCGAGGGCCAAATCATCAGCAGAAAAGGGTATTTTAGTGGCCGGAGGAATGAAAGAAAGAGAGAAGTCACTGGCTACAGGATCCTCTTTCGTGAGGTTTGAGAGAAAATTCAAACCGTCCGGGTTAGGGTAGGCAAGGGAGGAAGAGGAAGTGGCCCCAGGGAGAGGGGGGAAATCCACGAAATAAGAGGAGGAGGCCATAGAGAGAAGGAGGGAAGGGTTAACCCCCCTCCCCGCGCGCGGGAGAAGGGGGGAAGAAGGTGTAGTGGAGGAGGAGAAAGTTTTGCTCGCAAAACCCTAGCAGAGCGCCATGCTCAGCTCCTTGCATTAACTAATTCTAATAAAACGTAATTAGATAAAGAAACTTGAAATCAGAATAATTTAAAAAGGTCATGCAGGTGAATTTATTTGACATTTTTTTATAGAGAACGCAACTGTATATTGCTTTTTCCATTAAAAACGCCTTAAAAAAAATATTGCGTTTTGAATGGAAAACGCAATTTTTTTTTATTTTTTTTGCGTTTTATATTGGGAACGCAATTATTTTTTGCGTTTTTCACGTTTTATTCTGCTGCTGAAATTTCAGTAATATTAATTTAATAAAACATTAACGAGGAAATGATTTATGTTAAAGTAGTATTATTTTCATCTTAAAGATGTTATTAAAACTATTAATTTTTGTTAAGTAACAAATTATTTGCATTAAATTAATATTAGTTTAATTTTTAATGATATTATTAATACGCAAATGAATGACGTTAAGTGAAATATGATTTAACGTACTGAAAATTTAAGAAAGCTAAAATTTTTTATAATTGCTAATTTGTAGGAAAAAAAAAGTAAAAATCTGAAATTTTAAAATTTATTTGAGAACATTTAATTCAAAATAAATGAGTATGAAATTTAATTTATTCTACAGAATATACTTCCTAAATATTACAATCTAATTATATGGCTATTATTATTATTATTATTATTATTATTATTATTATTATTATTATTATTATTATTATTATTCTGCTAACATAATGAGACAACACTAGGCTATAAGAAAAAAATGTTAAATTAAAAATCACAGTTAAATTTACCTTAATAATCTATATATTATATCTATTTTTTGTTAAAATAGGTTCACCTTTCTTACTCTCATTCACACTAAATAACAATATTAAAAAAAATAAGGTTCACTCATGCAAAAATTCACAATCGTCCATTTGCTACTTGGAAAGCTGAGCCACTGTTTATGATCCTTTTTAATTTTTTTTTTAACATTTCTTCTGCTAATTACGTCATAAATGTTGATCCTTTTTAAAATTCCTCCCTCTTACGTTAGAAATGTTTACTCCTCATTAATGTGAGGCAGCACTCAATCACACTAAAATTCAAGATTTTTCTCTCTCTCCACCATTTAAAAAAAAAATTAGGATATCTCTCTCACTCACCTAAATATTTCTACCTAGTTGGTCATTCTCTCCCACTGGCCAGTCTTAGGAGAGTCGATTTTCATTGGGCTATTTATTATTTTTCATTTGAGTTGTTATCCATTAGGTGAGCCATCTATTTTTATGCTAGTTCCCACTAATTGGGGGAGTTGGCCCAATAATTCATTCAATTCAAACATGCACCACACATTCTCTCACACTCTATTAAAATAATATGAAAAATTTTAAAATTTCTCTAAGTTATTTACTCAATACTCTGGCACTCTTTCACTGCCACTTGCTATAGCAACTTATCTCATAGCACTCATAAAGCCTGATAACTTCGCATTCTCTATGCAAGGCCTCACCAAGACCATTAGTAAGCTGACTAGAGTCGTCATGGTATTATGTTGATTCGTCATCACAAAGATCACTTTTCTTAGTTTGGTGATCTCCTTTCTCAGCCCAATGACCTCACCCGACTTTGCCCCTCCTTGTCTTCTATTGGGCTTGACGATGCATTTAGGGTGCACCATCCTTTCCATAACCTTGAGCCTTGACATGATCTACTCCATTGAGGTTAATATTAAGGGAGAAAGGACATTGGTGAAGCACCCACGTGAGAGCGAAGCCATAGACCCCTCCACAATGTTGTCGCCCACTTGCTCCTATACTGCTCACTATAGAAAAAACTATTATCTCCAATGGCATTTCCTACCGGTGTAAATCTGATAGAAATATTGGTGAATAAACAGGCGATATTTTCGTTGGAAATATTCTGGCGGCATTTCTGGCAAATATACCGTTGTTAATTTTTTGGCAACCTATCCATCGGGTAGGCCGCCAGTTATTTTAAGTCGACAAAATTTGCTAGCGAAAATGCATTGGAAATGTTCCAGCGAACTGCTGGCTGAATATCCGCCAGCTTACTTAAACCCGACGACTTCTTTTCGGCAAAATAGCCGTCAGAAATATTTTCAACAGAAATTTCGCCAGTGATCTGTCGAAGGAAGCCCTATTTCCAGCTATTCACAGTCATCTGCTTGCAATTTCTCGCTTCCCCCCATTTGCTGCTCTCATTTGCATGAGTCATCTCCCATGGTTTGCCGCTGCTAATCACCGCCTCATAGTGGTATAGCCAATCGTTGTCGTTCTCCGCCTTGTCGTGGTATAACCGTCGGCCGTCTCGTATGCGATATCATGGTATCTCGATAATTTTTTTGCCATTTTATTTTGTGATAGAAATGTACCCCTCAAACTTAAGGGATAAGATGATTGTGGGACCTGTAATGCTTTATGTCAGAGAATGTTGGCCATTAAATATTCTATATCAATATTAAATCAATATCTTAAGCACATCGTCAGTATGGCATATGCTCATTATTAGTACAGTGAATCAGTATCAGTAATCAATGTGGTGAATCAATAGTAGTATCGATGACTGTATCAATAATCTTATCAGTACAGTGTTATCAGTAAAATTGATAGCAATAATAGTAAATCCATACTATGAAATAAAATCAGTAAATAATAATTGTAAAATAGTAAAATTATACATGAACAGTAACCATGAATCAATAACATGCATTTCTATAGTCATACTAAATAAGTATGAAATCCTTGTTTAAGCAATGTTTTTCAGTAAGTAGTAATTTGTATTAATATCCCATTGGCTCAATAAATAAGGTCGTCACACTTTTTTCATTGACATAATAATCATCACTTTATAACTCTAAATCAATATCAATGAATCAGTAAAGGATAACTGTTTGTAGTTTGAAAGCGGGTTTTAAAAAAATTTAGTTTTCTTTGGAAAATTTAAATTGATGTTAAAATTTTCAATTCTAAAATCGAACATCCCATTAGAAAAAGTAAACCACCTCGGGAGGTGAAAATAAAATTTCAGGATGGGGTTCAGATTTAGAATTATAAATTCTATCTTGAATATCATAACCAAATTTAAGAGAGAACTTTGTATTGCCCCGAAGGGTCAAAATAAAGTTCAGTCAAATATCAAGCTACGATAATCAAGAGAAGTGATCGTTAATTTCATATTCGAAATCATTTTAACAAAAGATATATCTCCCCAAAGGGAGAAGATATCATTTGTTAATAATCGTTCGAACATAACGATAACGATAATCGATAATTTAATTTTTCCAATGAAGACTAATTGAATTTTGAAAATTAATTTTGAAAATCAGTTGTGGGTTCTAAATCTCCAACGAGCGCAAGCCCTCGTAGTTAATTACATCGTGGGAGACCGGAGTCCCCTACGAAAACTTTCGATTAAAATAATGGTAGAAATTTTGTTTAGAGATTTCTAGGAGTGATACCAAAGAGGTGAATTTAGATTTTGAAAAGGGATTGGATCAAATTTTGAATAATTATTTTTTTGAGTCAAAGGAAGAGGGGTAGGAGACACTTTGAGATTCTGAAACAATTCAGAAGTGTCTCGACCTAAGCTAAGTGTTGGGCTTTAAATTTTGGATTGGAAGAATATTTAGTTTGAGTTAAGTATTTTATTAAAAATTTGGGATTATATTCCCAGAGGTTAGGGTCTTATGACTCAAAAAGAAATCTGCCCCGGATCCTAACTCTAAACTTGGACACTGGAACACAGTAGTCCGACCCTAACTAATGCAGTGTAAAATCTGGGCTTATCCCGGCCTGGATTAGGGAGCCAGCTAAACCACCTAAATGGTTCAAAACCATGAGTCCGGTCTTTTGATGCATTGTGATCAGGGACATTATTTAAGATTGGTTTAAGAAGTTGGGATAGACATCTAGAGCAGATTCCTAATTGACCCCTTAACTTATGTCGGGTGGAATGCTTAGACTAAAATACAATTAAAATTTTAATTTAATTAGTTTCTAATGCGATGCATGCTGGTTAAAACTTTGAAATCAGGTATGCATGAGATTTTAAAAAGGCTTATAAATAATAATTTTTGAAAAGACTAGACTTCCCCAGATCCAGCACCTCATCCTCATAGGTCGGATTATCTGGACTCTACCCGTAGGTGGGGAAGTGTCTTATTGCAAGGAGGGAGAGAGATGCAGTAATATGCATGTGACCCCGGACGATTCTGGCTATTCCCTAGGTCGTTAAGTTTCTATGTTATTTAAATCTTAAAATTCTAAATATTAGTTACGAGTAAAAAAAAATTTTTAGTCCTTAAAGAGTCTAACGAAGTCCAAGCTAAAATAAAAATGACATGCAAGTGCCAAAGAACTAGAAAAAATAGGCAATCCTATACGCAATCAAATTAAATTACAACACGTTAAATAACCAAATTAATTAAGTAAATGTCCATAGGCAAATTGCCTTGCTTATTACAACTCAGATTTACATAAATTAAAAGTGGCCGGGCACCACTAACAACAACCCGGATTCTAATCCTAATACAGACGCAAGTGACTTTTAGTGGGATACTCTCTGTCTTCAACTCCTCGGTCTTCTCCTCCTCGAGCTCCTTGGGTTCTTCGTGATAGGACACCCAAATGGAAAAGAGAACTCTTCCCTTGAGGGGAAGGTTACTCTTTCCACTTTGGGTAGTAAAATGATCCAAATTTGGAGTTTCAAATGGATAAGGACTATCCCTAAAAGGGGTATCCTTTCCTCTTTGGAATCCAACCTTTGGATCTATATATATCCCAAACTCAAAGTGCTACTTTCACAACTCAATACTCAAATAAATTACATGAATGTAAAAATAAAAATCTAGACTCGATCCTGCAAGGTTATCCTAAACATTTAAATATTAAAATACATCCCAAGCAGTTATATGTATATACGTGCAGAAAAGTAAACACACTTGGCCACGCTCTTTTTTATTTGGGGGCTGAGCAGCTGAAGCACCTATAGTATTTATATTTATGATTTATTTAGCCCCCGTTATTGCCCTGCACGAGCGTGGCCACCTGCAGAAAATTTAGTGAGCATTCAGATCGTTCCTAACCTAAGGGTAATCTAATCACCCATCACATCAATCTATAGAGTGCACTAAAAGTAAACAAACACATTAATCAATTTCAACAACAACATGCAATGAAAACTCAGAAAACCCGGCACACAGAAGAAAAGTAAACACCGGCCTAGCCTAGATCTAGAGTTTGTTGTCCTATCAAACCATCTAAAGTGTGTGTAGTAGGTCGTGTGGCTGGGGTAGATCCTAAGCTAGGTAATCTGTTGAAGTTGTTTAATGTTTGAGTTTGTAAAGGCTAAAAGGGAACTTTATATTTGAATTTAAGTATTAATATGTTAAAGCTTGATTTAAATATATTTTAATTGTTAAATGATTACTATCTTTATTGCTCACCGAGGCCATAAAGTTTATTTCACCTTCCTTAGGGCTAAGTTAATAGCCTCGTAGGTCTGGGTTACCCAGTAGCAATCGGGGTTGATTAAGGTGATTTAGTTTATTGAAAATTAAGGATCAATTAATATTAATTAATTTAGTTAATCACTGATTTTAAAAGTTAAATTATTTTATGTTTTCCATCAACAGGTTCGTGGCATTATGCCACCAAGCTCGAGGAACCAGGCCTCCTTAGGACACTTAGCCCCGCAGCCCGGAGTAGTCCATCCAATAAACCTTGCTGATGTAGTTAAATTAAGGATTTTAATTTAGTTAAGTAATTAAAAAAAATAACTTAATTTTGATGTTTAACACCCCATTGAATCCATTCGTGGCGTTGTGCCACCAGGCTCGAGGAAACAGGCCTCCTTAGGACACTTAGCCCCGTAGCCCGGAGTAGTCCATCCAATAAACTTCATCTTGAGAGTGTTTGTTATGCATTTGAGTGTTGGTTGAGTGTTTTATTAATCAAATTAAAGTTTTTTGAAATTTTAGTGAATTATTGGATTTTTAGAAATTATTAGGATTATTTAATTATGTTAATTAAGGGGTCAAAAAGTTGACTTTTCAAATTAAAGCTCATTTTATTATTTTCAAATTTTTAATAAATATTATACCTTACAATGAGTTGTTAGACTATTAGCACACTTAATTTGGAGTTTTCTATGAATAGTTATGATTTTTTGAAGTTCGGGCCTAGATTTGAATAACGGTTGACAAAAACGTTGACTTTTTTACTTTGACCATATTTTGGAGGTTTGACATTTTTAGAAAATACTAGACCTTAATTGGAGTTGATAGACACTAAGTTTGCTTAATTTGAATTTTTCTATAATTAGTTATGCATTTTCAAAGTTTCCTTAATTATTGAATTTTTAAAATTGCTTAATTATGAAGGTTTTGATCATTTTGATCCAAACTCATCCCAAACTGTATGGAATCAATCCCAAAGGTCAGTAATGACCCATGGGAGTGTTTCCAAGTATTTGAAAATTATTTTGTATTTTTAATGATTTTTAATTAATTAATTAAATTAATTATTGATTTTCCTTAAAAGCAAAATAAAGTTAAATTAGGAGCCCAGTGAAGGGGATTTTATTTTTCCTAGGTAGAGGACCACATTCTAGTCAGTTTGAGGTATTATTTATAATTTTTGGACTTAATTTGGATTTATTGTATTTTTTTGAATTTTCTTGGTCCTTAAAAGGGCTGAAACTTTAGATAATTAATTTTCTGACTTAATGATCTCCAAATTTAGTGAAATTTGGACCTATGGCTTTTGATGTCACTAAGTTTACTGTGTTCAAATTTCACCCCTATTGGTTATATATACAATCCCCTAGAAATTTTCAAAGTTTTTTAGACTTTTCCTTAATTATTTTCCCTAGGTGTCTCTACTATTCAAATGGGCTTAAAATTTGGTGTGTCTAACCCTGATACATATGCAATCGTACCACACAAATTATGTAGCCTAATGCTACAGAAAACTTGAGTGATGAATTTTCAAAGTTTTGGGTAGTAAAATGAACCCATTACCTTAAAAATTCACATCACAGAAAACCAGATAGCATCTGACCCTAAAAAAATCACAGAACATGCCTAAGGTGCTCAGGAACATTCCACCAAAATTTGGGATCCATTTGATCCCTGGATTGTAAGAAAATTGAGAAAAACTAAAATCAAACCAATGTGATTTTCTCCCAATCGAGAGCTCAAAACAACTTAATTTTAATTTTAATAAATACTACGTTCAATTACCTTTCCAACGAGCCCAAGAACGTCCAATTTGGTGAAGAATTCAATTTTCTATGAATTTTAGAAGATTTCGAGCATTTAAATCATTTTTTATTCAAAATAATAATAAAAAATGGCGGCGGCAATGATTGCGCCACCGCCGCCGCCAGTTGACACGTGTCAGGACACGTGTCGACACCAGAGAGCTCACTTAAACACGTCGGTTCCGACGATCCAACGGTCCGAACACAAAACAGCGAGATCGGCAGCTAGGATTGTGCCTCGTGGCAATCCTGGACCGCGGCAGATCCCGTGTTCGAAGCCAAGGGCAGACCGCGCGGTCTGCCTTGATCTGAACAGTCCGATTTTCGATCGGACGGTCTAGATCTGCCGATTCTGTGCAGTTCATTTTGAATAGGAAACTTTAAATGCTCATATCTCCCAAAATACTTGACGAAATTTGATGAAATTTGAACTGTAGCTAGAGGGCAACATAATCTTGCAATGCCTGAAGTTTGAAGGCTCCATGCATTGTAGATTTCTTACAGTTTCAAATTGAAATTCTACCTAAAAGTGAGGATAACTTACAATCTACTCGGTGGATTTTTGCAAACTTGGGCTCCTTTTGCTCCTGCTGATGTCCTCTACAAGTTTACTGAAGACCCCAAAAGATTTTGACGGCTGGATTTGAAGATATCGAAGAGAGATGATATTTCTCTCTTTTCTCTCTCTTTTTCCACTAAAATGGTGATTTTAGTGGTGGAAATGGTGGGGGAAGGCTTGGAATGGCCTTGGGGGTGCTGGAGAGTGTGGGAAGCTGTTGGAGAGCCTTGGGGATGCTGGAGTTTTGGGACTTTGGTAAAAAATGAACAAGATGTGAGATTAGGGTAAGTTTTGCCTACTTACCCCTCATGATTTGGAATGGATGGTTGGGATTCAATCAAGGGTGCTTTAGATGCTTGCCAAGTGTCCCATGAGCAGCCTAAAACCTGGAGAAGGCTGGTGGATGAGAAGGATTGCCTTGAGCCAAGAGGAGGGGGACCACACCTCTTTTTCTCCATTTGGCTAAACCAAGCCATGGCTTGGTTAATAGGGCTGGATTAGAGGTCAATTAGGAAGGGAAAAAATTGATTTCCACTAGCCTAAAGCAGGTTTTGGGTTGGAGAATGGGTTTGCATGGGTGGCAAGGTCAAAGGGTCATGGTTTGGTCTCATGTCAAGGATTTTGACCCCTTGACTTGTTGATTAGTCAATGGTGACTAGGACGTGCATGGGAGGAGCCAAACATGCTGTAGGAGTTAATATCAAGGGATATGGGGCCATGGTGTTGAAACTTTGAGTGAATACATGAAATTGGAGAGGGTTTTGACCCCTCCAAATGAGTTGACCAAGTCAAACCTAGGGAGGATTGACTTGAAAGTCTTTGGGTATGTCATGAGTATACAAATAAATGATTTTGAAGCATTAGATTGGTTTGAGATGGATTCAAATGTTGAAAACATTAATGGTTGGGTTAAAGATGGATTGGGTCAAACATAGTTGACTTGGTCAAACAAGTCAAACCAAGAAGTGGGTTTGATTTTAATGGGTCTCAAATATCATAGGAAATTTATTGAGAGGGGTTTCAAAGTTTAAGAATATTGAACGATGTTAAATTTTGGTCAAAAGTCCAAAAACCCCTTTAAAGGGCATTTTGGTCATTTTGACCTCGGACGAACCCTGGGTCGAGGTGGGTCCAAAAAGATGTAGATTAATGTTAAACACATCAATATCAAGGGTCTGGAGGTGATTAGAGGGTTTTGGGGAAACTCCAAGGTCAAATTTTCCTAGATAACGGGTCTAGTGGCACGGGCCGTAAATATTTGAAGTTTTTACAGCCTTCGGATTTAAATTTAATTTCTGGGGTTAGAGACCTCAAAATGGGCTCAAATTTGGAGGGTTGTCTCTAGAAACATATCACATCAGTATGCAGTGGACAGATCATGAATCAGAGGTCATTTGACTGGGGTTTGAAATGTTTGAAAATTCCCTGAAAAAGGCTTTTGGGACTCCAGTCTTTGGCCTTGAATTTTGGATTTAGAAATCCGGATTTGACATAGATTTTGGGTTTAAATATCTGGATTTGAATCATCTCAATCATTCATGATCATTTGGAGTGATCATGAGTGTTTGAAAATGATGTGAACTAGATCAAAGGCAAGATCAAGATTTGAACTAGACTTTGAATATTGGACTAGGCTGGAGTCTGGATTTTGATTGAGGTTTGATTTGAATCAAAGTTTGGATTGACTTAAGTTCAGGATTAATTTGAAGTCTGGATTAGGCTCCAATGACCTCATATAAAAATGAGGTCAACAAATGGACCCCCAATATGTGTAATAGAATGAAATTCTATTGCATATATTGGCGTTGACCGAATTAAAAAAAATAAGTCTAGAACTTTGATCCTAAGGAAAGGCACCACCTAACCTAAAGGAAGAAAAGAGCAGGTAGAACTAGGATGGTGCCTCGAAGGGCATTATCCATCACTAATGGGTGATTATGTGGTGGGGTCGAAACATGCCCAACACAAAGGACCGGGTTGAATGACCATATAGTGGGGTCAAAATATGCCCACTTTAGAGGGTCGAAGATCATGTGATGGGGTCAAGGCATGCCCACCACAGTGATCAAGACTAGATGGTCGTATGATGGAGTCAAGAATGCCCACCATAGAGGATCGGCTGGATGACCATATAGTGGGGTCAAAATATGCCCACTATAGAGGGTCGAAGATCATGTGATGGGGTCAAGAATGCCCACCACAGTTATCGAGACTGGATGGTCGTATGATGGGGTCAAGCATGCCCACCACAGAGGACCGGCTGGATAACCATATAGTGGGGTCAAAATAATGCCCACTATAGAGGGTCGAAGACCATGTGATGGGGTCAAGAATGCCCACCACAATGATCAAGACTGGATGGTCGTATGATGGGGTCAAGAATGCCCACCACAGAGGACCGGCTGGATGACCATGTAGTTGGGTCAAAATATGCCCACTATAGAGGGTCGAAAATCATGTGATGGGGTCAAGAATGCCCAACACAATGATCGAAGCTGGATGGTCGTATGATGGGGTCAAACATGCCAACCATAGAGGACCGACTGGATGACCATATGGTGGGGTCAAAATATGCCCACCATAGAGGGTCGAAGATCATGTGGTGGGGTCAAGATATGCCCACCATAATGATTGAAGCTGGATGGTCATATGATGGGGTCAAGATATGCCCACTATAGAGGACTGGCTAGATGACCATATGGTGGGGTCAAAATATGCCCACTATAGAGGGTCGAAGATCATGTGATGGGGTCAAGAATGCCCACCATAATGATCGAGACTGGATGGTCATATGATGGGGTCAAGCATGCCCACCACAGAGGACCGGCTGGATGACCATATAGTGGGATCAAAATATACCCACTATAGAGGGTCGAAGATCATGTGATGGGGTCAAGAATGCCCACCATAATGATCGAGACTGGATGGTGGCTAGGATGGTGTCATGAAGAGTGTACAACACCACTAGCGTGTCTGGTTCTAAGGAGAGGAATAATCCTATCCTCAGGAAAAAGAGAACTGAAAGATCGAAGACTCTAAATTATGTGGAAATTAATTTTGATAATAAGAAAGTGATTGGACAAGGTTAACTCAAAGTACTGAAACATTTCTTTATTGATTGATAATGTGAGCTACATCAAGCGTAGTATTTCTTAAGGAAACGCCCATTGATAGGAAGCATTGGGTGATTTCCTTTACAATCCACTAGCTGATACGAGCCCCCTTCATAGGCTATCTCTACAACGAAGGGTCCCTCCCAGGTTGGTTCAAACTTCCCACCGATTTTTCGGTGGGCTAAGATAGGCCTTCGAAGAACCAAGACCAAGTCTCCTACTTGGAAGGTTCTAGGTCGCACTAACTTATCATGAGCCTGAACCATTCGGACCTTATATAACTCTAAATTTTGTTGAGCTTGAAGACGACGTTCCTCGAGGCCTTCGAGCTCTTCAAGTTGAAGCTTTGCATTCTGCTCAGTTCTAATTTGATTTTGAATAGAAATTCTGAGCGAGGGAATTTGCACTTCCAAAGAGAGTACGGCCTCGGACCCATACACTAGTGCAAACGGCGTGGATTGGGTTGGGGTTCTATAAGTGGTCTGATAGGCCCACAAAGCTTCCACCAACCTCTCATCCCATTGGCGCTTATTATCATCGAGGGTCTTTTTAATAATTTGCACCAAAGTCTTGTTGAAGGCCTCGGCCAATCCATTAGCCCGAGGGTAATAAATTGTCGAGTATCTCCAATCAATATTATGGCATCTTACAAAATTGTTGATTTTTGTAGACTTGAATGTGGACCCATTATCGGATATAATTCTGCGGTGCACGCCGAATCGATATACGATATGGTCACGAAAGAAATTTAGGACATGGTGTGATGTTACGTTTCGTAGGGGAATCGCATCCGGCCATTTTGAAAAATAATCAGTTGTGGCAAGTATAAAGCGATGACCCTTCGAAGAAGGAGGGTCAATCGGCCCGATAATATTCGTGCCCCAACTTTCGAAGGGCCATAAAGCTATCATGAGGTGCAATACATTAGGCGGCTGATGTAAGACCACACCATGAACCTGGCATTGATGACAACATTTCGCAACATTCATGCAATCGTCAATCATCGTAGGCCAGTAGTATCCAAGTCTTTTAATTTTTAACTTCATTTTTGGACCCGATTGATGGGCACCGCATAGTCCGGAATGGACTTCATTAACGATCTTCAGGGCTTCTTATTTATCTAAACAACGTAGCCACATCTGATCGAACGAGCGGCAGTATATCGCATTGTTGACTAAAGTGTAGGATAGGGCACGTTTCTTGATCTGGTTGGCGAGGGACTTGTCCGGGGGAAGTTTGCCACCTTCGAGATAGTCGATTAATGGTTGTCTCCAATCGCCCTCTTAACCAATCTCTGAAGAGGCAGAAAGGACTTGAGATGACTGTCTGTTGATGTGCTCTAAGTCTATGGGAGATAGGACCTTACGACCCTGAATCTCTATAGGGATTGAGTCTTCTTCCGGGCATGCAAATTTCTTTGCAAGCTTTGCTAGGGCATTCGCTGTAGAATTATTTTCACGAGGAACCCTATACAAAGTTACTATAGGGATTTGGTCGAGTAGGTGACTAGTGTATTGGTGGTACTTAAGGAGATTAGGATTCAAAACCTTATAGGTTCCTACAACCTGGTTGATCACCAGTTGAGAATCACCAAAGATTTTAATCTCTTTAATCTCCATCAAGATTACAAGTTCCAAGCCAGTTATCAGAGCCTCGTATTCAGTCTCATTGTTTGTGCAAGGTTCTGACAAATGGTAGGAAAAGTGCATCATCCCCTTCCCTGGTGTTATAAAAATTTGGCCAATGCCAGCTTTCCCGGGGATCATAGATTTTTGGGTTTTATCCCGTCGAGAAGACGCCGCACCATCAAAATATAACTCCCAGGCAGGGTCATTGGATTCCCTTAAACTCATAATTTGTTCGTCCGGTAAATCATCATTCAAAGGAGAATTCGCCGGCAGTGGGTGTGCTGCGAGGAAGTCGGCCACGGCCTGCCCTTTTACTGCACGCAGGGGAACGAATGTAATTTCATATTGGAGCAATATCATGGACCAGCGAGCCAAGCGTCCTGATAATGTTGGCCGGGTCATAAGATATTATAAAGGATTGACCTTAGAAATCAAACAAATTGAATGAGACAGCATATAATGTCTTAGTTTTTGGGCTGCAAAAACTAAAGCCAGGCAATGCTTCTCGATTGAAGGATATCAAATTTCCGTAGGAAGAAGCCTTCGACTAAGGTAATAGAGAGCATTCTCCTTGCCTTCATTATTGACCTGAGCTAACATGGCACCTAAAGACTCATCTAGGGCCGCAGTGTAGAGGATCAAAGGTTTCCCCGGAACAGGGGCTGCCAAAATTGGTGGATTTGTAAGGTACTCTTTGATATTATCAAAAGCACTTTGACACTTCTCATTCCAAATGAATTTAGCATCTTTCTTAGCAAGGGCCGAGAAAGGTTGACATCTTCCAGAGAGATTAGATATGAATCTTCTTATATATGCCAACCAACCTTGGAGAGACCTTAGCTGGGTAAGGCTCTTAGGAGGCAGCATATCTAGAATGGCTTCAATTTTTGAAGGATCAATCTCAATACCACGGTGCCTCACTACGAACCCTAAGAATTTCCCTGAAGTGACTCCGAAAGAACACTGTAGGGGATTCATTTTGAGGTCGTAGCGGCACAACCGCTTGAAAATAACTCTTAAGTCATAAAGGTGAGCCTTTTTGACTTTCCTCTTGACAACTAGATCGTCAATATAGCACTCGACTTGCTTGTCGATTAAGTCATCAAAGATGTAGGTCATGGCCCGCTGGTAGGTTGCACTGACATTTTTAAGGCCAAAGGGCATCACTTTGTAACAAAAGATGCCTATAGGGGTCCTGAATGCGGTGTTCCTCTCATCTTCAGGAGCCATCCTGATTTGATTGTAACCAGAGAAGCCATCCATAAAGGAGAAAACAGCATACGAAGAGGCAATGTCCACCATAAGCTCAAGTATGGGTAAAGGAAATTCATCCTTGGGGCATGCCTTATTTAGATCCCTATAGTCGACACAGATCCAAATTTGACCATTTTTCTTTCGAACCGGCACGACGCTAGCTACCCAAGAAGGATATTGTTCTTCTCGAATGAAGCCAGCCTCAGCCAGTTTCTTAATCTCAGAAATGACTTGTTGCTCGATTTCTAAACGCATGTGTCTAGGGGCTTGCTTAGCAGGAATGACATCGTGCCGAATTCCAAGTTTATGAACTGCTACCTCGGCGGGTAGGCCTGGCATTTCATCATATGTCCAGGAGAAGTAATCCCTAAACTCAGAAAGGAGTTGTATCAGATCCTAAGACTCATCCTCACTCAATAAAGCACTTATAAAAGTAGGGCGAGGGTCGTTGTCAGTTTCTAGGTTGATTTCTTTTAGCTTGTCAACCGTCGATTTAATCTCTTCCTCAAATTCAGGGGGTGCATCCCGAACTTGAGGCTCATCGGGATCGTCTAAAGTCTCTAGACAAAGTCCGTCAAGGGGACTGATGGCTTCAGTAGGGACATTTTGAGATTCAAGATGATAAGTTATCATTAAATAATATTCGTCGTCATCAAACGAACTAACGGTACCAAAGCCGATACCACAGGTTGAATTTTTATTGATCTTTGTTTTTCAAATATTTTCATGGTATCTAGCTTGACCCTTAGTCCATCGATACGGTATGGGACCTTTAGAAAAAGTATTCTTTACACAAACAGGAAAGTAGCCAAAAGGTAATTCCATTAATTTATTGAAATCTGTCTCCTCGAGGGTTACATCACCTTCATCCCTTGAGGAGGAGGAGCCAGGGAAGAATTTTCGGGCTTTCCTTATTTCACCGCTTAGGTTAGGGGCCTCTTTAATCTCTAACCCTGCAACTCTGCCAGCCGACAGTGGGGTCAATGATAGGGCCTCAATTCTCTTACTAAGCTTTTCATACATTGTCAATTCTAGCTTATCACTTTTAACCTTTGAACTATCAACCTCAGGGTCACTATCCTGATCTAAAGTGAGATCAAAATTTGGAGGAGCATTGGTATTCTTATAATCAAAAGGAAATTCAGGCCCCCGTGTTTCTAGCTCTTCATCAGAGCTTGACTCCAGATTAATATACACCGGGGTTGTTCTTCTTTCAAATGAAGCACGACTTCGACCCTGTGCCCTTTGAGCCATCCTCCCACCTCTTTAAGGATAACGATGTCGAGCTCGCTTTCACTATCAGATTGTTGTATCTTTTGATCTTTTTCCTTTTCTTTTTCTTTTTCTTTTCCTTTTGATTCTTGGTTTTGATTGGAGCTTTGCTCACTTTCTTGTTCCTCAATTTTGATCTCAACTTTAGAATAAGGGGAGGACCCTTTCGGTATGAAATATGCAGCATCCTCGTAGATCCCTATCTCTTGAATCGAGAATGGTTGCAAATCACCCCTGATTACATGTTCAATGCCATCTCGTTGGTACTTGACACATTGATGTAGGGTAGATGGGACCATTCTATATTCATGAATCCAAGGCCTACCTAGAAGTGCATTAAAGGACGTGGCCGAATCAATAATATGAAATTTACTTCGATTTTTAATTCTCCTATCTCTAACAAGAGGGTAATCGAATCCAAAGCCCTCTCACCTGTCTCGTTGAACCCACGTAGTACCAACCTATCAGTGGTGAGCCTACTGGTATCAACTCTAAGGTAGGCGAGGGTTTTCACATTCATCACATTGACTGATGCACCCGGATCAACAAGGACTCTTGATAACTTAAAATTCCCTACATGAATGGTAATGTAGAGAGGATGATTGTGATCGGCAGTTCCTAATAGTAAGTCTTCATCTGAGAATGTTACTCCTGGAACTTCTTTGAAGTAGAGGGCTTCATCTTTTGAGGTTGAGGCCAGTTGAGCAAGGCAAATCTCAGGGTCGAGAAGTGCCTTGATTAATGACTCTTTCATTTCATTAGACAGGATGAGAGCATCATAAATGCTCAACTTGGCTGGAAACTTCCTAAAATGGGCTAGGACATTGTAATCAACCTTAGGAGCGACAGACTCAAAACCCGATGGAATCAATGGAAAATCAGGATGATGAGGAGAATCTGGAATTGGATCGCTAGAGACAACTCGCTTGCCTTTTTCCTGAGGAGGAAGCCTATGGGGTAAGACTTTGCCACCACAAAGTTGTACCTCTATGATTGAATCGGGAGGACAAACTATGGGGGAGTCTACTCTCTCCATAGGCTGCACATCGTCGCTATCTGAAGAGGAGTCAGAATCTAAAAGTTCTATCACGATAGGTTTCCCAGTTAAATTAATTTCAGGGACGTCGCTATCTGATAAGATCTCAAGCTCGACATCCCCTGTAGAAGTCAAATCCGGAAGATCAAAATTTTGAGAGTTTGGATTGATCTCAATAGAATTTTGAATTTTTTTGGAAGAATTATCAATTTGCATTTCATTCTCATGGTTAATCATCAAAATTGAAGCAGAAGGATATTTTTTATTAAACTTACGACCCTTTGCCTTTGATGGGGCAAAGTAAAAGTCAGATAACAAGAGTGGGGATGGGGCTTTAATGCCTCCATCGGTCGCTCGAATACATCTCTCATCAACATACTTCCTCTCTACAACAATATCTCTCCTTTCTTTTTCATTCAATACAGTAATTCCTACGACTACTGGAGAGGGAAGTAGCTCAACATCCTCCTGCGAAGCATCCAGGTCAACCTCCCAAATCGGGCCATGGGCTGTCGTGGGCATCTTTTGAGAAAGATGATAAGACTTGTTAATCGACCTTTTAAGTGCCCAGGATAAAGAAATATCCCAACCATCTTCAATTGAAAGAGAAGGGTTAGAATTGTTACCTGAGATTACCTTGACGGACCCCTGTTCTGAGTCTACCAGATACTCTTTGGGAATGATAATGTTACCTTGCTTGAAGTTTTTGTCCACCCAATCTTTAAAAATGATACAATCTTCGATCAGATGACTGATCATTCGGTGGTGAGGATAATACTTAGGATCATTTTTTTTGTCTGCATCTTCTGGCCTTCTAGCCTCAGGTAATAGAAAATCTGGTTTTTTCTGGAGGCACTTAAAAATCTTTCTTACTAACTCTCTCTTAAATGGGTATGGTCTAGCCAACCTCTCTTTACGGAAGGTCGATTAAGACTCCCTATGAGGCTGAGAAGTAATTTGGATTGGTTGTTTTTGAATCGGTACTGGTGGAGGTGGAGGTGGACTAAGCTGACTGGTAGCTGGTTGTTTCCCCTTATCTACTACTGATACTGTAGCCTTCTTTTCAAATAACTTGATTGGTTTGTCAACTTTCTTTTCACCAGAAAGATCCTTCAAGAATGGCATCCTAGGAGCCTCTTCCTACAGGTTACTTGCCTTGTTTAGAAGTTTTTCAAAAGTTCTTATAGTGAAACCCTTCAGAAGAAAAGCAACAGGGCCATGGATATTCTTCAAAAGAATTTCCACTGCATGTTGGTCTTGCAGCTGGGATTCACACTTCATCGAAAGGTTTCGCCACCTTAAGATGTACTCAACCAGAGACTCTCTCGGCTTTTATTTTTCAACGACCAGATCACCCACCGTAGTGCGCTGCTGCGCTCCTGAAAATCTCTTTAAGAATAGATTTTCAAGTTCAGTAAAGGTTCTTACTGAACCGTTGGGCAAATCTGCATACCATTCGAAAGCTATGCTGGAAAGACTACTAACAAATTGGCGAAATAGTAGAGTATCTGACCCCCCGGCATTGCAACAGTTTGCACGAAAGTGGGCCAGATGTTGTCTCGGGTTTTTAATTCCAGTAAAGATTTTAAAAGATGGTGGCACGAAGCCCTTAGGGTAAGGAACCAAATCATATTCCTCAGGGTAAGGTCTACCCTTTGGAATAGATGTAACTCCTTGCGATTGGGCTAAGGCCTCCCTTACCTGATCCTGAATTAGTTGCTTAATATCTTTTTGAGCTGGTGCTGGGGGAATGGCTGGAGGGACTGAAGAGGCTGTCGGCTGAGCTGGGGGATCCGGTAACACTGGCTGCTGGACAGGTGGAAGCACTGAAACAGACTCTGGGATCTTATAACTGGCTTCTACCCTTTTTTCTCTATCGGTGGCTTCCATAGCAGATTTTTGTAACTCAAGAGAAGTCTCATGCGACTTGTCCAATCGTTGCTGCATTTCTTTAACATGTAGCAACATTTCTGCCACTTGTGCTTCCTGGTTCTTGATGTGCTGGTCATCTCTAGCTCTCACTGACTCATCTGAATCTAAATCAACAACTACTGAACCCTCCTCTTTGCCAGATCGGCGCTTACTTGGTTCAGTTTCTTTAACGGACCCTCTAGTTTCAACCATGTAAACATCACTAATAGGAAGGTCTTCATCTATCAACATGTCATCCAAGTCTGGGTCAAATACTTCTTCATCTTTCTTCCTTTTCAAAATATCCTTAATCTCTTGTACTACCTCATCGACTGGCCAGTTCCCTATCTCCTCAGGGCTGATAGGTAAGTAGCCTTTGTATTCTACCATGTCATAGAGTTCATCTTGTTGTAGGCTGAAGATGATAGCTTGTAACTTAAGCTCATTTGTTGTTGGGGGCTCAGCTATCAGCTGCTCAATCATCTCATGGTCGTCATCTTGAACTAACTCTTCCCCTTCGACCATACCAGGGTCGGTAGTCAGAAGGGCGGCATCCTTTACCAGGTGAGAGGCATCTACCTCAAAAGATGGTGCAGGAGTTTGGAGGGTGGAAACTCCTATATCAGGTAGGGTAGAGTCCTCAGACACTCGGATAAGGAGCCCAGGAGCAGCAGGTAGGAACCTGGAACTATCAACTAAGGTATCAACTGAATCCATAACTGAGCTATCTGAACTAACAATCAAACCAACTGGGGTCTTGGTAGCACTGGTCGAAGCCTGTAGCAGCTCAGCTTGTGAGTGGAGGGATTTGACTACAGGTGAGGGGATGTTCACTCTACTGATCTTCTTAGGAACATACTTCTTCTCAGGGGACTTGGCCCTCTTTCCCTTAACTTCAACTCTCCTTTCAGCTTTGGAATTTTCTTGGACTTTGACCACCATCGAAGCCAACTTTGGAGGTGTTGGTAAAGGAATTGGGGCTCTACCAACAGGATGGCGACCTCTCTCAGATCCAGTAAGTACTATACCCTCCATCTTAGAGGATAGAGGGCCTGGCACCCGGTGGTAACCATCAACTAAGACAGAGACTGCAGGTTGTCTTACAAACTTCTTATTTCTCCTAACAGACTGGGGAGTCAAATTCTTGGCATTAGATTTTTCTTCCCTTAGAATTTCCTTTTCAAAACGGTGGGAGATAACCCCTTTTAGGTTCTTTAGATATTGTTCCTTGGTTTCTCCCATTTGTGCAGCACAGGTATGGATGATGTTCCTCAACATCCTTGTTCTTTATAGTTGTTTTTCTTCAGAAGTTCTCTTAGTGGAGTAATCGATAGGACGTGGGGGGATACTAGCTATCCTAGACATCCTCTCCTCCCCTGAAGTAGCAGCTAAAGGGTGGAAATGACTCCCTTGAAGGAGTGGAGAGGAGGCAGGAATAGGTAGATCCTCAACAGGCTCTGGGTCTACCTGAGCTAAGGTCTTAACTTCCACAATCTTCCTTGACTTGGCTATCTTCCTCCTTACTCGCCTCAGGTAATTCTTTTTCTGATTCTTACTAGTGAAAGGGATCCCAAAACTCGACCCTTTTTCAAAAACAGACCCTATCTCAGGGGCCTCAACAGGGTCAGTTACTGGTCCTAGCACTAGCTCTAAGACAGGGCTATCAGCCTCAGTTGCATTCAGACTAAGTATGCTCTTTCCATCCAAAGTCAACTCGGCGGTACTAAAGCCCAAACCAAACTGTATCTGATTTCCCAAATCAATTTGTTCACAGGTCAATTCCTTCTGAAATGTAAAGAGCAAATGGCCAGCCATTGACTTGAATTAAAATTTCTGAAATTTGAAAGAAAGATTTGAAATCAGGAATTTGTGAATTTAAATTTAAAAGATCATAACGAACCTATATTCTATCATATATATCCTGAGCTATAGGTATTACAACCCATAATATAATGATGGGATAAAGGTTGATTATGAGTTTCAAAGAGATTGAAATCCTTCCAAAATATACCAAACTATAAAAGGAGTTGTAGTAAAGCATGTTATTGTGTAGATTTTGGATTGAATTTTGAAAGAGAACTTTGAAGAGATCTCAATTTGAAATAAAAGCGAACTTTCTCCAAACTTTGAAACACAATGGGTTGGACTTTCGTTCAACCCAAAGGCCTACAGAGGAAGGAGAAAACTCAAAAGAATTAGTTGCCTAACCCTCTCCATTTCACAACTAAAAAATAGAGATGGGAGGTTAAGGCTATCATTTTTAAAAATCAGGGATCTTGAAAGAAAGATCGACCGAACTCCTTTCAATTTTAAAAGTCTATATATTGAGTCAGACTCAATAACATAAATTTCATAAAATTGGAAAGGAGATAATAAGGTTGGATTTGACACTATCACCCCTCCAATCAACTTAAGAACAGAAGGTCAAAATCCAAACTTTAGCAGAGGTTTCACCTCTCTTTTTGACATGAAATTAAATTAGAGAAGGTGTTGGCCTATCTTTCCCAAGGGAGAAATGGATAAAGGAGCCAACGGAAGAAGGGTAGTCAAAACTACCGATGTAACAAAATTTTGTCATTATTAAAGATGGAAAGAGAGATAGAGTCCCACCGTGGTCGCCATTCTTTGTTTGTAGTTTGAAAGCGGGTTTTAAAAAAATTTAGTTTTCTTTGAAAAATTTAAATTGATGTTAAAATTTTCAATTCTAAAATCGAACATCCCATTAGAAAAAGTAAACCACCTCGGGAGGTGAAAATAAAATTTCAGGATGGGGTTTAGATTTAGAATTATAAATTCTATCTTGAATATCATAACCAAATTTAAGAGAGAACTTTGTATAGCCCCGAAGGGTCAAAATAAAGTTCAATCAAATATCAAGCTACGATAATCAAGGGAAGTGATCGTTAATTTCATATTCGAAATCATTTTAGCAAAAGATATATCTCCCCAAAGGAAGAAGATATCATTTGTTAATAATCGTTCGAACATAACGATAACGATAATCGATAATTTAATTTTCCCAATGAAGACTAATTGAATTTTGAAAATCAATTTTGAAAATCAGTTGCGGATTCTAAATCTCTTACGATGGCAAACCCTCGTAGTTAATTACATCGTGGGAGACTGGAGTCCCCTACGAAAACTTTCGATTAAAATAATGGCAGAAATTTTGTTTAGAGATTTCTATGAGTGATACCAAAGAGGTGAATTTAGATTCTGAAAAGGGAATTGATCAAATTTTGAACAATTATTTTTTTGAGTCAAAGGAAGAGGGGTAGGAGACACTTTGAAATTCTGAAACAATTCAGAAGTGTCCCGACCTAAGCTAAGTGTTGGGCTTTAAATTTTGGATTAGAAGAATATTTAGTTTGAGTTAAGTATTTTATTAGAAATTTGGGATTATATTCCCAGAGGTTAAGGTCTTATGACTCAAAAAGAAATCTGCCCAGAATCCTATCTCTAAACTTGGACACTGGAACACAGTAGTCCGACCCTAACTAATGCAGTGCAAAATCTGGGCTTATCCCGGCCTGGATTAGGGAGCTAGCTAAACCACCTAAACGCTTCAAAACCATGAGTCCGGTCTTTTAATGCAGAGTGATCAGGGATGTTATTTAAGATTGGTTTAAGAAGTTGGGGTCGACATCTAGAACAGATTCCTAATTGACCCCTTGACTTATGTCGGGTGGAATGCTTAGACTAAAATGCAATTAAAATTTTAATTTAATTAGTTTCTAATGCGATGCATGCTGGTTACAACTTTCAAATCAGGTATGCATGAGATTTTAAAAAGGCTTATAAAATGATATTTTTGAAAAGACTAGATTTTCCCAGATCCAGCACCTCATCCTCATAGATCGGATTATCTGGACTCTACCCGCAGGCGGGGAAGTGTCTTATTACAATGAGGGAGAGAGATGCAGTAATATGCATGAGACCCCGGACGATTCCAGCTATTCCCTAGGTCGTTAAGTTTCTATGTTATTTAAATCTTAAAATTCTAAATATTAGTTACGAGTAAAAAAAAATTTTAGTCCTTAAAGAGTCTAACGAAGTCCAGGCTAAAACAAAAATGATATGCAAGCGCCAAAGAACTAGGAAAAATAGGCAATCCTATACGCAATCAAATTAAATTACAACATGTTAAATAACCAAATTAATTAAGTAAATGTCTATAGGCAAATTGCCTTGCTTATTACAACTCAGATTTACATAAATTAAAAGTGGTCGGGCACCACTAACAACAACCCAGATTCTAATCCTAATACAGACGCAAGTGACTTTGAGTGGGATACTCTCTGTCTTCAACTCCTCGGTCTTCTCCTCCTCGAGCTCCTTGGGTTCTTCGTGATCGGACACCCAAATGGAAAAGAGAACTCTTCCCTTGAGGGGAAGGTTACTCTTTCCACTTTGGGTAGTAAAATGATCCAAATTTGGAGTTCCAAATGGAAAAGGATTATCCCTCAATGGGGTATCCTTTCCTCTTTGGAATCCAACCTTTAGATCTATATATATCCCAAACTCAAAATGCTACTTTCACAACTCAATACTCAAATAAATTACATGAATGTAAAAATAAAAATCTAAACTCAATCCTGCAAGGTTATCCTAAATATTTAAATATTAAAATACATCCCAAGCAGTTATATGTATATACGTGCAGAAAAGTAAACACACTTGGCCACGCTCTTTTTTATTTGGGGGCTGAGTAGCTGAAGCACCTATAGCATTTATATTTATGATTTATTTAGCCCCCGTTATTGCCCTGCACGAGCGTGGCCACCTGCAAAAATTTAGTGAGCATCCAGATCGTTCGTAACCTAAGGGTAATCTAATCGCCCATCACATCAATCCACAGAGTGTAGTAAAAGTAAATAAACACATCAATCAATTTCAACCACAACATGCAATGAAAACTCGGAAAACCCGGCACACAGCAGAAAAGTAAACACCAGCCTAGCCTAGATCTAGAGTTGGTTGTCCTATCAAACCATCTAAAGTGTGTGTAGTAGGTCGTGTAGCTGGGGTAGATCCTAAGCTAGGTAATCTGTTGAAGTTGTTTAATGTTTGAGTTTGTTAAGGCTAAAAGGGAACTTTATGTTTGAATTTAAGTATTAATATGTTAAAGCTTGATTTAAATGTATTTTAATTTTTAAATGATTACTATCTTTGTTGCTCACCAAGGCCATGAAGTTTATTTCACCTTCCTTGGGGCTAAGTTAATAGCCTCATAGGCCTGGGTTACCCAGTAGCAATCGGGGTTGATTAAGGTGATTTAGTTTGTTGAAAATTAAGGATCAATTAATATTAATTAATTTAGTTAATCATTGATTTTAAAAGTTAAATTAGTTTATGTTTTCCATCAACAGGTTCGTGGCGTTATGCCACCAGGCTCGAGGAACCAGGCCTCCTTAGGACACTTAGCCCCGCAGCCTGGAGTAGTCCATCCAATAAACCTTGCTGATGTAGTTGAATTAAGGATTTTAATTTGGTTAAGTAATTAAAAAAAAATTAATTTTGATGTTTAACACCCCATTGAATCCATTCGTGGTGTTGTGCCACCAGGCTCGAGGAAACAGGCCTCCTTAGGACACTTAGCCCCGCAACCCGGAGTAACCCATCCAATAAACTTCATCTTTGGAGTGTTTGTTATGCATTTGAGTGTTGGTTGAGTGTTTTATTAATCAAATTAAAGTTTTCTGAAATTTTAGTGAATTATTGGATTTTTAGAAATTATTAGGATTATTTAATTATGTTAATTAAGGGGTCCAAAAGTTGACTTTTCAAATTAAAGCTCATTTTATAAGTTTCAGATTTTTAATAAATATTAGACCTTACAATGAGTTGTTAGACTATTAGCACACTTAATTTGGAGTTTTTTATGAATAGTTATGATTTTTTGAAGTTCGGGCCTAGATTTGAATTACGGTTGACCAAATAGTTGACTTTTTGACTTTGACCATATTTTGGAGGTTTGACATTTTTAGAAAATACTAGACCTTAATTGGAGTTGATAGACACTAAGTTTGCTTAATTTGGAATTTTCTATAACTAGTTATGCATTTTCAAAGTTTCCTTAATTATTGAATTTTTAAAATTGCTTAATTATGAAGGTTTTGATCATTTTGATCGAAACTTATCCCAAACTGCATGGAATCAATCCCAAAGGTCAGGAATGACCCATGGGAGTGTTTCCAAGTATTTGGAAATTATTTTGTATTTTTAATGATTTTTAATTAACTACTTTAATTAATTGTTGATTTTCCTTAAAAGTAAAATTAAAGTTAAATTAGGAGCCCAGTCAAGGGTATTTTATTTTTTCTAAGTAGAGGACTACATTATGGTCAGTTTGAGGTATTATTTATAATTTTTGGACTTACTTTGGATTTATTGTATTTTTTTGAATTTTCTAGGTCCTTAAAAGGGCTGAAACTTTAGATAATTAATTTTTTGACCTAATGATCTCCAAATTCAGTGAAATTTGGACCTAAGGCTTATGATGTCACTAACTTTCCTGTGTTCAAATTTCACCCCTATTGGGTATATTTACAATCCCCTAAAAATTTTTAAAGTTTTTTAGACTTTTCCTTAATTATTTTCCCTAGGTGTCTCTACTGTTCAAATGGGCTTAAAATTTGGTGTGTCTAACCCAAATAAATATGCAATCATACCACACAAATTATGCAGCCTAATTCTACAGAAAACTTGAGTTATGAATTTTCAAAATTTTGGGTCCAAAATGGACCCATTACGTTAAAAATTCACATCACAGAAAACCAGAAAGCATCTGACCCTAAAAAAACATAGAACATGCCTAACATGCTCAGGAACATTCCACCAAAATTTGGGATCCATTTGATCCCTGGATTGCAAGAAAATTGAGAAAAACTAAAACAAACAAATGTGCTTTTCTCCCAATTCAGAGCTCAAAACAACTTAATTTTAATTTTAAAAAATACCACGTTTAATTACCTTTCCAACGAGCCCAAGAACGTCCAATTTGGTGAAAAATTCAATTTTCTGTGAATTTTAGAAGATTTTGAGCATTTAAATCATTTTTTATTCAAAATAATAATAAAAAATGGCGGCGGCAATGATTGCACTGCCGCCGCCGCCAGCTGACACGTGTCAGGACACGTGTCGACGCCGGAGAGCTCACTTAAATAATGTCTGATCCGACGATCCAACGGTCCGAACATGAAACAGCGAGATCAGCAGCCAGGATTGCGCCACGTGGCCATCCTGGACCGTGACAAATCCCGTGTTCGAAGCCAAGGGCAGACCGCGCGGTCTGCCTTGATCTGAACCGTCCGATTTTCGATCGGATGGTCCAGATCTGTCGATTCTGTGCAGTTCATTTTGAATAGGAAACTTGAAATGCTCATATCTCCCAAAATACTCGATGAAATTTGATGAAATTTGAACTGTAGCTAGAGGGCAACATAATCTTGCAATGCTTGGAGTTTGAAGGCTCCATGCATTGTAGATTTCCTACAATTTCAAATTGAAATTCTACCTAAATGTCAGGATAACTTACAATCTACTTAGTGGATTTTTGCAAACTTGGGCTCCTTTTGCTCCTGCTGATGTCCTCTACAAGTTCACTGAAGACCCCAAAAGATTTTGACGGCTAGATTTGAAGATATCGAAGAGAGATAGTATTTCTCTCTTTTCTCTCTCTTTTTCCACTAAAATGGTGATTTTAGTGGTGAAAATGGTGGGGGAAGGCTTGGAATGGCCTTGGGGGTGCTGGAGAGTGTGGGAAGCTATTGGAGAGCCTTGGGGATGCTGGAGTTTTGGGACTTTGGTAAAAAATGAATAAGATGTGAGATTAGGGTAAGTTTTGCCCACTTACCCCTCATGATTTGGAATGGATGGTTGGGATTCAATCAAGGGTGCTTTAGATGCTTGCCAAGTGTCCCATGAGCAGCCTAAAATCTGGAGAAGGCTGGTGGAAGAGAAGGATTGCCTTGAGCTAAGAGGAGGGGGACCACACCTCCTTTTCTCCATTTGGCTAAACCAAGCCATGGCTTGGTTAATAGGGTTGGATAAGAGGTCAATTAGGAAGGGAAAAAGCTGATTTCCACTAGCCTAAAGCAAGTTTTGGGTTGGAGAATGGGTTTGCATGGGTGGCAAGGTCAAAGGGTCATGGTTTGGTCTCATCTCAAGGATTTTGACCCCTTGACTTGTTGACTAGTCAATGGTGACTAGGATGTGCATGGGAGGAGTCAAACATGTTGTAGGAGTCAATATCAAGGGATATGGGGCCATGGTGTTGAAACTTTGAGTGAATACATGAAATTGGAGAGGATTTTGACCCCTCCAAATGAGTTGACCAAGTCAAACCTAGGAAGGATTGACTTGAAAGTCTTTGGGGATGTCATGAGTATCGAAACAAATGATTTTGAAGCATTAGATTGGTTTGAGATGGATTCAAATGTTGAAAACATTAATGGTTGGGTTAAAGATGGATTAGGTCAAACATAGTTGACTTGGTAAAACAAGTCAAACCAAGGAGTGGGTTTGATTTTAATGGGTCTCAAATATCATAGGAAATTCATTGAGAGGGGTTTCAAAGGTTAAGAATGTTGAACGATGTTAAATTTTGGTCAAAAGTCCAAAAACCCCTTTAAAGGGCATTTTGGTCATTTTGACCTCGGACGAACCCTGGGTCGAGGTGGGTCCAAAAAGATGTAGATTAATGTTAAACACATCAATATCAAGGGTCTGGAGGTGATTAGAGGGTTTTGGGGAAACTCCAAGGTCAAATTTTCCTAGATAACGGGTCCAGTGGCACGGGCCGTAAATATTTGAAGGTTTTACATCCTTCGGATTTAAATTTAATTTCTGGGGTTAGAGACCTCAAAATGGGCCCAAATTTGGAGGGTTGCCTCTAGAAACATATCACATCAGTATGCAACTGACAGATCATGAATCAGAGGTCATTTGACTGGGGTTTGAAATGTTTGAAAATTCCCTGAAAAGGGCTTTTGGGACTCAAGTCTTTGGCCTTGAATTTTGGATTTGGAAATCTGGATTTGATATAAATTTTGGGTTTAAATATCTGGATTTGAATCATCTCAATCATTCATGATCATTTGGAGTGATCATGAGTGTTTGAAAATGATGTGAACTAGATCAAAGGCAGGATCAAGATTTGAACTAGAGTTTGAATCTTGGACTAGGCTGGAGTCTAGATTTTGATTGTGATTTGAATTGAATCAAAGTTTGGATTGACTTAAGTTCAAGATTGATTTGAAGTCTGGATTAGGCTCCAATGACCTCATATAAAAATGAGGTCAACAATAACACCAAACCATATTATTTAAAAAAAAGTCCAACGGCTCACCATCATGTAAAGACCAGCCAATCTCTAGTCAACATCAATTAAATTAGCTTTTAATTATCCTCACACATATTATTATCATAGTACTATAATAATAATGATGATCAACTATTACTCAATCACATATCCAAATTTATTTCTAATACTTGAATTAACAGCATACTTATAGTAAAAATATGAGTTGTTCAATCAATAGAAATAATATAAAATATAGTATTTTTCATTTTATTTAGTGAAATTTAATAAATATTATAGTCAAAATATTCAGGATAATTTTGTATGATAAAATATAAAAAGTTGTGTTATAAAGTTCAATAAATTTGGAAAATAATAATAAAATCAGTTCTAGAAGGAATTAAATAGTTAAAATTAAAATATTTGAAAATAGAGATAGGATTATAATCACTTATAGTGATCTAAGCAATTTATTTAAAAGCGACAAAGAAATCTAGCCGCTAAAAATTGGCTTTCTCTCTTTTTCACCACTACGCTGTAAGTCAAACAAAAATCCAAATTTTTCCATTTTTAATTATTTTCAAAATTTTAAATTGTTACACTAAATTCTGATGAGGCTTATGCTTTCTGAGATTTTATGTGTATATATATACCTTTTGAGTCTTTTACCTTCCAAGGTTTTGTGCACACGTGTTCTTTCTAAGGTTTTTGCCTTTGAAGGTTTTTAGATAATCAAAAACCTTCTGAGGCTTTTACTTTTTGAAATTTTTGAATTAGTGGATACCTTGTCAACCACTTGCTTATATGTAGTATTTATAGTAAGGACCATATCCGCTGTTTGCTTCCCATCGAGGCTACCTTATGGGCATTCCTTCTTAGGGTTATGAGTGTAGAATCTATCAACCGCTTTCCCTCATAGGGCCTTTCCAATGAGGACATTATTCAATACTAGGATATCTTCAAGGCTACCTCTTGAGCATGCCTTTTTGAGAATTTTGTTAAAGCGTTGGTCGATGGTATTAACTTATGATTGGGAGAAATCCAATAAGGATTTTTGATATATCTAGGATTTTTTTGTTTGAGTGTTACTCAATGATGTTAACCTATGTAAAAAATATTAGAAGAAATCCACCAAAAATATTTGATCTATCCGAGAATATTTATAAGAGTATTGCTTGATCACGTTAACCTATATGAAAGAGGATGAATTGAATCTCGTAGAATTAATTATACCTTGATAGGGAGGGGGCCAACACTACAGGAAAATCGCTCATTATCGATGATTTTGATATACCTTCTGGAGGTTTGGAAAAATTTTAGCGATTTTCCAGCGGTTTATAAACCGCCAAAATAAACAGCATAGGAAATAAAAACCGGTGGCCAATTTTCGGTGGAAAAATTTTTCAGCAGTGCAAACAGCCGGAAATTAATGAACCCAAAATCGTAGGTAAACCGTTGGAAAATTATAGCGTGAAAACTACCAGGGACCGCTAGTTTATTACTGGTGGTCTTACCGGTGATAAGAACCCCAGGTATTTCCAGCTATCAAACCACCGGTTATTACCAACAGCAAAATAAAAAATTAGTGATAACTTCACGTTGTTCGGTATTAATGTTTTTGGCTACTAAATTGCCGGTTAGCCGCTGGAAACCTATAGCATTTGAAAAAAAGAATTGACAGCCCCCATATACTTACATAAATTTCCACAATTACCTGCACACAGTTCAAAAAATATATAAAATACTTTTGATGTTCCAAAATCAGTAGAACAGTTCATATGAAATAACAATACATAATCAATAATCAACAAATATATTTACACAATCCACAATAACCAGAAATAATTTTTCGACCCGGTAACAATCTGTTATACATCCATTATCTCTCTTTTTGGATAGTCATTTGAATGTTAAAGAAAACATTCCCTATATAGTTGTGAAATGAATTATTAGAAAAGATGCAGCCTTAAATCTTATTTAAATCTAATAAAAAAATATCATTTCTAATATTTTTTAGCCAAGTCATTTTAGGTCCTCCTCTATCTTTCTTCATATAAGTCAAATCTAATACCTCTATTTTCCTAACCGGGTTATCGAAAGGCCACCGTTTTAAGTGACCAAACCATTTAAGGCGACTTATCTCTGCAAAACTTAACTTAGTATTATGCGTATCTTTTAATGGCCAACATTCGGCACCATAAAGCATTGCAGGTCTCACCACCATCTTATAGAATTTTCCCTTAAGTTTGAGGGGGACTTTAATATCACACAACAAGCCCGATGCATTTCTCCCCTTCAACCATCCAACTTGAATTCTGTTGATAATATCCCAATCTATTTCACCTTCACTCTGAATAAGAGATCCAATATATCTAAAATATGTACTCTTATTAATGACTTGATTGCCCAAAGTCACAATCCCCTCACTAGGTGTATTAGTATTAAAATTACACTCCATATATTCATATTTTAGATCTACTCAAGTGAAAACCTTTAGAATCTAAGGTTGACCTCCATAATTCAAGTTTACCTTAAACTCCCTCTCTAGCCTTATCAACAAGAAGAATATCATCAGCAAAAAGTATAAACTAAGGTACATCCTCTTACAAATGTCTATTGAGAACATCTATGACTAAAGCAAAATGATATGGGCTTAAGGCTTTCTCAAAATCAACCTTTAGATTCAAAGGTTGATCTCCATGATTCAAGTTTACCTTTAACTCCCTCTCTAGTCTTATCAACAAGAAGAATATCAACAGTAAAAAAAAAATTAACTAAGGTACATCCTCTTATAAATGTCTACTGAGAACATCCATGATTAAAGAAAAAAGTAAGGAGATACATGAAGATCACATTCGGCTAGGGTAGTCAAACGCGAGTGAGGGCGTGAGCGGCGTTCGGTGGTCAGAGTTCTATTGAAGAAACAAATGAGCACAGTTCGGGGAGGGCGAGGGAGTGGGCATCTGGATTAAAGAAATGAGCAACCTGAAGAAATGAGGATGAAGGGTGGGGGCATCTAATTTTAGGGCCATTTCTAAAGGTTTTCCAGTGGTTTTAACCGTTGCAAATATTTCACTTAAAAATGGTGGCTAAACCACTAGTAAAAGTCACCATGTAAAGAAAATACTGACGATATTTCTGACAGTTTACTGTTTAATATCGGCGGTGGAACTGTCAGTTGATAACGACAATCAAACCATCGATTTAACCATCGGTAGTTCTGGCAGTTAACTGACCGTCGGTATTCAGCAAATTTTCTGTAGTGGAATGTCATGTATATCCCATGTTGCAAATCTGGTTTTGATGATGACAAACATGTCTCTATTGTATTTTTGCTTGGCTAACCCGTTTCAGGCACAACAGATCACAATCAACTCAAGCCAACTCAAGATCGGGTCCAAGTGTGTCCAATGTAATATTTTTCTTTTTCTTGAGTCAATTGTAATGTAACTGATCCCCTAGCTAAGTAACCTTGCACACACACACTTAGGGGGAGAGCTTGAGTGAATTAGAGTTTCTGTTCATTTTTTTGTTCAGATCGTCCTGGACGATATTTATATCATCCTGGATGATCTAGTAAAAACAGAAATCCTAATTAGGGTGACCAAGTTAATTGTGTCTGTTTAGGCAGATCGTCTTGGACGATCCTTGGATAGTACGGAACGATAGGCTCAAATCAGAAATTTCCTGCCGCCAGATCAAGTTAGGCAAGTTCTTATTTTTAGATATTTGATCTGATCGTCCTGGACGATACGTATATCATCCTGGATGATCCAGTACAATCATGCCTAAATTAATCTGATAATTAAGGAAAGAAATTAATACTTGATTGATAGGATCATATCATCCTGGATGATCGCAAGATCGTCCCGGATGATCATGATCGTCTAGTGCATTTCAACTGTACGTCCAGAACTGTGTTCAGGACGATTTGGACACTTTTTGAACTAATCGTATAGGACAATATACCTATCATCGTGGACGATCAAGTCATTTTTGAGTCGTCCAGCACAAGTTTCTCTGGACGACCTGAACTGTCTCCTAGATGATATTCCCCGATTTACACTAATCATCCCGGACGATCGCAGGATCGTACGGGATGATATGAACAACTTTTTGAACTGATCGTCTAGAAGAGCCAAATCGTCCAGGGTGAATCAGCTGATTTTGAACTGATCGTACAAGATGATCTATAGATCGTCCTGGACGATTTTGGTTGACCAGTTGAGATTTTGGACTATTTTTGAGTCCTCATATAAAAGATCTTTTTCTTTGTTTAAAAAAAATCTTTTGTCACTTTCCTTCCCAGAGAAACCCTAGAGAGAGAGAGAGAGAGGATCTTGTGAGGGGGAGTTAGTGAGGGTTTCACTAAGGTTGCTCCAAGCAAGGATCAGAATCATCTTCTTCGCTCGTCGTCTTCCGTCTAATTGGTGTTCGTCGTGGAAGGATCGTTCGCAAGAAGATCCAGGGTTCTCTGCCCGCTTCAAGTGGAAGCAAAAGGAGTCTGAGGGTTCTCTGCCTGCTTCAGGTGGAAGTAAAAGGAGTTCGAAGGTTCTCTGCCTGCTTCAGGAGGAAGCAAAAGGAGGTTAGGTTCTCTGCCTCACCTGGTGGTGGAAAGGAGGTTTTGTACAGGCTTCTCCGCCTTGCTGTGGGAGCAAAAGGAGAGACACTTTTGTTTAGTGCAATACCCGGAGGGGATGCTCCGGGGAGTGGACGTAGGTCAAGTTAATCGAACCACTATAAAATCTGGTTTGCTTTTCTGATTCTGTTTAGTACTTTACTTTTCTGATATTAACTACGTGGGTGAATATCTGTGATTGATCTTTTCATTCTTGTTTAGTTATTTCCGCTGCTAAGAATCGAAAAGATTTTCCTGTTACTCGTAAAATTTTTAAATAACTAATTCACCCCCCCCTCTTGGTTAGCCTCGGGACTAGTTCACTAGGGCTTAACATCCCTATCGAACTTTCAAGTGGTATCAGAGCGGGATTCAAAATTTAAGTTCAAAAACTTTTGAATTTGATCCATGGCTAACAATAACAATCGTAATACTGCTAAAGGTTATTCTATTACAAGACCTCCATTGTTTGATAACATTCCTTTTGATTTTTGGAAAACACGTATGTCTACTTTTCTTCAGTCTATTAATTATCGTATGTGGATGTTAGTTAAGGATGGCTATGAAGCACCACATAGAATTATTAATGGTATTAAAACTGAACTCCCGTTTGCAGATTGGACTTTTGATGATCGTGATTTAGCATAATTAAATGCCAAATGTTTGAACTGTTTCTTTTGTGCTTTAAAATCTGAAGACTATATGCGTGTTTCTACTTGTACAATGGGTAAGGAAATCTGGGATAGATTGTGTATAACATATGAAGGTACAACTGAAGTCAAACAGTCTAGGTTAAACATTTTGTTACATGATTACAAACGTTTTCGCATAAAACCTAGTGAGATAATTTCAGAAATATACACAAGGTTCACTCAAATCATTACCTCTTTGCATGCTTTAGGTAGAGAACTTACAAACTACGAGAGAGTGAACAAAATTCTTAGATGTTTGCCTTCTTCATACGATGCTAAGATTACTGCTATCACTGAATCTAAAGATTTAAATACTTACTCTATTGACAGCTTACTTAGATCACTCATTGCTTACGAGCAAGGGGTGAACCAAAGGCAACTTGATGAAGGTGAACGAAAGCAGGAGAAAATAGTGGCACTGAAGGCCAACGAGAGTGATTCTAATTCTTTCGGGTTTAATAGCGATGATGTTGCCTTAATCACTAGGCAATTCAAAAGCTTTCTAAGGAAGAAACATAAGAACTATCAGAAGTGGAACAAGGGTAAGTCCAGTAAAAATTTTAAGGGTTCATCTGATACTGTGTGTTTTGAATGCAGGAAGCCCGAACACATTAAGGCTAATTATCCTACACTTAAAGCTCATCTAAGCAAGGAGAAGGGTGAGGAGAAACCAAAGTTTAGAAAGGACAAGAAGCGGATTCAGAAGGCATTCTAGGCAGACTCTGCATCCGACTCTTCTGAGACTGAAGCTGAAGAGGAGGAAACAAACTTGTGTTTGATGGCTGATGATCACCCTGGTCAGTTCGACGAGGAAAAGGTATGTGAGCTTACTTATGATCAGTTATTTGAAGTTTCTAAAAAAATTCATACATCGTATAGGAAGCTTAAGAAAACTCATGCTAGTTTGAAATTAGACTATTTGACTTTGCAAAAAGATCATGATGTTTTGACTAAAGATCATTCCACTGTTGATTCCAATCACATGTCTTTGCTTGATGAATTTGATGAGTTGAATAGAAAATATTTTGATTTAGTTTCTGAGCATGATTCTTTGAAAACCACGCATGTTGATTTAGAAAGAGCGTTTAAAGAATTAGATACAATGACATGTGAAGTAGAAAGTAACAATGGAGCTTTAAAGTTTGAAATTGCAAGTTTAAATAAAGAAAATGAATTTTTGAAAGTAAAAATTGCTGCTTTTGAAAAGAACAAAAAATCACCTACTTTTGAACAGTTTTATACACCGCCACCATTTGAAAAATCTGTTGCAAGTTCATCAAAGCATGTTTCATATACATCTAGGAAGAGGCACTATCACTCACGACGTTTAGTTAATCTTTTTCCTGGTGTTAGATGTTATTCATGTGGCATGTTATGACACATTTCCCACATCTGCACTGTTCACCGTAGTACACATTGGGTGTGGAGGCCCAAACTGCCTGTTTCACAGCACAGCATGCATGCATTGCATTCTTCTTTTCATAAGAAGGAACCCAAACCTGTTTGGGTTCCTAAGACTGACATTTGATAATTTTGTAGGTGAGCTCTCACACAAGACCTCGTGAGAGCATGTGGTACCTGGACAGCGGATGTTCTAGACATATGACTGGAGATGAAAATCAGTTCATTTCGCTGGAGGCCAGAGCTGGAGGCAAGGTTACACTTTGAGATAACACCACCAGGAAGGTGGTAGGCTCAGGTATAATTGGTGATTCAAAGAATTTTATGATTGATAATATTTTGCTTGTAGATGGACTGAGACACAACTTGCTGAGCATCAGTCAACTATGTGACAAAGGATACAGCATCAAATTCCTGCCCACTGGTTGCAGTTTAAGCTTAAATGATAAGGTTGTTTTGTAAGGGCAAAGGATCAACAACGTCTACAAGCTGGATGTAAGTTGCATTAAATCTGAAAATTCAATTTGCTTAAAAATTACTGCTGATGAGTCTTGGTTATAGCATAGAAGATTGTGTCATGCCAGTATGAAAACCCTTAGGAGAGTTACCCAAAAGGACTTAGTTAGAGGTGTGCCCAAGCTTAAGTTCACTAAGGATCACCTGTGTGATGCCTGTCAGTTAGGGAAGCAAGTCTAGTCCTCCTTTCACTCTGTTAAGGACATTAGTACATCTAGACCTTTAGAAGTTCTTCACATGGACCTCTTTAGACCCATTAGCACTGCCAGCTTATGGGGGAGAGTCTATGGGTTTGTGATTCTAGATGATTATTCGAGGTTCACTTGGGTTAAAATTTTTTCACATAAATCTGAGATATTTGATGAGTTTAGATCTTTCTCTACTTGGATTCAGAAGAAGTTAGGATGTGAGATTATTACCATCCATGGTGATCACGGAGGGGAGTTTGAAAATAAAAGATTTGGAAGTTTTTGTGAGGAGCAAGGGATTAGTCACAATTTTTTAGCTCCTAGGACCCCTCAGCAGAACGGGGTAGCTGAAAGGAAGAACATGACCTTAGTGGAAGCCGCTAGAGCCATGCTTGTCGAGTATTCACTTCCAAAATACTTTTGGGCTGAAGCGATGAACACTGCCTGTTATGTGCTGAATAGGGTAAATGTGAGAGTCAAACTAAACAAGATATCTTATGAGATCATTAAGGGTAGAACTCCAAATCTGTCCCACCTCCGTGTCTTTGGCTGTAAGGTTTTCATTCTGAACAACGAAAAATCACCCTTAGGAAAATTTGACCCCAAATCTGATGAAGGAGTGTTCTTAGGATATTCAAGTGTGGGGAAATCCTTTAGGGTGTTCAATAAGAGGACTTTGGTGGTGGAAGAAACAACCCATGTAGTGTTTGATGAATCTGATCCTAAGGAGTCTAGATCTGAAGTAGAAGATGAAGAGATTATTGAGGTTACCCAAGGGGTTGGAAATACAAATCTGGAGGAAAGGGTAGAACCTAAAACCACATTGCCTAGAGATTAGAGATATTCTTCGAGTCATCCTAAAGAATTGATCTTAGGAGACCCTTCTGAAGGTGTTAGGACTAGGCATGGACTTAGGAAGGAAGTAAACCATTCTGTCTTTATCTCAATGACTGAACCCACCAACATCAATAAAGCCCTTTCGGATGAGTTTTGGATTTTAGCTATACAAGAAGAATTGAATCAATTTGTAAGGAATGATGTTTGGGAGTTAGTAAAAAGACCTAGAAATCAAAGTATTGTGGGAACCAAGTGGGTCTTTAACAATAAGATGAATGATTCTGGTGTGGTGGTTAGGAATAAGGAAAGATTGGTGGCTAAGGGGTATAATCAGATAGAAGGGATTGATTTTGAGGAGACTTTTGCCTCTGTAGCTAGATTAGAAGCCATTAGAGTGCTACTAGCCTTTGCCTGTTATAAGGGATTTAAGCTGTTTCAAATGGATGTCAAGAGTCCTTTTTGAATGGGGTAATAAAAGAGGATATTTTTGTAGAATAACCCCCAGGTTTTAAGAGTTCCCAATATCCAAATCATGTTTATAAATTAAAAAAGGCCTTATATGGATTGAAACAGGCACCCAGAGCTTGGTATGAGAGGCTTAGCACATTCCTGTTAGAAAGAGAGTTTGTTAAGGGGAGCGTAGACACCACCCTTTTTCTGAGGAGATTAGGGGATGACTTACTCATTTTTCAGATCTATGTTGATGATATAATTTTTGGATCTTCTGATAAATATTTATGTGATGAGTTTTCTAAAATAATGAGTAAGGAGTTTGAGATGAGTATGATGGGAGAATTGTCCTACTTTTTGGGGTTTAGCATAAGGCAAACGGATGATGGAACCTTTCTCAATCAAGCTAAATACACTAAGGATATTTTAAAGAAATATGAAATGGACAAAGCCAAGCCAATCAATACTCCCATGAGCTCCTCTGGTCAGCTAGATAAGGATTCAAGTGAAAAATCTGTTGATCAGAAGAAGTATAGAGGAATAATAGGATCACTGCTTTACCTGACTGCTAGCCGACCTGATATTATATTTAGTGTCTGTCTTTCTGCTAGGTTTCAGGCTGATCCTAAAGAGTCCCACCTGACTGCTGTTAAGAGAATTCTTAGATATCTTTTAGGGACCCCAAACCTAGGAATTTGGTACCCTAGGCACAGCACCTCTTTTGAGATCATTGGATATTCTGACTCTGACTTTGCGGGGTGTAGGGTGGATAGGAAGAGTACCTCTGGGACTTGTCAATTCATAGGACAGTCGTTAGTCTCCTGGTCCAGTAGAAAACAGAACTTAGTTGCACTTTCCACTGCTGAAGCTGAGTACATTGCCTTAGGTAGTTGTGTGGCCCAAGTTCTTTGGTTGAAACAACAAGTCTTGGATTTAGGAGTACCCGTTGTCACAATTTCTGTTCTGTGTGATAATACCAGTGCCATCTGTATCTCTAAGAATCCAATCCAACATTCTAGGACCAAACACATTGACATTAGGCATCACTTCATTAGGGACCATGTTACAAAAGGGGACATTGAGCTACATCATATAGCAACTGAAAATCAGCTGGCTGACATATTCACTAAACCACTGGCCTTTGACTCATTCAGCATTTTGAGAACCAGACTAAGAGTGATTGATATAAATGCTTGATCCTGATGACTGCTGATTTATGATCTTTCTGATTGGTATTCTGATTTCTATTAGTTAGGTTTAGTTTTTTGATTTGATTATTTGCTTTCAGTTGGTCTTATTTCTTCTGCTGATTTCTGTGTTAGCCCTGTTGGTAGTTTGATTTTGAGTATTTACTTTGCTTTGTTTTTCTACCTGTTCATCTCTTGCACTTACTGTGTTATACTTTTCAAAGTCAAATCACTGCTCACTACTTCTGCTAAACTGAATGTCTGACTAAGATTTTACCTTATTTTTATTTGGAAGCTGGTAAGCAGTGATTGATTCCACTGGATCTGTTAAAGGGAAGAAACATTGATGATTGTTTCTCTTCCTCTAACTCCTTTACTGGTGTATTGTCTCTTTTGGATAAAATTTTTTTTCAAAATTAAAAAATTAGTTTTTGAAATAGAGATTTATTTTATCCTCCTACAGTAATCTACCTCATATTTGTAGTGTTTTTAAAGTTTGAATCAGTATTAGGTTTCTTAATCAAGTGATTGCACTTATCATATGACTTATGATTTTTATTTTGTGAATTATCTTCCCTACTGTAGAGAATGTGTTTCTTTGCCTTCTCTTAAATTTGGACGGTATTTTCACAGCTGAGATTCTTTAACGATTATGAAAGGAAGCAAGCTTACAAAAGATGCACAGTGCACCAACCAAATTGAAAAAGAGGCATAAAATGAGCCCAAAACTGAAAAGATGTGAAAATGCCAAATACACAAAGTGTATCAAAAATCAAAAGATGCACAGTGCGCCAAACAAATTGAAAGCACAAAATGAGCCCAACCTAAGCTTTCTTCTCTTTCAGATCTTTAAATGTCTTAGAAAAAAAAATTAATGTACCACTTAATACGTTCAAAAGCTTGAGTTTGGAAATCCTGATTTCTGATTTTTTACTTTGTAACACTATTATATCAGATATTTTTCTGGAACGAGGCTTGAAAGGATCTCTTTTCGAATCTAATTTCTTTTCTTCTGAATTAGATTTTTGTTTTAAAAAAGATTTGCATCGATAAGGTGCCCGAGGTGAGAGTTACGAAAGTCAATTTTTCCAACTTTTTCTGAATTTCAGTGCTGTCAATCGTCTACTTATTGGTTTTTGGATCTCAAATTAAGGAAAAATTCTGATTTACTCGAGCATCTTGATTTTAAAAAAAATAGTGTTTTTGTTGTGAGTTTTATTCGCTTTTGTTTTGTTTAAATTTCATGATTGTATTTTTTTTGGATCTTGATCTGTCACCTCCATCCTCCATCTTTTTCTGTTTTCTTCACATCGTCCTGGACGATATCCCGATCGTCCTGGATGATCCATACATCGTCCTGGACGATTCATTCAAGATCGTCCCCACACTGCTCCTGCTGCTGAAGAATTCTAATTATTGGTGATCGTCCTGGACGATCCTCACATCATCCTGGACGATATGATTCATATCTTCCTAATCTGATCAAACGGCTGCCATTGCACCAATTATTGTCCATCATCCTGGACGATCCACCTTATCGTCCTGGACGATCCATGTGTCAGACGCTGGACGATTGGAATTTAGCCCGCCCGACACTTATTACACATCGTCCGGGACGATCCACCTAATTGTCCTGGACGATATTTTTCGTCAACGGTCGTTCAGGCTGACTCCTCAGGATGATCGTCTGTGTCTAATCATCCTAAACGATCTCTGATCGTCCCGGACGATCGGACCGCCTTTTTGCCCAATCGTCCAGGCCGTAATAACTGCACCTATCGTCCTGGATGATGTCGCGATCGTACGGGACGATCAGGCCAAGATCTTTTTAAACAGTCATTTTCTCAAGGATTTTCCACACTATTTCCTTCAATCTCCCTCTACTTCCCTTCACTCTTGCTTTCTAATGGCTGGTGGAAAACATTCGCGGCAAAAGGGAGCGAGTTCCTCCCGGGGGCCTGTTGATCCTCGCTTCCCCAATGCAGCCGATCAGGCTGCCTACGAGCGCTATTGTGAAGTGGGGATCACACCATCGAAAATAGTAAATCCCCGCACTCTTACTTATCCTGTCCTTGACCTCTTCGCACATACCTCCCTCACTTTCATCATGACTCTCTCCTTTCCCTTTAGTACGGAACTTCTTCGCATTTTCTTTGCAAATTTGTGGATTTCGGCTGATTATTCCACTCTCCGCTCTTAAGTAAATCAGCACCCCGTAGAACTCACTTACCAGGACTTTCATAACATTCTCCAACTTTTCGTCACTGGCGACAAACTCCACACCCTTATCACTGACCCTGATTATGATTGGAGTGTCGCCAATCATTTCCTTCACAATACAAATGCCCCTTATCATGACAATACTTGCAACACACTTCTTAAGGACGCCCGAATCATTCAACATGTCCTTCGTTCCTCTGTCATTCCAAAGGTGAGGGATTGAATTCACATCACCCCACTTCTGTCCTTGACCACATACTACATTCTGGCCCATAGGGAATTTAATGCCACTAACCTTATTATCCGGTACCTCGAGCACCTCACCACTATTCGGGATCCAGGTCATCGCCGTCGTCCCAATCTAGCCTTAGGACATATCATTGCCTATGCCCTAGAAACTAAATATGAACTACAATATCCCGCACCTCCAAATATCCCTCCTTCCTTCTTCACCAACAATTCCTTCCACGTCCTACATAGCACCCGACTACATCCGGAGCCTACCCCGGATGTTGAGGAAGAGGAGGATGAGGCCATTCCAGTTCCTGCTGCACCAGAAGCACCTGCTCCCCTTCGTATCGCTTCTCCCTTTGACCACCTGGTGCAGCGCTTCGATCAGTGGGAGGCCAGATTTGACTCCTATGTGGCTACCCAGGAGCAGCGGCACGCCGAGGACATCCAGTGCTTCACCGACTATGCTGCGCAGCAGCAACAGCAGCATGACCAAGACATCGCCTGGATTAGAGCCCACTTTCAGGCCATTCACCATTACTTCAACCAACCACCGCCACCTCCTTCTTCCGATCAGGATCCGCCTCAGTTTTAGTTTATGTTGTGTAGTTCCTGTTTTTCTATTTTGTTTACACTACTTTGTTTTATACTGATTGGTTCTGTTGGTTTTCTTTACCCCCACCTCCTTTTTGTGATGTCAAAAGGGGGAGTCAGTACTAGTTTTTGTTCCTGTTTTGCTTCAGTTGTAGTAGCTTTGTTCCTGTTATATTTTGTACTTGTGTGTGTACTACTTTGATTGTTCAATAAAAATTAAAAAAAATTTCAATCTCCTAGTTCTTGTATTTTTAAACTACTGAACATAGGTTTGTCATCATCAAAAAGGGGAAGATTGTTGCAAATCTTGTTTTGATGATGACAAACATGTCTCTATTGTATTTTTGCTTGGCTAACACATTTCAGGCACAACAGATCATGAACAACTCAAGCCAACTCAAGATCGGGTCCAAGTGTGTCCAATATAATATTTTTCTTTTTCTTGAGTCAATTATAATGTAACTGATCCCCTAGCTAAGTAACCTTGCACACACACACTCAGGGGGAGAGCTTGAGTGAATTAGAGTTTCTGTTCATTTTTTTGTTCAGATCATCCTGGATGATATTTACATCATCCTGGATGATCCAGTAAAAACAGAAACCCTAATTAGGGCGACTAAGTTAATTGTGTCTGATTAGGCAGATCGTCCTGAACGATCCTTGGATCGTATGGGATGATAGGTTCAAATCAAAAATTTCCAGACGCCAGATCAAGTTAGGAAAGTTCTTATTTTTAGATATTTGATCTGATCATCCTGGACGATACGTGTATCATCCTGGACAATCCAGTACAATCATGCCTAAATTAATCTGATAATTAAGGAAAGCAATTAATACTTGATTGATACAATCATATCGTCCTGGACGATCGTAGGATCGTCCCGGACGATCATGATCGTCTAGTGCATTTCAGTTGTACGTCCCGAACTGTGTTCAGGATGATTTGCGCACTTTTTGAACTAATCGTACAGGACGATATACCTATCATCCTGGACGATCAAGTCATTTTTGAGTCGTCTAGCACAAGTTTCTCTGGACGACCCGAACTGTCTCCTGGACGATATTCCCCGATTTACACTAATCGTCCCGGACGATCGCAGGATCGTACGGGATGATATGAACAACTTTTTGAACTGATCGTCTAGAAGAGCCAAATCGTCCAGGGTGAATCAGCTGATTTTGAACTGATCGTCCTGGACGATTTTAGCCGACCAGTTGAGAGTTTAGGCTGTTTTTGAGCCCTCATATAAAAGATCTTTTTCTTTGTTAAAAAAAAAATCTTTTGCCACTTTTCTTCCCAGAGAAACCCTAGAGAGAGAGAGTTGGGAGAGAGAGAGAGAGGATCTTGTGAGGGGGAGTTAGTGAGGGATTCACTAAGGTTGTTCCAAGCAAGGATCAGAATCGTCTTCTCCGCTCATCGTCTTCCGTCTAGTTGGTGTTCGTCGTGGGAGGATCGTTCGTAAGAAGATCCAGGGTTCTCTGCCCGCTTCAGGTGGAAGCAAAAGGAGTCTGAGGGTTCTCTGCCCGCTTCAGGTGGAAGCAAAAGGAGTTCAAAGATTCTCTGCCTGCTTTAGGAGGAAGCAAAAGGAGGTTAGGTTCTCTGCCTCACCTGGTAGTGGAAAGGAGGTTTTGTACAGGCTTCTCCGCCTTGCTGTGGGAGCAAAAGGAGAGACACTTTTTCTTAGTGCAATACCCAGAGGGGAGGCTCTGGGCAGTAGACGTAGGTCAAGTTGACCGAACCACTATAAAATCTGGTTTGCTTTTCTGATTCTGTTTAGTACTTTACTTTTTCGATATTAACTACGTGGGTGAATATCTGTGATTGATCTTTTTATTCTTGTTTAGTTGTTTCCGCTGCTAAGAATCGAAAAGATTTTCCTGTTGCTCGTAAAATTTTTAAATAACCAATTCACCCCCCCTCTTGGTTAGCCTCGGGACTAGTTTACTAGGGCTTAACATCCCTATCGAACTTTCATCCCAAATCAAAGGTGAATATTGGTCTATCTTTAGACCATTACTGTCTTTTTGAGGTTAAGAATATAACCTTGCCTAAGGAGTCAAAGTTTAGTTAGGTACTTGGTAGAGTATGAGATTCACTTGAAACCTTCATGTATTTGTTAGAAGCTTTATAAAAAATAGTTGCTAGCAATATTATCTTGGATACTAACAAGCTAACACACAAATGTAAATGTAGATGCAGCAAAGTTAGATATTAGAGGAGTTGCAGATAATGAGGGAGCAGTTCAGTGGAAAGTAGCTAGCATCGACAAAGGAGGAAAACGAAGAAACTATTTCTAATTAGACTTTTTGTTATTAGTGAAAATTGTAATTCTATGTGTTTATACATTTTATGGTTTATTTTTATTGTGTAATGAACTTGATGTTTATTTTAGAACTATTTGGTAATTGCATAATATATTTTGTGATCAAATGTCTTATTACATATAGCATTAGTATTTCTATTCAAAATTAAAATGTGCATATGATATATGTATATTTTGTAGGATTGTTGTGTTGTAGAATATTTAAGAGTAAGGGTTTTTTCTGTTTTGTTTCTAATACAGGTTTCCGGTGGATTACCCACTAGTAACTATGATACGATGAATTATTGCAACGTTTTAAGTGAAAACTTACAGCCAAAAGTTCTGGCAGCCATTCTGTCGGTGAAACTCGCCGGTTATCTCGGTGGGAATAACCAACGGAATGATGACCGGTATTTCCAGCGGCTAAATTTAGCCAAAAATTTCAGAGGAAATCTCGCCAAAATAAGGATATGGAATAGCCCTTTTTGAGACTACATTCTCGACAAAAAGCCATCGGTGAATCTGCCAGAACTTTTTTTAGCGGTCCTATTTCCGTCAAAAATGTATTTCTAACACGCATTTTATCGTTGACATGTTTTCCGTCAGAAATTTGCCAGCATAGTTAATATTTTTGACGGATAATGTTTATTTCTGGCAGATTTGGTTCACCAGAAATACCAGTTTTTCTTGTAGTTGCTGCCTGTATCTGAACTGTTGCAACCGCCACCGCGAGCTTACCTGCTACAGCATGCTCGCTAACGACTACTTGCTATGTGGTAACTACCTACTCCGTAGCATTAGTAAAGTCTGTCAATATGGTAAGTTCCAAATCTTAGTGTCTTCAGCAGTTGGTGCCTCTGTTGTCAATATCAAAATTTCATCAGGAGGTAAGTCAAGTGAGCTAGCTGAAGGGAATGCATAACGGCTCCCCACAAATACTAGAAGGTTAGCCTTCCCTATAGAGCCTTTATTTCCCACCCACATGGAAAACACTACAATAGTTTGCTCAAGGAAAGACAAATTTTGGGCTTTCTTGCGATGGGAACTTCTTTCAATAAACCTATTTTTAAGTAACTAAAGCTATCTTTCTTTCACTTTCCAACCACAAGAAGTGATGTTGGCACACTCAAACCTTCTTAAATGGAAGCGACCACCTCTACACTTCCCAACACAAGTCCCCTCAGTTGAATTCACCTCATCGTTCATGACAACAAGGGCTCCTCATTCTCCTCCACTATCGCAACAACCTCTATAAGAGGACTCACACTCCCAACTATGACAAACCCGATGTCTCTATTCCCCATAATCTACATCTTGATGATCGTAGTAGTTACCCCATTTTTTATCCTAATTTTCTTCATAGGTGGTGCCATGACAAGTTCAATAAGTCCAGCAGCAGTTGATCAACGTCCTTACTCAGTGATGCCTCAATGGTATCTGTCACCTTCTTCTGATCAGTCCAAGTTCCCTTAGCACTTCCAATACAGAAGGTGCCCTTCATCGATGCTTTCACACTAGTGAGAGATAGTGCAATAGGGTCAAATTCCATCTTGTGCACTCACCGGCTTTCAAATTGCTAAGATTAGAATTAAAATTCTTCCAGTATGAAATCACCAATTTATAAGGGGAGCCCAATGAAAGGTGATGTCACATCATCATCACATAATCATTGTGAAGTCAAAATAATTTGTAAGACTACAGTAAAAATAAGGATGCAATTTTACATTTATTTCACTTTTTGCATCTGATAGTTGCATTTAATTTCATTCATTGTCTTTTTTTGCCACTCATCTATTAATGGGTCGAGTTAATTGTGGAACTAAATGAATACTCATAAATGCCTTTATAGGTGCTTCATAGGTAACTACCAATTAATCACAAACATACTAGCTCTCAAGAGAAATTTCTATTGGGAACAAGCCTAAGACTGCCAAAGGAGCTCACCAAAGGAGATCAATAGACTCTACTTGCCTGTGGCTACATAGGGCTCACCCTGCATGGGGTGAATAAGTGATTCCTTCTCATATTGCACGCCACTACCTCTGTCATTGGCTCTCCCCATGATCATTAAAGCTCGTTTAGCTAAGCTACCAAAAAATGCCTATTCAAAGAATTCCCGACACTTTTCAACTTACACTATTCGACTTAAAATCTCCATTCCTGCAACATCTTAGTCTCATTTTTCCTCAAGGCAGCCCTAGATCTTCTAAAGAAGTCATCAATCACGTCCAACGGCTCGTCAGGATTCACTCGCAGACTTATACAAATCCTACTCACCGCCACCAAGCTCACCCACAGAGAGCTTGTCCATTAACTTCAACGGCATGCATTTAGATTACTATATATAACTTGTAATTTGGTACTTTTTCTCTCTATAGTCTTCCTGCAGCCCTTAGAGCCTTACAAACATGGAGTGATGAAAAACAGTTGGCAAGTAAATATTCTGCTAGTTAGAGATCTCTAGCTCTTTTTCTCTGCTATCTCTACATTCTTTGCACTCGCCATTCTCATATAAATGTTCTAACTCACCAAGTTGACCTGCTTAATATATAAGATCAAGTATTATCCACGAACAAATTCAGATTCAACATCTCACAGTACAAGCATAATGAATGCAAACAAGCTGCTAAATAGCAATTTCAGGGACGGCGCAATGCAAACAAAATGAAAAACGAATTCCCTATATTGAACCTATCATCTTATCATTTAAAAAAACCGCATGCATGGTTCCAAAAACTTTATTGGGATTGTTTTTTTTTTAAACAGAACCTATAGACAACAATATTATTTTCAAATAAAGCCTTTCGATAATAATGAAACAAAAGGGATTCGAAAATTAATATCCAAACATGATTGCTCTAATCACCCAACAATGATCTGGTCTGGATATCAAGCAATACGGGAGCCAAGTACAAACAAAGCCATATCCCATTCCATTAGTTTCTTAGCTAGGTTCACAAAGCCTCATATTTCACAATAGAATTAAACAGGAAAATTTTATTATCAGAATATTTGATAAAAAATTTAGCAGAATGAATCTCAAAATTTTAAATTTATTTTAAGATAAATATAATATTAACTATATCCACATATCACACTCATCTTAAAATCTATTTAAAATTTTTTATCAAGGTATTCTGATAATATATTTTTCCAAGAAAATATAAGCTGATCATCTGATCAATTGCTGCAGCCTTTCAGACACCCTTGAAGCTTCCAATCCAATTCTAGACGAAATAGCCTGCAAAGGATCAAACCATTCTTATCAAAGATACAATTTCAAGTTTATTTGTGGATGATCGATATATAAGTTGATATATTCATTTTACCTGGCAATGAATTGTGTGGATGATCTTGTTTCCAACAATTGAGAAGCTAGCATTCACCACATCTGCTCCTCCTTCCTCTAAAATGGCAATGACCTCATGTAAGGCAAATCTCTTCTTCAAACCACTGATGAGAAGAACCTCCAGATTTTGGTCCTGATGCCTGACTTCAACTACTGGGAACTTGAACCCTAACTTGGTTGAATCTTCGATTTCTGTATCGGTTTCCATATAATTGCATCCCCCTAACTCCTTCCTCTGCTTCAGTTTCTGAATCCGTTCTGTCAGGTTGTGTATGTATGCTGCAGCTCGATCTAAGTGGTCTTGCTGTGAAGTAATGTCCTGAACAGAAAGAGCTTCAAGTTAATTTAGAATTTATATTTTTTAAAAGGGGTGATTGACCGAAATAAAGCTGACGATATTGTTTAATGTCTTTCGGTCGCATGTAACACGTGCTGGCCAAGTCATTGTTTAATGTCGTTATATTCAAAGAAGAAAAAAAAAAAACAAAATATTTTGCAATAGCCTGTAGGTGAAGAAATTAAAAGAAAAAAATAGTAGTTTTATTATTTTTTATTATTAGGTATCATCTTAAGTTGATATTGTAATACATAATGTAAAATATAAATAAAATAAATTAAGACAATTTTTTTTTGGAAAAAATTAAGTCAGAAGTCAACTCATTATTTCTCAAGCGCCTTTCCTTACCCTAAAGAAAAAGTAATTAGCTTTCCTTTGTTCTCCTTCCAGAAACAATACAGAGATTAGGCACGAGTTGCATCTCCTTAAAGCCAGTTAATTTAATTACACAGAAACATTCTTCTGATCCATACTATTTTGATAAAAATTCCTCCTTGCTAAAAATCCGATTATGCTGTAGAGATAAAAAAAAAAGGACCTTAAACCCCCCTTTTTCCATGATTATCAGAGAACCTAATATCTGCCCTTCCCTACAAATAGAACTAATATCTGAACAACTCAAAGGATTATTAAGAGCTTTAGAGCTCCAAAAGTTTAGGAGCAGGTTAGGGGGTAGAGATCTAGAGAGTGTGTATGGGTGAGGCCGGGAAAGATGGAGAGGACGAGTTGATGAACAGAATGAATGAATAACTGTATAATTGGTTTGGGTCAAACATACCTTAGAAATATAATCTTGTGGGATGAGGTTTGCAAGCTTTAAGCATAGGGCCTTCATTTGCATTCGTCTGTGCTTCTCCACAGTTTTCCTGTCCATCTTCCCTTCTCCACCTTTCATCTCTTTCTCTCTTTCTTACACACACAAATATCTTCTCTTCACTCCCTTACCTAAGAATTTTGGAGAGTGAAGGCCATAGGAAGTCTCACTGTCAACTTGCCTCTTCGCATGTCCCTCCACATGGCGCCTTAGATCTCCATATAAAGAGCCAAGGAATTAAGAGGAAAATGAAACGAAGCAGCACGTTTCGTGTGGACCCCAACCCTCCCTCTCTCTCTCTCTCTCTCTCTCTCTCTCTCTCGCTTGCACACACAACAGAGGGCGTGGCGGCTATAAAAGTATTCAGGACTCTATCTGAATAAGGTTCCAGTTGACCCAAACCACGTTCCCACCGACCAAAACTATTTATATTAGGAAAAAGTCTGGTCTGGAGCTTCTTATTAAATTCTCATTTATGGGCAACCTAATTACAAATTTTCTATTTAATTGCAAGTATTTCTGATAAATTATATTTTTAATGAACATATTTTTAAAAATCTTGTTGTTTGGTTGAAAAAATAAATTCAATATTAAATTTGATTATATTTAGATTGCATTTACTATAGTTTATCTTCAATATATTTAAAATTCATTTAATTTGGACAAATCTCAAATACATAACTTTTGTTAAGTGAAGTTGGTCACACCTACTGCTCGCCCTCACCATCCATCTATGGCCACCACCAGTCACTGTCTTTGCATCAAATGACCCATATTTCATTGGACGAATCGTCCGATCAGACCAATTCATGGAGTTAAATTGCAAACAAATTTCATGATCTTGGGTTCTATGGAACTAGGGTGCCTATTTATTTTAAAAACAAAATCACACATTTTTAAGCATATTTATGATGTTATTTACTTTTCAATCCGCAATATTTTTCACTAATTTCTCCATAACCATGTGTCATCCTGGGCTCAAATTTGGATAGGGTAAATTAGGGGATGTTCCCTACATCCCCTAATATTCATTTTGCTTGGTGAAACCCCTTACTTCTATAATTATTTTTTCAAAGTCATCAATCATTTGACCTAGAACTTGACAAATTAATTCTCTCAATGCATGCAGAATTAGGTCACCATATTTGTGTGGTTTATTTACATTCATGTAAGGGTTAAACATAATTAATTGTACAAAATAACTTAAACTTAAAGTTAATACATCAACTAACTTAATAAATACTTAAACTAAATTAAGAAGACCTCCATGTATTATTTTTTATTTCTTTAGAGGACAAAAAATGTCTTAAATTCATAGGTCTTTAATAAATCTTTAATGAATGGAAGCCTTTTATGCATATGCTTGATTCGTTTTGAATGACATACATGCATCATTCATAAGGCTTATGACGTGGGGTTGAATGGTTAAAATCAATTTGGTGTATTTCAATTAAAATTTATGAGCCTTAGAACTTATAGGTTAGTGGAATCTACACTTTGAAGTTATTAGCTTACTTGGTTGTCAAAAATTAAATAATTAAACTCAAATATTAAGAACTTAAATAATAAGACACAAATCATTAAAATTTAAATATAAATTAAAACCCCCTTTGACTTATAATAAACAAAAACTTCAAATCAAAATAACTCAAATAATAAAATCCATTAAGACATATCAAAGCTGCACAACCTTTTCACACAATGTAAATGATTTTCTAAGACAACTAACTTTAGCTTAGGCTAGGCCAGTAGTTATTTTTATGTTCTTGCAGATGTCTTTCTTTGAAGACATCTTATATCTATTTACTTTTAGTATTCTACATAATCATACATGTTTACACATTTTTACATGCACATTACAGTATATTTAGTAGTTGTATATAAGAATGCATTGCATTTTTATTTCCTGCTTATACTTTCTGCTTACACTATAGAATGCTTAGAATGTACTCAGGCTTTCAAAAATATAAAAGTAAAATGTAAAATATAAAGTATTTAGAATGTATCTAGATCGAGTTGTTCAAAGAGTTATATTAGGTTAAAGGTATTTCTTATACATATAGGGCTCCAAAAAGAAATGCTTTCTCTTCTTTTCAAAAAAACTATCTTTTGGAAGCCTATATGAAACATGAAGCTAGAAGACAATAAGCAAATACATTTAAACCTACATTCATAGGAGTTGAAATCCAAGCCTGTTGTGTGGAGCTTGGCCACCTTATTTTTTAGCAAACCCTATGTTGTATTTCTATTTCAAATAAATGAATCAAGTTTTAGTTATACACTGCACTTTCACACATTGCTTCATATTATATGTATTTCATTCATATGGGTGATAATATATTAAGAGGGTAGCCTATTAATATGTTTCTTTTGGTGTGCATGTTCAAGACTTTGTAGGAACATGTATGCTAGTTCTAGGTTAATACGGTAGTGCTACCATATACATGAACACTTTTACCTAGCCATGCATAAATACATGTATTTTATTTTTTGGAACGTACACTAAACCAAAGCACACAAGGCAGTGCCAAGAGATGAGGGGCCTAAGTGATAAGGCTGCCATTGTATTCCTTATGGTTTAGGGCTATAATGCCATTAGGTATTTCTAGAAAATCGAGACTTAAGAAAATTTTAAAAATTTAATGTTAACCAAAAATAAAATAGAGTTTAGGGTGTCTTTACATCAAAACTGCATTAGTTAGGTGCATCTGACCCAAATCATATTACTAAACTCTGATTTGAGATTTGAACTAAAATCATTGATTCCTATATTAAAAGTATCTTTCTTATCTGCATGCATTATACCTGAAAATCATGGTTTTAAAATTCTATGCTTATGTGGTTAGCTGGCAGTGCACACCAAATGAGTATAAGCCCAAATGCATTTGTGACCCTCAAACCTTTTTTAGGAGGATAATCCTGACCCGCAAATAAGTTTTATAAACTCTAAAATCTGTTTACAATGATTGATTGAAATCTTTAAATTTTTAAATCAAATTTGTTAAATTTTAAATCTAATGTAGGTGTAATTTTCACTTTAATCAAATATTTTCTCTTTAGAAATGTAATTAACTATAGAGGCTTCCTCTATAGGAGCCCAAGAATCTAGATTAAAATAATCCTAATTTAGTTTGCTAGAATAGGAAAACAATCTCAAGATACAGATTAAAGCTAATCCTTAGTTAATTTCATTTTCAAAATAATAGGTGCATATTTCTATCATCCTTTGGGATGATATGAACATTCCTTATGTTGTCTTTTGTTATGAGAATAAATTGTGTTTCTCTTTTCAAGTCGAAAGTGAAACATTAGTTTATCTCTCAAGATGATATAATGTTTAACTATATAGATTTGATTAAGGAAATATAAAACAAATTAGTGGCACATTTATTTTCCTACATGTCAGAGTATTGTAGTTAACAAATAAGTGATATGAGAATATAGTTAAGTGATAGTGGTTAGAGGATTGAGGTTTGTTGATAATTATCTAACGATCATAGTCCATGGTCTTGGTTAGGGGACAATATTTAGTTAATAATGGTTGGAGATTTTAGTTGACTAATGATGGTTGCAAGACTAAAATCAAGTGAAAGTAGTCTAGGGGTAGTAATCTGATGACGATGGTTAAATTAACTCAGTTAGTTAGTAAAGGTCCAATAATGGTTTAATGATAGAAGTCCAAAGATGATTCTTGGATGACTATGGGCCAATAACATTGATCAGGCTACAGTGGATCGATAGCTATTATCAGATAGTATAAATCATCTAATAGTGGTAGTCAAATAGTGGTGGCCCAATAGAATTTTTTAATTAGCGATGGCTTGATGGTAAAGGCAGAGCTTTATGAGGCCATAAAGCTTTCTCCTCCACTAAAATTACAACCCCTTAATATAAAGAATATATTATATTTATAGTTTTTAGAAGTGGCACTCTTCATAAATTTGACTTGCATATAAAATACTTCATTAGATAGATAATATGAATTCCATCAATCATTAAGTACTCTTTAAACATGCAGATGCCTTAATTATTTCATAAGTGAGACATTTTTAGATAATTGGAATTGAATGATCAAGACACTTCATTTGACTATAAACATATAATATTTGGAGGTCACTTTGTCCTATTAATATCCTTAAATTTCTAAGCATACTTCAAGTTCTTAATCAAGGGTCATTTAAACTTGGATAGGGCCACTTTTGGTGTTGATGTATTCATCTCGCCAAGAAGTTTAGTTTGACCATACGTTTGCTGAAATTGTAGTTTAAATTGTCATGAAATTCATTCAAATAAATTACTATGTGAATATTTCCTTGGGCTTGAACGTGGAGTGCATTAGCTGGAAAATAATTGAAAATCCTATTGCTCATGTCCGAGTGCTCACCTTGAAAAGAAGTATTATCATGAGATTTATGCACAATCAAATGAATTTTTGATGACATGTTATCACTTACACCACCATCATGAAAATATTAGATAAATAAAAAAAATCAAAATTTTCTTTATTATGTTTTCTTATTTTACTCTGGATATTAAATTGATTGTCATTAGAGGTATTAATGCATTTTTGTTTTTTTTTTCATTTTATTTAATATTTATAAATATTATACAAAGCTTCTAACACACAATAAATGGGAATAACTTTTTCCCTTTAAATTATGACTCTTTATATGGTATCAAAGCAACCCAATCTAACAAAGCTTCTTCTTTCTCTTATTATTGGTTCCCCCTCAATTGTCTCCTCCAACACCACTGCAATATAATTTTTAAACCATTTGATAAATATGAATCCTTCATTACAATCAACACCAACATACAAATCAAGCATACAACATCTAACTACATTTCATGGTGATTTCAATGTTATGCCACTCTCCTTAGGTAAAACTGAATGGGTTTTATTGATGGATCACATATATACCCACAAAATCTCCTTAACAATAGTGATGAACAACTTTTTCCCTTTAAATTATGACTTTTTATATGGTATCAAAGCAACCCAATCTAACAGAGCTTCTTCTTTCTCCTATTATTGGCTCCCCCTCAATTGTCACCTCCAACATCACTACAATATAATTCTTAAACCATTTGATAAATATGAATCCTTCATTACAATCAACACTAACATACAAATCAAGAATACAACATCTAACTACATTTCATGGTGATTTCAATGTTATGCCGCACTCATTAGGTATAACTGAATGGGTTTTATTGATATATCACATATATTACCCACAAAATCTCCTTAACAATAGTGATGAATATATTCTAAATCCTACTTATTCATTATGGATCAGTCAATACCAATTCATTCTTAATTTTATTTTTAAATCTATCTCTCCAAATCCAATCCCTTTCATTATATAAACTAAAACATCACAATAGCAACCTAATTTGCATATATTGCTCTCTCCTCAAGCTCAAATTGTAGCTTCATATTCACATCCTCTAACAACATATGAAATAGAATGGTTTCTTAACTCGAGCTCTTTCCACCACTTCTCTTTTGATCATCAAAATCTCTCCATGTACTCCAAGAAATCATTACTGAAAATGCCTAAATTAGTGATGGTAAGCAGCTTCCCAATACTTATATGGGTTGATTCACATTAACCTCTCCTACTACAACATTTACTTTAAATAATGTCTCATTTGTTTCATTAGGAAGGAGAAATAATATCTCTATTTCATAATGATGTTATGTTAATAATGTCTATATTGAGTTCTCACCTCATTCCTTTCCTGTGGAAGACATAAGCTCTAAAACAATATTGTTGCATGTTACAACTCAAAATAATGTATTTGAGTGTCCTCAATCATTATCTAATAAACAACAATATTTTTCATCTCCCCCACAAAAGCCTGTACCAATCTGTGGAATCTTTATAGTGGTCATCCATCAATTAAGATTTTACATCACTTAGACTCTTGGTATGATTTATTGCTATTTGACTCAAATGTAGCCAAACTTATATATACTTCATATTATTGCAATAAACTTCATTTGTTAACTTTTACATCTTCATCTCTTGCTATTTTATATTAACTTGAGCTATTTAGATTTATGGACTTCCCTTATTCTATCATTTGATGGTTAAAAATATTACATTAATTTTGTTGAAAATTGTAAATGTTATATTTGGCTCTATCCTTTCAAGCAAAATAAAAAAGTTCGAGATTTGCTTATTCAATTTAAAAAATTGGTGGAAAATATATCCAATATTTAGCCATTTCCCCATACACTGACAATGGTGGTGAATTTATCTCATTAAAGCCATTTCTTGACTCACATCATAAATATTACTTCACGACACTTCTACATACTCTAGAACATAATGGTCTCACTAAACGACACAGTCAGCACCTTGTTTTAATATCCTTTACATTACTACATCATTCCCATCTTCACTTAACTTTTTGGCCACATTTATTATCCATTGCAACATGCCTTATTAATCACATCTCCATTACTATACATGCCATATAGTCTCTATTAAAAAAAATTATTAGATCTGATAGCTCAATCTTCCATGATAATCAAGAGGCTTCGACTTAGACAAGTCAACTCAGCAACCACTTCGCAAGTGCTGATGTCGAACATCACCTTAAACATGTTTTGTATAATGCAGAAGCATAAAGGTGTTTGAGTAATTGTGTTATCAATTTATTTGACACTATGAACCCTGTATACATAATCCTAGCTTGAAGATTTATATATATTTTTGGCTAATCAACATTCAAAGTGCTTACCTATCCTATGACATCATCACCAACAAATTAGTCATATATTATCAATTAAATTTATTTAAGCAATATTCCCTCACTCTAAGAAAAAAAAATCTAGTATTCTTCTCACCATCAAATTAGTCTTACATTCCAAGATAAATCCTTCAAATAGGTTGTCCAAAAAGCTATTATGCACAAACATTTCCCTATAATAGCTTCACCTAGCAATCCTCCAAACACCGATATTTCATCTTCTCCACACTTGAAGCTTCAACCACTATCTAAATATACTAATCATTTGCACGCCAAAAATCTTGTCCATGTCAAAATTCCAAAACTCTACCCAGATTATATCCACCAAATTAAATGCCCATTTACTTTCTCATATTCAACAAATTTAGCCCACTTCTTCTATGACATTCATGGGCCTCACAATACACAATGACTCCAATTAAAAACCCAAAATATGTTACCAAAATCAATAAAAATAAAACATTTTCTAGTCAATGATGATAACCATATAATACCTCAAAATCCTTCTAATGTAGTCCCATCGATCTTCTGAATCAAGATGTAAATATATCCAATTTTGCTACCAAATAATTACCTTTCTCATTTAAAAATAACTCTTCATTAATACACATAATCCCATAGCATTCACTATCTAACAATATTCAAACCATCTTTATGCTTATAGTCTCCTTTAACAATCCACATGATAATAAACCTTATTAAAATGGTGCAGTAACATGCCTGAGAAATTCAATGTTCACCAAAGCAATCATAACTAGAACCTTATACCACATTTACATTCTCAAAATCTTAATGAATGCAAGTGGAAGTTTCTCAACAAGCACGATTTTAATGTCTCTATCAATTGCTATAAAGCTCAGCTTATGGCTAAAGGGTTCCACCAAATCCTTGGTATTCACTATCATGAAAAATTTAGCCCCATTGTTAAACTCACAACAATTAAGCTCATCCTTAGCCTTGCTCATTCGAAAGGCTGGTTGATCGAGCAATTATACTTAAAAAAACAAACGCATTCTTTCATGGTCATCTCATTATGGGCGTTTATATGTATCAATCACTAGCTTCCATGATCTCAATAACCCTACTTAAGTGTGCCTCCTACAATAAACTCTACATGGTCTCTAAAAAAAATAAATAAAAAAAAGCTCTACATGGTCTCTAGCAAGCACCCCATGCTTGGTTTATTGGCATTGTTAATTCAAAGTTGAACATATCATTATTCATATATCTCTCTCGGCATATGCATATGACATCATTTTCACGGGTAGTAATGAAACACTTCATAATCAGATAATCAACCAACTTGCACTAAAATCCTCCATCAAATAACTTAGATATCTCTCATTTTTCCTCAATGTTGAAGTATGCCCTCCTCCAAAGTCCACTTGCTATCCCAAAACAAATGGATTCAAGATCTCATGGAATGAAAAAAAATATATGAAAAAAAATTCAATGATGTCACTACGCCCGTGTATCCTAGCACCATACCAACCAAACTTGGTGGCATCTTCTTCATCGATGCCATCAAGATTTGCTCACCAGTTGGTAGTCTTGAGCATCTCTCTCAAACTTGACAAGTTATTGCCTTCACATTTAATAAGCTCCTGAAATTAATGCCTTTCCCCGCCTTGGAATTATTGTAGTGTGTCCAAATGAATTCTTCGCTACCTTCGAGCCAACTTCACCATAGTCTACTTCTTCATTACAATTTTTCACTCTCCCTAGACGGGTTCTCCAATGACAATACTAGCGATTAAACACCACAAGTTCTCACATTAGTTTCTATGGTCATAATAATATCTCCTAATGCTCCAAAAAATAATATACAATTGATCCCTCATCCATCAAATCATAATAGGGTGCAATTTCTTCTACCACTATTGAAATCTTCATCTCTTAAGCTCAACATTTCTCTACCTACTGCACTGATAGTCTATTATAATAATATTCATGCAACATTAAAAAAAAAATATATTACAGCTTGGCTGTGGAAAAGGATAATATGGTGGGCCACATAGAACAAGACTTTGTCAGATAGATGACAAGACTTTCCACAATGCCATGTTTCGAGGCAACATTTATTTAAACGTGCATAATTGGAGTGATCCTTCGTCTGTTCGAAGTAACATTTAGTATCAAACTTGTGTATAAATGCAGATGACCGTTCGTTTGAATGTAAAGACTATTAGTGAGCTGAAAGCCTGGGATATTGTGACAATGAAAGCTTCATTTGAGATCATTTTTTTAATATTTTTAAAATAATTTTTTAGCTAAAAAATTAAAAATTTCATACTTCAAAATTTTTTTAAAAAATAATTAAAAAATCATTTCAAACAAAATCTAAAAAACCCTATCAACAAATAGTATATAAAGCCCACAACGAGGAAAGAGAACATCCATTGAATTCGAACCTATCCTTTCCTGATTCTGCAAAATGCTGTTGCCATCTGAGCCATGCAGCTATTCGCATTGCTACTTCAACAATTTTAACCTAAATTATAATAAAATCTAAAATTACATATTTGCATTGTATATACGTTATAAATTTATTTTTTTAAATAGAATTACACTCAAATATTTAAGATAAAATAAAGTAATCATAAATTTGTGTCTAATACAACTAATAAAATATAAATTTAATAAATTATTACAAATAAATATTAATATTTTTGAAAGATCTAAATATTATTTCATTATGAACTATTAAATAGAAATACAAAACAATCATTGAAAAATAATTGAGAGTAATTTGAAAATCATTAATTTATGCATCCACTAATAAAAATTTCTAGCTCCGCCCCTGCTATCAAGCATGGTTATATATATATATATATATATATATATATATCATCAAAAAATTATCTTGATTAGGCACGAATCTTGAGGCAAAATCAAGTTGGAAGCTTCAAAAATTAAAATTGAGACCATCCAAACTTTGATTTCTGCAAACTTATAGTTGAATTGAGCGTCTCGGAAATACAAACCCAACGACAATAAAATCGACCCAATCCGAGCCCAAATGAGTCAAAATCAAAGACTCAAAGCACTTTTGGAAGGATCAAACCACAATTTGGGTTACCAAACGGTCTCCAATCGTGACATGCTTATAATCGAATCGAGCGGCTCGATGAGACGAATGCAACGAGCCCAAGATCATCAAATTCAGATATCATTAAGATGGTTAAAGGTCCCTTGAACGGTGCTTGATCGCAGGAATCAATATTGACCGTCCATCCAAACCACTCCCAATTTACCCTTGATCTTCCACTTATTTACAAGCCATGCTACTCAAGAATTCTATAAATAGAACCCCATTTCCTCTTGAAAAGGGGGGATTGAAGCCAAGAGAGAAGAAGGAAGAGAAGGAAAAAAACTCCAGCCGCCTAGCTCCTCCTTGACCACCGCCGGAGTTCTACCGCACCACCGACGGAGTTCTGCCGCACCACCGTCGGGTTTTGTTGCACCACTGCCGGACCACCAAGGGAAGCCAGAGTTCTCTCAAACCACCACCAGACCATCAAAGGACGTCGAGGTGCCACCTGAAGCCAAAGCGCCTCCTGACACCGAAGTGCCACTCCCAGATTACTGCCTGACATTGAAGTACTGTTAGACCACCACCTGTCATTGGAGTGACGCTGGACTTTTAAGAAACCTTCAGTTGACATTTGTAATCTGGTCTTCAAGGATGAGTCAGACTATTGTACATTGCTCAAATTCTAGTGGAATCATTTTCAACTGGGCTAGGCCCCGTAGTTTTTTCCCTTTTCTGGATTTTCCACGTAAAAAATATTGTGTTATTTGTGTGTGAGCTGGATATTTGTGCAACGCTAAGACACAAAATTATAACTCTATCGTCGCATATATTCTAGCCCACAACAGTTTGGTGCGTCTGTGAGAAAATAATCCCACAATCTTAAGCACTTCTTCAATGGCCAACAGGCATAGTAATGGCATCCTTGGAGCCTCCCGCTCTAGCACCCATCAATCCAGGAATCGATCTATGAATCATGGATGCCAAGTATCTGCTTTTTTTTATCCTAGGGGCAAAATGCTACTGGAGAAGGAACTTCAGGACCTTTCTTAAAGGAACATATCTGAAAGATGGAAGAATCCCAAAATGAGATCCTCCAACTTCTATGAGAGACTTGACAACAGGCGCTAGTACAACAAGAGGATGTTCTTCTCTCTCGAGATCCACCACTGGCTGAAGATTTTCAACTCGAACATCTTCATGCAGAGATTCCTTTTCCTTCGCCAAGGTGGCATCCACAATCACATTAAAACAATAAACTTATAGACACAATAAGTTCTATCCATCCTTTATACACAAGTTGGCAACCTCTCCTTCTCTCGATCCGATCTCTCAATGTCTTCGATCCTTTCACCATCAACCTGGACCCCTTTGAGGGCTTTCAGTGCGGCTCCAACCTCAAAATGTCGTTCATATCAATGTCCTCGCAGCAGCTATTATTGTTTCTTCAATTTCAAAAGAATTAGATGAGGACCAGGGGGCAACTTTGACTCCAACCATGGTCAAAAAGATTCTCTAATACTTTCAACATCAAGATGATATTTCAAGAAAATCCTAGTAAATGCAAGGAAGCTTCCAATCAATTATAAGCTTTATACAGTCCCTTGCTGGACTTCTACTCCTTCGACAGGGTCTTAAGCTCAGCCTTAAAAAGGCAGTAACGATCTAAAGATAGATCATTCTTCTCCTTTGATTCGGGATACACGCGGCATTTGCCCCCTCCATATCAAGGCAAAATCGATCCCAGGGGGATTCGACTCAACCTCTTCTATATAGGTTAACATTATCGAGCAGTACTCTGACATACAACTTCAGATAGGTCATACATCCTTAGTGGATTCTCTCGACCTCTTCCATATATGTTAATGTCATCGAGCAATGCTCTGACATATAATCTCGGATAGGTCATACATCCTTGATGGATTCTCCCGACCTCTTCTATATTGGTTAACATCATCGAGCAGTGCTCTGATATAGTACCTCGGATATGTCACATATTCTTGGTGGATTCTCTCGACCTCTTCTATATATGTTAACATCATCAAGTAGTGCTCTAACATACAATCTCAGATAGGTCATACATCCTTGGTAGATTCTCTTGACCTCTTCCATATATGTTAACTTCATCGAGCAGTACTCTGACATACAACCTCGGATAGGTCATACATTCTTGGTAGATTCTCTTGACCTCTTTCATATAGGTTAATGTCATCGAGCAGGGCTCTGACATATAACCTCAGATATGTCACACATCCTTGATGGATTCTCTCAACCTCTTCCATATAGGTTAACGTCATCGAGCAGTGCTCTGACATACAACCTCTGATAGGTCATACATCCTTGGTGAATTCTCTCGACCTCTTCCATATATGTTAACATCATCGAGCAGTGCTCTGACATATAATCTTGGATAGGTCATACATCCTTGGTAGATTCTCTCGACCTCTTCCATATAGGTTAACGTCATCGAGCAGTTCTCTGACATACAACCTTGGATAAGTCACATATTCTTAGTGGATTCTCTCGACCTCTTTCATATATGTTAACATTATCAAGCAGTGCTCTGACATATAATCTCGGATAGGTCATATATCCTTGGTGGATTCTCTCGACCTCTTCCATATAGGTTAACGTCATCGACCAGTGCTATGACATACAACCTCGCATATGTCACATATTCTTGGTGGATTATCTTGACCTCTTCAATATATGTTAACGTAATCGAGCAGTGTGCTAACATACAACCTTGGATAGGTCATACATCCTTGGTGGATTCTCTCGACATCTTCCATATAGGTTAACATCATCGAGCAGTACTCTGATATACAACCTCAGATAGGTCACACATTCTTAATGGAACTCGACCTCTTTCATATAGGTTAACGTCATCGAGCAGTGCTTTCACATACAATCTCGGATAGGTCATACATCCTTGGGGGATTCTCTCAACCTCTTCCATATAGGTTAACATCATTGAGCAGGGCTCTGACTTACAACCTCAAATAGGTCACACATCCTTGGTGGATTCTCTCTATCTCTTCCATATAGGTTAACATCATCGAGCAGTGCTCTGACATACAACCTTGGATAGGTCATACATCCTTGGTCGATTCTCTCGACCTCTTCCATATATTTTAACATCATCTAGTAGTGCTCCAACATACAATTTTGGATAGGTCACATATTCTCGGTGGATTTTCTCAATGTTATGATTTGTGTAAATTTGTTAGTTCATGTGAATTCTAATACAAGTTTTTTTTTATGATTACAAAAGCTTATTGTTTATTTTATTCTTCTCCTAATAAATATTTGAGTTTTTTTTTGTTGTGTGTACTAAAGTATTTTTCAAGAAATTCACACTCCAGTTTGCTGAAGACTTCAAGTTCATTTGTTCACTGTAAATGAAGTCTGTATTTTTATTTTTCTTGAGACTGAGAGAGTGTGATTGTAAATTGGATAACTGTGCACACACACACAATGGGGGAGTGAAAAACTTAATTTTTTAAACTGATCGTACAGTACGATTGTATATCATATGAGATGATTTGTAGTATGTGTCCTCCATATCGAACTCATATACCAAGAAATTTTTTCTAAGTTAAGTTCGTACAGTACGAATTACTATTCGTACATGAGGTTTTGTTGTACGAACGGCTCTAACTTGGGTTCGTCTCATGGTTCCTACGAGATGAAATGTTTGTACAAACGGCCCTGACTTGATTGTTCAGAGATTTGTACGGGACAAAATGTTCATACGAACAGCGCTTACTTGAACATCCAGAGGTTCGTACTAGATGAAATGTTCATACAAACGGCTCTGACTTGATTGTCCAGAGGTTCGTACGGGACGAAATGTTCGTACGAATGGCTCTGACTTGTTCGTCTCATGGTTTGTACGGGATGAATCGTTCAATTTTTGAACTATTCATACAGTATAAAATTAGGTTCGTACATGAGGTTTTGTGGTACGAACGGCTCTGACTTGACTTCATACCAGATCGTACTAGACGGAAAATGTCATATTTTGTTCTATTCGTACAGTACGATCGTCGATCGTACGGGACGATCAGCACACGTGAAACTTAAAATTTTCAATTTTTGGACGGTTTTTCTTGTCCCAAGTATATAATTGACTTAAAACAGACTGAAGGAAAGATCCTTCTGCAAAAATTCTTTTGAAGAGTGAAAGGGAGAGTGTTTGGGAGTGAGTGTTGAGAGATCTTTGAAGAGAGAATTCTGAGGGGATTTACAAAGTTATCCAATTGTGAGGATTTCTTTACTTATTCTTCAAGCATCTTCCTAATTTCCTCGAAAACTTTTGCAAGAGTTTTGTTCGAGAGGATTTCGATTCTCTGCCATCACTTGGAGAGTGAAAAAGGATGTCGGTTCTTTGCTGTCAGTTGGAGAGTGAAAAAGGATGTCGGTTCTCTGCCACCACTTGGAGAGTGAAAAAGGACGACGGTTCTCTACCACACTCGGAGAGTGTAAAAGGATGTTTGGTTCTCTGCCTTCACCAGTAGGGTGAAAAAGGACGATGATTCTCTACCGCACCAGGTTGGTGGAAGAGATTTTGTAATGGCTTCTCCGCCTTGCTGTGGGGGCAAAAGGAGAGTCACTTGAGTTTAGTGCAATACCTAGAGAAGGAGTCTCTAGGGAGTGGATGTAGGTCTTGTTTGACCGAACCACTATAAATTCTGGTGTTTTCTGTTCTTACTGTTTACTTTTCTACACTGTTCTTTTTTTGCATTTTATTTTCTTTCTACGGTTGAAATTCTGTGATTTGAAGGAAGCAAAAATTAACTCTGTTTGTACTGTATGAAGTCAAATCATACTATACGATTTACTTAAAAGATTTTTTAAAATTTCAAAAGTAATTTTTAAAAGGACCAATTCACCCCCCCTCTTGGTTAGCCCAGGGACGTGAGCAACAGGTCTAACAACCTATTCGCACTTTCAAGTAGTATCAAAGCTAATTTCAAAAATCACTGTTTAAAATACTTTTTGAAATTTGATCATGGCTAATTTTAGAAATAGAAATACTATGGAAGGTTACTCGATCACTAGACCACCTTTGTTTGACAATATCCCATTTGATTTTTGAAAAACTCGCATGTCTATATTTCTACAATCTCTTGATTATCGCATGTGGATGTTAGTTCAGGAGGGTTATACTGAACCCACTAGAATTGTAGAAGAAATTAGAGTTTAAACACCTTTTGTCAACTGGATTGTAGAAGAACGTGAGTTTGCCCAACTAAATGCTAAGTGTTTGAATAGTTTCTTTTGTGCTTTAAATTTAGAAGACTACATGTGTGTTTCGACTTGTAAATCAGGAAAAAAAATTTGAGATAGGCTTTGCATTACTTATGAAGGTACAAATGAAGTGAAGCAAATTAGGTTGAACATTCTCTTGCACGATAATGAACTATTTCGCATGAAACTGAATGAATCAATCTCAGACATGTACACATGTTTTATTCACATAGCCACTTCATTGCATGTCTTAGGTAGGGAGTTAAATAATACATAAAAAGTTAACAAGATACTTTGTTGTTTACCTACTGCATATAATACAAAGATAACTACAATAACAGAATCTAAAGATTTAAATATTTATTATGTTGACAATCTTCTTGGATCACTAATTGCTTACGAGCAATTTGTGACTCAAAGACAGATTGATGCAGGTGAGAAGCGAAAGGAGAAGAACATAACTTTGAAGGTGGATGATTCAAAAAGTGATCAGTCACTACTTGAGGATGAAGAGGATATTGCCTTGATGACAAGGCAATTTAGAAGTTTCCTAAAAAGGAAGCAGAGAAGATGCCAACAATGGAACAAAGGTATGTTCCAAAAGAATGTTAAGGCTTCTAATGAAGTCATTTGCTATGAGTGCATGAAGCCAGGATACTTAAAGATAGATTGACCCAATCTCAAGAGAAATCCTAGCAAGGAGAAGGCCGAGGAGAAACCAAAGGAAAGAAGGGGTAAAAAGAGACTTCAACGAGCATTTTAGGCGGACTCAGCTTAAGATTCCTCAGAAACTACACCAGAAGAGGAAGTCACAAATTTGTGCATAATGGCTGACAATCTTGATCAATCAGATCAAGAAGAGGTATATGACTTAAGTTATGAAGAATTGTTTGAAGTTTCTAAATGTATACATACAGCATATAGAAAACTGAAAAAACTGCATGCTAAATTGAATTTAGATTATTTAGAGCTACAGAAAGAATATGAGATCCTTAAGAAAGATCATGCATTAATTGATAGCAACCACATGACCTTATTAGATGAGTTTGATGATTTAAATAAATTACATAATCTTTTAAAATCATCTCACACTGAACTTGAAAATAATTTTAAAACTTATATGGATGAATTGGATACTAGAGAGCATGATTTGAAGATTGATAATTTGATTCTATAAAGTATTAATGCTTATCTTGAAGTTCAGTTAAAAACAGTTAAAGAAAATAGAAATCCACCCAAACTTGAAGATTTTCATAAATCCTACTACAAGATCACTGATTCAAAGTCTGGGAAGAAAATTTTCAGGACGAATAGATTGGTGAATCCTTTTCCTGGAATAAAGTATTTTTCTTATGGTAGTTTAGGACATATTTCTCACACTTGTACACTTAGATATATAACACATTTAGTGTGGAGACCTAAGGTGCATAAAACACATCATATCACACATGTATCTGGTTTAAAATTGTCAAGAGGAGAACCCAAACTTGTTTGGGTTCCCAAGACTAATGTTTAATCATTTTGCAGGAACGCTCTCACACAAGACCTCGTAAGAGTATTTGGTACCTAGATAGCAGCTGCTCAAAGCATATAACTGGAGCTACGAATCAATTTATAACGCTGAAAGCCAGGAATGGAGGCAAGGTTACACTTGGAGATAATACTACCAAGAAAGTGATAGGTACATGTATAATTAAAAATTCTAGAAACTTTGTGATTGAAAATGTACTGTTGGTTAAAAGTTTGAAACACAATCTGTTGAGTATAAGTTAATTGTGTGACAACGGCTATCATATAAAGTTTTTGCCTATTAATTATGTTATTAGTCTAAATGGAATTGTTATTTTGAATGGTGATAGAGTTAATAATGTTTACATGCTAGATTTGAATTCTGTTAAACCTTCTACTACTCTGTGTTTGAAAATTGTATCTGATAAATTATGGTTATGACATAGAAGGCTTTGTCATGCTAGTATGAGAAATCTTAGGAAAACCACTCAAAAGCAACTAGTTAGAGGTGTACCCAAATTAGACTTCACTAAAGATCACTTATGTGATACATGTCAATTAGAAAAATAAGTGAGATCCTCTTTCAATTCAATCAAGAAAATTAGGACTAACAAGCCCTTAGAAATTCTTTATATGGATTTATTTGGACCTGTTAGTACCTTAAGTCAAGGAGGAAAAAGATTTGGGTATGTTATTATGGATGACTATTCTAGATTCACCTGGATTAAATTTTTGAATTATATGAGTGAATCATTTTAAGAGTTTAGAGATTTTTCCACTTTGATTTAGAGGAAATTAGATTTTGAAATAGTTACTATCCAAAGTGATCATGGCGGAGAATTTGATAATGAAATATTTAATGATTTTTATAAATCTCATCGGATTAAACACAACTTCTCGGCTTCTAGGACACCTTAACAGAATGGAGTTGTAGAAAGAAAGAACATGACATTAGTTGAAACTGCTAAGGCCATATTGGCAGAGTATTCACTTCTTAAATATTTTTGGGCTGAAGCAATTAGCACAGCGTGCTATGTGTTGAATAGGGTATACATAAGGTCTAAATTAAATAAGACACCCTATGAACTTCTTAAAGGTAGGAGTCCCAACCTCTCACATCTACGTATTTTTGGATGTAAAGTGTTCATTCATAATAATGATAAAACTCTCTTAGGAAAATTTGATCCAAAATATGATGAAGGAATCTTTCAAGGTTATTCAAGTGTTGAAAAATCCTATAGAGTTTTTAATAAAAGAACATTGGTAGTTGAGGAGACCACACATGTTATTTTTTATGAATCTTATGATAGTAAAGGGTCTAAGTTAGATGAAGATGAGGTTGAGGCAGTAACCCAAAAACTTAAAGATCAAAAAGTTGAAGAAAGGGTTGAAAAGTAAGAAGAAAACCAATTGCCTAGATAATGGAAATTTGTTAGAAGTCATCCTAAAGAATTAATTTTAAGAAAACCAAGTGAAGGAGTTAGGATTAGGCATGGTTTGAGAAAAGAGGTAAATCATTCAGCGTTTATTTCAATAATTGAACCCACTAATATAGAACAAGCACTTTTGAATGAATTTTGAATTTTGGCCATACACGAAGAGTTAAATCAATTTAAGAGGAATGATGTTTGGGAGCTAATTGAAAGGCCAAAAGATCAAAGTGTAGTTGGAACTAAGTGGGTGTTCAAAAATAAAATGAATGATTCAGGAGCTGTTGTGAGAAATAAGGCTAGATTGGTAGCTAAGGGGTATAATCAAATTGAAGGAATTGATTTTGAGGAGACATTTGACCCTATATCAAGACTTGAAGTAATTAAAGTTTTGTTATCCTTTGCCTGTTTTAAAGATTTTAAATTGTACCAAATGAATGTTAAGAGTGCCTTTTTGAATGGGGTGATAGAAAAAGATGTTTATGTTGAGCAATCTCCAGGTTTTAAAAATTCTAAATTCTCTAATTATGTTTTCAAATTGAAAAAGGTATTATATGGATTAAAATAGGCAGCTAGAGTATGGTATGAGAGGTTAAGCACTTTCTTATTAAAATGATCATTTGTTAAAGGAAGTGCGGACACCACTCTATTTTTGAAAAAAATTAAAAATGAAATACTCATTGTACAAATATATGTGGATGACATTATTTTTAGATCAACTGATAAAACTCTATGTGATGAATTTTCAAAGACAATGAGTAGAGAATTTGAGATGAGTTTGATGGATGATTTGAGTTATTTTCTTTGTTTTAGCATAAAGCATAATGAAAAAGAAACTTTTCTTTATCAATCTAAGTATGTTAAGGATATCCTCAAAAAGTATGAAATGGATAATGCTAAACTAGTAACTACACTCATGAGTTTCTCAGTACTATTAGATAAGGATCCTAAGGGAAAATCTGTTGATCAAAAGAAGTTTAGAGGAATAGTTGGATCTTTGCTTTATTTGTCTGCTAGCAGACCTGACATTATGTTTAGTGTTTGCTTATGTGCTAGATTTCAAGCTGATCCAAAGGAATCACCTTTGACAGCAGTGAAAAAAATTTTAAGATATCTTCTGGAAACTTAAAATTTAGGGATTTAATATCCTAAGAATAGTTCTTCTTTTGAAATTATTGGATACTCAGATTCTGATTTTGCAGGCTGTAGGGTGGATAGGAAAAGTACTTCTGGGACATATCAATTCTTTGAAAATTCATTAGTATCTTAGTCCAATAGAAAACAAAATTTAATAGCACTTTCTACAGCTGAAGCAGAATATATTACCTTAGGGAGTTGTGTTATACAGGTACTTTGGTTGAAACAATAAATGGATGACTTATGATTTTCTATTTGCACCATTCCAATCTTTTGTGATAACGCTAGTGTCATTTGTATTTCAAAGAATCCTATTCGATATTCTATAACGAAGCATATTGATATAAGGCATCATTTTATAAGAGATCATGTAGCGAAAGGGGAAATTGAACTACATCATGTTGCTACTAAAGATCAGCTTGCAAATATTTTCACAAAACCCTTAGCTTTTGACACTTTTAGCATGTTAAGGACAAGGCTAGGAGTAATTGATCTAAATACTTGATTGAAAATTCTACAAATACATGTTTATATGTGTTTGTTGGTTTGTTCATTGCAAGTGATTTATTTTCTAGTGTTTTATATTTTATTGGTATCTTTTGTGTTGTATTTTAAAAGAAAAAAATAAAATTTTTTGTTGTATGTTGTTGTATTTTTTGTTCTTTAGTTGAGTGTTGGAAACCTGTAAGATTGGAGAGACAAAAGTTTATCTTATTTTGTCTATTCATACTGTATGATGACAACATCGTACTGTACGATTGCATGAACTTCATCTGTACGAATATGGAGGAATAACAGTTAGTGTCAGTTAATATTGTTGATCGTATGTACGAATACATCATTCGTCTGTACGATCTAAGTGTCATTTCGCATGAGGATGACCCTAACCGTCGCCTGAACGATCTTAAACTTTCTGATCGTCCCGGACGAACACGTCATCGTCTGTACGATCGGGAAGTCAAAAAGCATGTACGAAAGGATGCCTCGGGACGAGCAGTTTATGAAAAACCATTTTCATTTTAACTACTTTCGTTCGTCTCGAATAAAATTTGATTCGTCCTGGACGAAATCAATTTTGTCTTGTACGAAGGGGGTTCGTACAGTACGATTTCAGGATTTTTCTATATAAAGAAGGGTCATTTTCTTTCATTTCACTTTCATTCTAAAACCCTTTAGAGCATAGACTAGAAGATGTCAGGCAGTGGAAATAGAGCGTGTGTGGCTAGGGGACCAGCTTCTAGGAGGGATTGGGATGACAATTTTCTGAGTGATAAAAATGAGGAGGCATACCTTAGGTATGCTGCTTTCAAAATCACCCCTTCCCACATCCTGCTGCAAGAAAATCTACATTTTGCGGTAATGTCATTGTTCGACTCCACCCAATTTTCCATTCTTCTGACTCTGATCTTTGCTTTTAACAAAGATCTTTTTCATGTTTTTTTAGCCAATATGACATTCAATTAGGACCACTCTGTCGTTTCATCGTATGTCTTTAAGCAGAGAGTAGAGATTAATAAGGAGGATTTAGGAGAATTTCTTCACTTAAGAACCTATGGGACACGGGCACACACTTTTTCTAATAGATCGGACTATGATTGGTCCGAGGTAAATCAAGTCATTAGAGGTATAAACACACCCACTCAAGTTTCCCGACTTGACTCTTTAAACCAAAATGCACGCATAATCCAGCACGTTTTTAGGACATCCATCATTCCTAAGGTGGGAGATAGAATAAATATGACCCCACTTCTTTCTTCTACAACTTATCTAATTATGACTGGCCAACCCATTGATGAAGCACAGTTAATCCTAGACTACATTTACTATCTCACCGATTTTAGTCTGGCTAGTGTAAAAGGGAAGAAGAATATTGCCTTTGGACATATTGTATGTTATATATCCTTGAGAAGAAGTACAATATGGTCCATCCTTCTGGACCCTCTGAACTCCCACTTTATTTCACTGATGATTCTTTTTTAGCACTATTTGTGAAAGATGGAAGTGCTGATAGTTCCGATGATGAACCTGCTTCTGCTTCTGCTCCTGCACCTGCACCTGAACCAACTCAAGACTTCTATCAGAATATGGTCCAACGATTTGAAAGACTTGATCAAAAATTTAATCATGTAGAGGCGCATCTGAAGCAGCAGGACGATCAATACAAGGAGGATAGAGTGTGCATAAGAGACTAATTTGATTCTGTGAACATAAATATTACAACGTTAAATAGCTATTTTGCTATGTTTGGCGCTCATCCACCACCTCCAGATCAAGGTTCATCAGATTATTAGCATTCTTTATATTGGCTTGGCTTGGATATGATTGTGGTTGTCTTTGTTGTTCTTCTTTATTATTTGGCTTATTTGATGATTTATCTTGTTGATGTTTATTTTTATGATCATTATATTGAGAGTGATAGCAAGTTTATCTTATAATATGTGCTCCAAAGTAAAGCTTGCTATGACGTATGTTTTGGAACTGATTAGAAATGAAATGTTCAGTGTTTCTGTGCATATTATTTTGTGTTATTGACTGGAAATTTTCTAATCTTAAAACACTCGACTGTAGTTGATTAAAGTTCTAAAATATTAATTGAGTTTATATTACAATATAAAATTCTATGCATAATATTAAATTCTCAAAATATTTAGATTTCATTATGATTTGGTGTGGATTAGAAGATCTTACTTTATCTTATTTAGATATGTATTATTTAGTCTAAATTGATGTATATTTGATGTCATAATATTACTCTTACGTTCTATATCAAAGTGTTCATTATTGTATTTATGACCCAGAGATAGTGTTGTTGGAAAAAATCTTATCAAATGAAAACAAACAAAGCAAAGCTTGAAAAGATGCACAAAATGTGCCATACAATAAAAGATGCGTAATGTCGCCAAATCTAAAAAGACACACAAAGTGTGTCATTCAATAAAAGATACGCAATGTCGCCAAATCTAGAAAGAGGCACAAAATTAATCTACACTTTAAAAAGATGTGCAATATCGCCAATTGTTCTTTCCTTTAGCATTTTCTCCAAGTTCACTAATCAATGATTGTCACTTTTGACTTAAAAATTTGGTAATATTATTTCATCTCTGGTGTAAAAGTTGAGGCTACTAATCTGTCTAATACATTACTACTTTAGATCAACTTTTCTTCTCCTTATTATAATATGCAATCTAGCACTTTTGAGTCTTTATTTTTTGCATTTGATTTGAATATTATAGTTAAACTTCATTTTACATTATTTCACTTCTCTACTAATTTGAGTGTCCCTTTTTGTTGTTGTCAAAAGGGGGAGAGTTTTATTGTTTGACTTTGTTTGATTGACTTTGTTTTGACTTGTTGCATTTAAGTTTTTAGTTGCTTGTGTATGTATGTATTTTGCTTGTGTGTAGTGCTTGTGTTGCATGTTCTTCTTACCCTTTCCTTTGCTTATTCAGTATGTTCTCCTTTTACCTTTTATCCCTTGTTTAGGATAGGTCATTTCTTTAGGGGAGCTTAGGCTTTAGAGGGAGCGTAGGAGTTCATTTACTTAGGGGGAGTGTACATTTAGTGGAATCTTAGGAGAAATGTGACTTAATTTGTTCATTTAAATAATAGTTATTTTTTCATCATCAAAAAGGGGGAGATTGTTATGATTTGTGTAAATTTGTTCGTTCAAGTGAAATTTTAATACAAGTTATTTTTTATGATTCCAAAAGCTTATTGTTTATTTTATTCTTCTCCTAATAAATATTTGAGTTTTTTTTGTTGTGTGTACTAAAGTATTTTTCAGGAAATTCACACTCTAGATTACTGAAGACTTCAAGTTCATTTTTTCACTGTAAATAAAGTCTATATTTTTATTTTTCTTGAGTCTGAGAGAGTGTGATTGTAAGTTGGATAACTGTGCACACACACACAATGGGGGAGTGAAAAACTTAATTTTTTAAACTGATCGTACAGTACGATTGTATATCATATGGGACGATCTGTAGTATATATCCACCATATCGAACCCATATACCAAGAAATTTTTTCTAAGTTAAGTTTGTACAGTACGAATTACTATTCGTACATGAAGTTTTACTGTACGAACGGCTCTGACTTGGGTTCGTCTCATGGTTCGTACAGGACAAAATGTTCGTACTAACGGCTCTCACTTGATTGTCCAGAGGTTTGTATGGAACAAAATGTTCGTACGAACGGCTCTGACTTGATCGTCTAGAGGTTCGTATTGGATGAAATGTTTGTACGAACAGCTCTGACTTGATCATACAGAGGTTCGTACGGGATGAAATGTTCGTACGAACGACTCTGACTTGTTCATCTCATGGTTCGTACGGGACGGATCATTAAATTTTTTAACTATTCGTACAGTATGAAATTAGGTTCGTACATGAGATTTTATGGTACAAACGGCTCTGACTTGAGTTTGTACCAGATCATACCAGACAGAAAATGTCATATTTTGTTATGTTCGTACAGTACGATCGTCGATCGTACGGGACGATCAGCACTCATAAAACTTGAAATTTTTAATTTTTGGACGGTTTTTCTTGTCCCAAGTATATAATTGACTTAAAACTGACTGAAGGAAAGATCCTTCTATGAAAATTCTTTTGAAGAGTGAAAGGGAGAGTGATTGGGAGAGTATTTGGGAGTGAGTGTTGAGAGATCTTTGAAGAGAGAATTATGAGGGGATTCACAAGGTTATCCAATTGTGAGGATTTCTTTACTTGTTTTTCAAGCATCTTCCTAATTTCCTTGGAAACTTTTGCAAGAGTTTTGTTCGAGAGGATTCCGATTCTCTGCCGTCACTTGGAGAGTGAAAAAGGACGTCGGTGATCTGCCGTCACTTGGAGAGTGAAAAAGGATGTCGGTTCTCTACCGCCACTTGGAGAGTGAAAAAGGACAACGGTTCTCTGCCGCACTTGGAGAGTGTAAAAGGATGTTTGGTTCTCTGCCTTCATCAGGAGGGTGAAAAAGGACGACGGTTCTCTACCGCACCGGGTTGGTGTAAGAGATTTTGTAAAGGCTTCTCCGCCTTGCTGTAGGGGCAAAAGGAGAGTCACTTGAGTTTAGTGCAATACCTAGAGAAGGAGTCTCTAGGGAGTGGATGTAGGTCGTGTTTGACCTAACCACTATAAATTCTGGTGTTTTCTGTTCTTACTGTTTACTTTTCTGCACTGTTCTTTTTTCGTATTTGATTTTCTTTCTGTGGTTTAAATTCTATGATTTGAAGGAAGCAAAAATTAACTCTATTCGTACTGTACGAAGTTAAATCGTACTGTACGATTTACTTAAAGATTTTCTAAAATTCCAAGAGTAATTTTTAAAAGGAATAATTCACCCCCCCTCTTGGTTAGCCTAGGGACGTGAGCAACAGGTCTAACAACCTATTTGCACTTTCACTCGACCTCTTATATATATGTTAACATCATCGAGTAGTGCTCTGACATACAACCTCGAATAGGTCACACATCCTTGGTGAATTCTCTCGATCTCTTCCACAGATGTTAACGTCATCGACTAGTGCTCTGACATAGAACCTCGGATAGGTCACACATTCTTGGTGGATTCTCTCGACCTCTTCCATATATGTTAATATCATCAAGCAGTGCTCTAATATATAATCTCAGATAGGTCACACATCCTTAGTGGATTCTCTCGACCTCTTTCATATAGGCTCATGTCATCAAGAAGCCTCTGATGCTAAACGTCCCCTCATTATTGGACTTCTGCCCATCGTGGGACTTTCATTAGACTTCTACACGATGCTGAGCTTCCTCCATTACTGAAATTTTGCCCATTGTTAGACTTTCATTGGACTTCTACCTACCATCAAACTTTCTCCTATTGCTGTACTTCTGCCCATCACGGGACTTTCATCGGACTTCTTCCCTATACTGAACTTCTTCCTGTTGCTGGACTTCTGCCCATCGTGGGAATTTCGTCAGACTTCTACCCGATGCTGAGCTACCTCCCGTTGATAGACTTCTATACATCACGAAACTTTCATCAGACTTCTACCCGATACTGAACGCCCTCCCATCACTGGACTTCTGCCCATTGTGGGACTTTCATCAAAATTCTACCCAACGCTAAACTTCCTTCCTGTTCTGGACTTCTGCCTGTCGCGAGACTTTCGTCGGACTTCTACCCGACGCTGAACATCCTCCTGTCGCTGGACTTCTGCCCATTGTGGGACTTACGTTGAAATTCTACCCAATGCTGAATTTCTTCCCATTATTGTACTTCTACCCATCGTGAAACTTTCATCAGACTTCTACCCGACGCTGTGCTTCCTCCCATTGTTGGACTTTTACCCGTCGCAGGACTTTCGTCGGAATTCTACCCAACGCCAAACTTCCTCATATTGCTGAACTTCTACTAATCACGGGACTTTTGTCGGGCTTCTACTCCATGTCAAGCTTCGTCCCTTTGTTGGACTTCTGCCCATTATAGGACTTTAGTCGGACTTCTACCCAACATCGAACTTTCACCCATTGCTGGACTTCTGCCCATCGTGGGACTTTCGTTGGGCTTCTACCTGACACTGAACTTCCTCCAGTTGTTGGACTTTTGCCCATCATGGGACTTTTGTCAGACTTCTACCTGATGTCGAGTTTCCTCCTGTTGATGGACTTCTACACATAGCGAGACTTTAGTCGGACTTCTACCTAACACTGAACATTCTCCCGTCGATGGACTTCTGCCTATTGCGGGACTTTCATCAGAATTCTACCTGACGCTGAACTTCCTTCCTGTTCTGGACTTCTATATATCACGGGACTTTCGTTGGACTTCTACCCGACATCAAATTTCCACCTGTCGACGAACTTCTACCCGTCGCTAGACTTTCATTGGGCTTCTACCCAATGCAAAATTTCCACTTGACCATATGACTTCTTGAAGGAAGAAGGAGGAAGAGACTCTTATTCAGTGAGGGGCCCTAGACTTGAATAGGGAATACCCATCTGAATAGGGCTAGGGGAAGGTCTTAGCTTAAGAAAGATGAGAAGAAAGAGGAGAAAATTCCTACTCAGTGAGGGGCCCTAGGGCTGAACAGGGGATACCCATCTGAACAGAGCTAGGGGAAGGCCTCAGCTTGAGAAAGAAGAGAAGAGAGGGGAAGGTGTAAATTTTTAGACCCCAAAGGGGGGTATTTATAGTTATGTGAGGGAGAGATGAAGAGCCACTTTAAATTAATGAAAATTCATTAATTTTTAGAATTTAAAAGGGCATTATTAAGTGGAATAATGATGAGGGAGAGATGAAGAGCCAATTCAAATTAATGAAAATTCATTAATTTTTAGAATTTAAAAGGGCATCATTAAGTGAAATAATAATGAGAGAGAGATGAAGAGATTTTTAGAATTCAAAAGGGCATCATTAAGTGGAATAATTATGAGAGAGAGATGAAGAGCCACTTCAAATTAATAAAAATTCATTAACTTTTAGAATTCGAAAGGGCATTATTAAGTAGAGTAATGATGAGAGAAAGATGAAGAGACACTTCAAATTAATAAAAATTAATTAATTTTTAGAATTCAAAAGGGCATCATTAAGTGGAATAATAATGAGGGAGAAATGAAGAGCCGCTTCAAATTAATGAAAATTCATTAATTTTTAGAATTCAAAAGGGCATCATTAAGTGGATTATTTTCTTAATTCGGATTGCACAAAAATTTCTCAAAGGCTATATTACATATTTTTGGACTTCTGGAATTTCAATGTCTGAAAATAGGGGGGCAACTCATAGATCATCAAAAAATTATCTTGATCAAGCACGAATCTTGAGGCAAAATCAAGTTGGAAGCTTCAAAAATTAAAATTAAGACCATCCAAACATTGATTTCTACAAATTTATAGTTGAACTGAGCGTCTCGAAAATACAAACCCAACGATAATAAAATCGACCCAATCTGAACCCAAGTGAGTCAAAATCAAAGACTCAAAGCGCTTTTAGAAGGATCAAACCACAATTTAGGTTACCAAAACAGTCTCCAATCGTGATATGCTTATAGTCGAATCGAGCGGCTCGATGAGATAAATCCAACGAGCCTAAGATCATCAAATTCTAATATCACTAAGATGGTCAAAGGTCCGTTGAACAGTGCATGATCGCAAGAATCAAGATCGGCCGTCCATCCAAACCACTCCCAATTTACACTTGATCTTCCACTTATTAACAAGCCATGCAACTTAAGAATTCTATAAAGAGAACCCCATTTCCTCTTGAAAAGGGGGGATTGAAGCCAAGAGAGAAGAAGGAAGAGAAGGAAGAAAATTCTAGCCGCCCAGCTCCTCCTCGACCACCGTCGAAGTTCTGCCGCACCACCGACGGAGTTCTACCACACCGCTGTCGGGTTTTGTTGCACCACCGCCGGACCACCAAGGGACGCCGGAGTTCTGTCGAACCACCACCAAACCATCAAAGGATGTCGAGGTGCCACCTGAAGCCAGAGCGCCTCCTGACGTTGAAGTGCCACTACCAGATTACTGCCTGACACCGGAGTACTACTGGACCACCACTTGTCATTGGAGTGACGATGGACTTTTAAGAAACTTTCAGTTGACATTTGTAATCTGGTCTTCAAGGACAAGTCAGACCATTGTACTTTGCTCATATTCTAGTGGAATTATTTTCAACTGGGCTAGGCCCCATGGTTTTTTCTCTTTCTTAGATTTTCCACGTAAAAAATATTGTGTTCTCTGTGTGTGAGCTGGATATTCGTGCAACGCTAAGACGCAAAATTATTACTCTATCGTCATGTATATTCTAGCCCACAATAAAATATATATATATATAACGAACTATTTTCCTCAACCTGAGATGGTCAATTGTGCGCCCTCTGGCTTAAGTTTACTTCATTATTTATTTAACAGAGCACATAAAAAAATTAAGCGACATAAATATTTAGACAGTATTTTGATACATTACTGTTTGTCTTAGACCATTTGAATATTTTCATTAGAAAATCTATGAATACTTGAACAAATTGAATGACTATTAAATTTGCTTTTTTTTTAAAGAATGTAAGTTCTATATATATTCCATGCTGAAAAAAATATATTATAATAGAGATAGTGTTATCATCCCGCGTGCATCAATAAAAGATGACATATAAAATATTGTAGAGTTTTTATGTGAAAAACCTAAAAAAATATACTAGAGAAATTGAGCCAGTTGAAATGATTTCATTAGTGTATTTCATTTATTATAAATGATGCTCTTCTGTGTAGTTCAGAAATGTGTAAATATAATGTAGTGGATACTAGCTGTAGAGGATTGATTTTGTTGTAAAAATTGTAAGAGCCATGTGGCATTGGAGTTATCTTAAGGATACTATTTATTATATTTTCAATCATTCTTCTTTGAAGATAAGAGACCAATAACTAGGAAATTTAGTTTACATTTGATATGTCACCAAAAAATTATCTTGATCGGGAGCGAATCTCAATGAAAATATAAAGCAGAAACTTTCAAAATTAAATTTGGGATCATCCTGACTCCGATTTCAGCAAGGTTATAGTCAAATTGAACATCCCAAGAAGACAAATATAATACACTAAAATCGGTCCAATCTGAACCCAAATGGGTCCCAATTGAGGGCCTGAAGTTTATTGTGAAGCTTCATAATATTAATTGGATATCCAAATGATATCCAAATGTGACATGTTTGTAGTTGAATCGAGCGGCTAGAGGGGATGAATCCAATGAGCCTAAGATCATCAAATTCTCACTTAATTAAGACACTCAAATGCTCGATAAATGATCAATGATCGAGGGAGTTAATATTAGCCGTCCATTGAAACACTCCCAATATGTCCTTGATCTTCTCCCTATTTACTAGCCACTATACTCCCAAAAAATTAGAAATAGACCCCTTATTCTTCACAAAAGGAAGAGGAGAAAGAGATGAAAAATGAAGGTTCTCTCTTACTTTCTCAAGCTTGCATCACCTTATCGCCTATTATTGTCGACCGTCGTCGGACTTCCTTTTGATCACCATTGCCCAACTACGATCCTTCTGACCACCGTCACTCGACTATAGTCCTTCCAACCACATTTGCCCAACTATGGTTCTTCCAACCAAATTTACCCAACTACGATCCTTTCGACCTCAGTCGCCCGCTGATTAGGGTCCTTTTGACTACTATCATCCGTTTAGGGTCCTTCTGACAACCATCACCTGACTACTATCCTTTTGACCTCTGTCGCCATTGACTACGGTCCTTCAGACCACCATCGCTTGACTATGATCTTTCCGACCACCATCGCCCAACTATGATCCTTTCGACCTCTATCGCCCGTTGACTATGGTCCTTCTGACCACCATCGCCTGACTACAGTCCTTCTAAGCATGTTACATGACTATGATCTTTTCGATCCTTATCGCCCGACTACAGTCCTTCTGAGCTCCATCTCCTACCAATTATTATCTCTTTGACCTCCATCACCCGCCGATTATAGTCCCTACAACCTCTATCACCCATTAACTATGGTGCTTCTAACCACCGTCGCCCCTTGACTATGGTCCTACCAACCAAGCAGATAGGCCAATATTCTCATATCATTAGATTTTTTCCCAACTCCCACCTTGTAATACACTTTATATGATGTATACTTACTACATTGAGCAAAGGCCCTACCCCCGAGGAAGAGCATCATTTGTAATCAACTACGTACATTAGTGGAATCATTTTTATCTAGGTAAGGCCATGTGGTTATCCCCTTTTCAAAATTTTTTCATGTAAAATTATTGGTGACTCTTATTAATTTCATACCCCTCTCTCTCTTATCTGTATGTGCTGGATTTTCATTCAAAGCTAAGACATTAAGCCCTTTACCTCTCTACCGTCGTGAATGTTTTAAGATGTAATAGTTTGGTGTCATCTGTGAAAAATGATTTCTAAGTGGGGGGAAACATTTGTTGTAACCTCAAAAGGTCGTTCACATCAACGAGCTAAGCACGGTTAAAGTAGGGTCGTACCTTTATCATGATCTTCTATCAAGTTCAAAATGAAGCCATTCAATATTGAGTGCAACCTCTCTGCAATAATAAATATGTATTATTTTATCTCTCCTTAGTTATTAGCCATAGATGCAACACATTCGAGGAAGTAAATTTGAACTGGAGGGCAACCTTGGCTATAAAATCAAAGGCAATCGTGGCCAAGAAAATTCCTTCAATACTTTCAATATCTAAGACAATATCTTGGGAAACTATTTTTCATAAAACTCTCATCAAATGGTCCTAAACATGCGAGACAACCAAATAAGCACACTATCTATTCCAATAACTACAACTGCTTGTGGTTGGCTATGTGTACACTTTGTGCATTGGGGTGCATGTATGGAACCACTAGTGGCATTTTCTTTATTTATTCTTCTTTTTAGTTTTTTTTAATGTGGACTATTTTTGTTAATTATAATCCCTTTGGACACTTCTCGGATAGAGAAGAAAGAAAATTATAAATTTTTTATTTAATTATTTCTATTTTTAAATATTTTAAAAAATCAATTTTTTGGAAAAAAAAAGAGTTCACAAACCCAATAAAAATTTAAAAAAATTGAGATTTCAGTCCCTCATAATTGATAAATCCCCCCACCCTCCCACTCCATCTTTTAATTGTTGCTAGTAAAGTGGCTTCGATCTCCCAATTAGTTTATAGTTTATCATCATAAATGGCCAAAAAAAAAACGGAGGTATGAGTTCATTCATCAAAGTTGATAAAGGTCTTCCGTCTATATGGTAAGTCCCCATTCTTCTTATGAAAATTTTGTTGAAAGCCCAAACATGGTGGATTATATTTTGAGGTGATCATAGTTTGTAGTCCATAAGATGAGGTTATGGTATTATCTTTAATTAAGTGTTTGTTGTGCTCATGAAGTAGACCAAATTTTGAGGCAATCAGAGTTTATAGTGCCTAGAATAAGGCTATTTTCTTCACCTTAAAAGGTATTAGCCATCCTTATTGGCCAGACAAAATTTGGAGGAGAGTTTGTTTGTCCCATTTGAAGATGTTTGTCAAAAACATTTGGCAACAAATAGATTGATAGAGGATACCACTATGGTCAATCATTAATGAAGTGATTTGAAGGCATTGATCAAAAACATTCCTAAAAAAATATAAATGATTTCCATAGTTTGTCAATCTTCTATTTTTGTAGTTATTCTCTTTCTTATTTCTACACTTCTAAGAATTTTTACAATAATATAATATGATAAGTTGGTTGACAACATTGATTTTAATTCAAGTGAAATCATTTAAAATATATTATAGCTGAAACATAACTCGCTTGAAAACTATAGCAAGGTTCGTAAGAAAAGCATTTGCTTTTTCAAAGTTGAGATAAGTTTGAGGATGATAAGATAACTTCAAAAAAATCTCTGATAATGTTGAAATAATATCTCTTGTTTGTACAACCTATAAATATATGTTTCATGTTTTAAAATACAGTCTTAATACATGCTCATAGTCATAATGTTAAAAGTGATGTTAACAATTGGCAATGTCTTAGTCTTCATTTATGAGTGATTCAAATTTTTATGAACAACCCCTCATAGAGGATTAATCCCTTTAGATGCTCACTTCTCTTTTCTTTCATATATAAGTGTAATTGATGTTTAGATATGATGCCAATAGATTTTTCTATTATCATACTTTTAACTATGCTCCTTGTATCAGTTAATGAGTATAATGAAGAATTCTTTTAAAATTATATTTTAACTTGTAAAAAAAAGTTGGTGGGAGAACCCATCATGGATTTTTTAGAGCTTATATATTGAAGTGGTACGTAATAATAATAGCTTGTGTGGAAGAGGTCATGAGAAATTTACCCAATATTTTTTTACCTATTCGAAACTATTAGTCAATCAAAATAGCATGACTAGAAGGAGATAGGTTTAATCAAAAGTGCATAACTAAGTCAAGGGAGTTTAGTAAAAATCGTAAATCAATAATAAGAGATAAATTTAGCTAAAAGAGCATGACTAGTTCTAGATGCTACTAATAAAGAGAGCATGACTAGGAGGGTAAGTAGTACTTATCATAGAAGCATGATAATACTAAGAGTACACTTTACCATGAGTGGTATGGCAAGTTCGAATATTTTTTTTTCTTGGCCAAGCGTATATGACTTGGAAAAGTAAAATGTACAGTCAAATAGGGTGTTAAAAATGAGCTTATAAAATGTTTAGTCAAGTTTTACTGCTAAAATATTGAACCAAGTTAAAACCAAGGTGGAAATTGTAATTATATATGGATGATATTGATACAATAGAAGGTAGAATTAATGGTCTTTTTAAATAGTTCTAGCTTATGCACTTGGGCATTGGAAAGATCAAATATTAACTTACTTAGTATGATGCGTAAGTCATTCTAGGAAAGTATAATCCTTTATTGATTGATTTTCTAATAGTCATAAATGTGCTTAGATATATTATGTAGATCTTAACTTATATGAGTTAAACTTAAGATAAAAATTTTTAGGCTAATAACAATGTATTCACATTACATAAATATAGTGCATGCGTTATGATTACATGACCTAATAATGCCAAAATAACCAATAGTATTTTGGTAGTCCAACCAACCTTAAGGCCCACTTCTACGAAAATCTAGTACCTAAACTATTTTTTTACTACTTGAGCTAGACACTAAATGTTTAACTTCTTATGGGCAAAGAAGCATTAGGGTGTGTATTACGCACTTTAATTTTTTTAAAATTCATTAAATATAATGGTGTGAAAAGTAATAAAATAACAGTCAATAATTAAATCATAATTATGTTTTAAATCAATCTTACTATTAGTATAAATTAGAATAAAGAAGACGGGTATACATTTTAAATTTAACAACATTAAACATGAATAACCTAACTTATCTGTAAAAAAATTTACTTGAAAGTTTGTAACATTTTGTTAAAATGTAAAAGCAAGGGCATCATCCATCATTTATAACATATTAAGTGATGAATCAAAATTTATCTATGGATGACACCTTATCTTATTAGTAGGAAAATACTAAGAGTGGTGACCTAGAACTTGTGTGAAAATAAATAGAACAAGTTGTAAAAGAAAATTTATTGTGTGTATCTACTCAAGGGCTGAACATCTTAAAGAGTTTAAATGATCTTAAATGCTCCTTTTCACCCTTTATTTATAAGGATCTAAAAGCTATAAGAAAGGCTACATCATGAAAGAATAAATGTACATTAACTTCAATAACTCTCAACATAGAATGCCTTAGACATGTGTTATCGTTGACTAAGTCATGAGAGGACAATGGCACTGCATGACTTTGATGATCTATCGTTAGGTGAGTTCATTAGGGCTGACTAGGTATAAATGAGCGTGCATGGGGTGAGTTAATAGGTGAGTACTAAGCTGAGAGAGAAGGTGGCTACTCAACATGCCTAGATTATCAGTGACATGTGCTAGAGCTTTGATTTATCTTTGGAGAAGGAGGAAAGTGAGTTGTTCTTTTAGAGAGAAAGAGATTAAAGGTCTTGATTATGGTAAGATGAACAAGGAGCCTCTTGCATTTCTACTATATTGTAGTTAAGTTTTATGAATATGAATAACGGTACCTACCTTGGATGACAGCGAGTGGCCTTGATGATTGACTTCTTGTTTGGAAAGTGATTTACCTCCTGGTATATGAGGACCTTTGATTCCCCATGTGCTACGTGACCTTCTGTAGGCCCGAGTGAGTAGCACGTGTTAATTAATGGGTGAGTTGACACATGTCATTCTTGATAAATACAAGTTGTCATATCACAACCCACTAACGTCTTGTTAGACATCTGTGAAGTTATATGCGACTATACATTTTGTTCCCTAATGCATTCAACCCTTTGGTGGGCAAGTGATAAAGAAGGAAAACCTAATAAAACTATAATTATTTAATAAGGATACCAAATAGTAATGGAAAAATAAATGTAGAACAACTTCCCTACATACTCTAACCTTAATAGTAACAATAATTGACGTGACGCCTTTTTCTTTTCAACCCCTATAAATAACAACTCTATCGTGAGTAACCTTTTTACTCTTTATATTTTCTTAAAAGTATTATTAGATCTTGTAAGTACTATAATGATTAATCTTGAAAACTTATCTCCAGCGAATACTAAGCATTCAAAAAAGGTAGTATTTTGCCTAAAAAAAGATGATAAGTAAAAGAAAAAGGTAAGTGACCCTCCAACGAGTAAAGAGCTTGAATATCATAGAGTGAACATTCGTGGTGGCGAGTAGCTTCATATACCTTTTTATCTTTATTGTAATCTTTCTTTTATGAGTCGAGATTATGCAAAATTCATGTATTTATAAATTTTCTTCATTTGGCATGACTGATTTGTTTTATTATGTATTTATTTTCCTTTTTGCATAGGAGTACTTTTTCTCGGGCGAGTAACTTTATTTTATGATCAGTACTGCAGGTTTCTTAATACTGTTAATATGGCAAACAACATCGTGTACGTGTGTGTTCATGTGATGAGTAAAATGTATAATTTAAGAAAATTTGGTTTTATTTTGTTGATGTGAGTTGAGTAATGTTATCGGATATCATGTTCTCTACCTTATTCTAAGACGACTACCTAGTGTGTTTAAGCAACTTTTGTTGTGAATAAACTTATATGTTGAGATGCGCAGTGGATGCAATTTGGGAGAGTATGTGAGAGGTTGTTATGTGTGACTATCAAGTACAGCGAGTAGGTGGAGGGTCACCAAATTTGTTGGCAATAATGAGGAGATAAGGATGTGATCTGTGCATTTAGTGTGGATTTAATTGGTTACTTGATATTCATGAAGCTTTTCTTCTCAATAAATACCTCTCGGTCCTATGCACATGCGAGCTTAGTAAAAAAATTCTCTTTTGATCTTGTTCTTCTCTAGACTGACTTCTTGGCAGTTAGCATGGCTTCCCTGTATAAGTATGCGACTGCATTTACCGACTATCCATCCTTGCAGCCCTCACGAGTGTTGGTGCAGCATGCCAACGTTATCTGCTCCACGTACTGCTGCTTTGTAAACAACAATATATATCTATGAGTGCCTTGTGAAGATGAGTTTTTATTGATCTTTTCATTATATGGCATGAATTTCTGTGCAAATTCTTTGAGTAAAATGTTTCGCCACAAACAATACAGACCCCTCGAGTCATGACAAGTATACAACTGTGCATATTAACAGTTCGTTTTTTCATAATGCTCATAATGCCTTCCCATGCACCCTGCATGTAAAGACAAGTTCATTACTTCTAGAAGCAGTTGAGAACAGTTTAAAGATGAAAACTATAGCGAGAAGAAGGAGTTAGCTAGTCATAATGGGAACAGATCGAACTAATTTTTCATGGGAACAAATGACGTTTTTCAGGTCCGTCGCCATCTCGTCATATTTCAACGTTAATTACATGTGATTTACTGTATTTTTTTTTTCTTGTAGGAACATTCTTAAGGAAAAAAAAGTAAAATTACTATAATTTTCATGTTCTTAATTTTTTTAATGCGTCTTAAATTATATTTTTTAGTATTTACATTGTCATATTTTTTGTGATCACCATAATATGTAAATGATAAATTATATAATTTAACAAATATAAGAATTCTGAGTTTTTATTTGAAATTATATATCTCCTAATGTTGTTGAGGGAAGCAAGAGAGATTTGAGACAGCCCTTGATTGGCAAAATTTTAAGGGAAGATTCAATTATAGTGATTTGTTGCGAAAACAAAGTTTATTCCCAAGAAAAATTGAAGAGTTGAGAGAAGAGAATCGATCAAATAGCCATAAGTTTTGTCTCATGCACGAAGAAACGCATTTTGTGTATACTAAGAGCCTTTTTTCATGGGTTTGGGGGAAAATCCCCGTAAATATATAAAAATTTATAACTATATTATATTAAAACCTGCAATTGTGACAACATGATTTAGCAATCAATTAAGGCTTCGTTTGGGATAGCTTTTTACTACTTTCTAAAACGGCTTTCTAGTACAAAAATTTCTTACTGAAAAATAGTTTTATAAACTAACAAAAAAGCTGTCCCAAACGAAGCCTAAGTCTATAAAAATTCTTATTTTTTTGTTTGCTGATGTTTCTTTACTTGTTTACAACTTTTCGCTATACATATTTACAAACATTATTTCAATTTGCAGCACCTACGCTATTGTATTCAAATTTATTCGTGGATAATACCCAACCCCATTAAATAGAAACTTTTGAGGAAATGGCCTAAAAGCCAATGTGATAATAGAGAGTACATTCTACAATAAAAAATCTATAGTACAAGTACCCAAGAGGAAAAGATCCCAATTGTCAGTAAGATCAAAAAGATCCAGACTACTCCTCATCATTTATTTATGGGAATCTAAAAGCTATAGGAAAGACTACATCTACAAAGAAATGAAAAAATAATGCTTTAATGACTCTTAATAAAGACTAATAGAGACATGTGTCACCTCCTAGCTGGCTAAAAGGAGAATTGCTTTACATAACTTTGATAGTCTATCTCTAGATAAGTTTAGTAGCACTATGTGTGTACAAGCAAGTGCACATGGGTGAGCCTATTAACGAATGAGTTGGAGGGGCCTATAGTTGGCGAATGGCTTGGAGTCATTAGTGTCCTATCCTACAGCTTTGAATCACCTTGGGAGGAGGGCAAGTGTGCTTTAGTAGTAGGGAAGGCAAATTTCTTGGTCGAATAATTATGGTACGGTGAGTTCAAAGAAGTAGGAACTTCTTAGTAACTATGGTGTTGAGCATGAATAATGGTACCTCGCCATGGATGATGGTGAGATGCTTCGATAATCAACCTTCCTTTATCAGGTGAGTGGTGTGTCATGTGATTGTCAGAGACCCATAATTTTTTTTGTAAGGGGTGACTACCCTTTGTGCTTATTGGCGAGTGGAATCTGTTGATCCTCGAGTGAGCTTCATTATTTGATTCGGTAGGTGTGAGTACTCTTTCCCATTTCTTGCTGACTACCTACTAATAGTCTAGAATATGAATATATACATAAGTCATGACATAAAAGGATGAATGATGTAGTACGACATTTTAAAAAATAACTCATGTAGTAAATTTTGGCTAAATAGAACGTGCGCTAATTAAGTCTCCAAATTGAAATTGGTTATTATTATGATAGATTAATATGAATTAAAGAATATTGCACACAATCTGTATACTTGCCAATGCCTTCATAATTACATGACAAGTAATCTATATTATAGGTTATTAGGTGAGGACGTATATTTAATGGGCCCCATAGAGGAACCCCCTAATGTACCAAAAGGCCCCACTCGCTTGGGCCCATAAAGGAATATTGACCATCGTGAGGATAATAAGGGAATTAACTAATCAATAAACTTGTCACTTACCTCATAAGATAGAGGAAGCTAGCACAATAGCTCCCTCCCAAACAAGGTGTGATACTTCATCCTCGAGCAATCAATCCTATCTACGATCGAAGTTTACTAAATCTAGGAAAATATAATAAATTTAATTTAGAACAAATCGCATGGTTGAAATGAAAATCTTCTAAAAAGAGATATGATAACAATCACATATCACTATCTGAATTATTTTTATAAAAGAAGCGATGTGGATCGATAATCAAAATACAATCATTCTCTTTCCTCTCTTCTTCTCCTTCCATAGCAAGCTAGCATTGCACTTGTGACATGAGCGAGTGGAGAGAAATAGATATATATATATATATATATATATATATAAGTGTAGTGTTACAACACCACCACCCAACGCCACAACGATGTATGCTAAACCCAAATTACTATAAAACATAGGCTTCAATACTACGTTAGCAATTTCTAGCGCATAAGTGCTCTAGTTCAAATAGAAATTTAGAATTTCATTTTAAATTTATTTTGAAAAATTGGGTTATTACAATCAACACACCTTAAAAATTGTCATCCTCGATAATTCTCTTAAGGATTAGAGCCTAAAACTAGTATAAATTATATCTATTCTAAAATAAATATGAACAAATATCTAAATCAAGTCAAAATCAAATCAAAGCTTGTCAAAAGCTTCACATCAATCCAATAACCCATATCTATCATACATTCATCTTTCATACATTCATATAGTTTATTCAATCATGTATCATTCACTAATGCAATGAAATTCTATGTCAATGAACCATTCAAAATAGATTTCTTACTAGTAAAACTCTTAAGTTGTTATTAGACTTCCTGATACTGTAAGTTGTACACTCGTGGCATCACTTGTGTAGGTGTTATTAGTGCACCTGGACCACTAGAAACACTATCATCAGCCCTATTAATAGATCATTCACTGTATACTCTTGATATTATAGTCCTCTACCCTTCAGTCTACCAAGATTGTCCTACCTTAGAATCGGTTCTTCATCCAAATCCTCTCTTATGATAATCTGATAACATGTGTCCTTACTCTCTACATAAAAAATATTATCTTGTCAGAAGGTAGCATTTGCTTGAATGTCTTCTACCACAATGAATGCATTCTCTATAACTACCAGTAGATGTTGTTGAGCCAGATCCCCTCGAATCACTATATTTATTTTTTCTTATCACTAACACTATCTCTATCCTTGCTTGATTAATCTCTAGTTCTACACCTGGTTGCATCATATTTGGAGCCCACATCATACCTTGATGTTGGTACTATCAAAACAATCTCTATCAATTTGGCCTACTCCACTAATTTAGAAAACTCTTGAATCAGTAATGGCACTTACGAATGTCTCAACTCCCTATTCAATTCTTGTATAAATCTATAACACTTTTTCTTCAATAGTGGGGATCAATTATGGAGCATACCTAGCCAATGAAGTAAACTAAGCCTCATATTGCATCACTATTTTTCATCCTTATTCCAGTTTAATGAAAGCTTCATGCATCTGTTGTCAAACTAAAGGAGGTATGAACTACATTCTAAACACTATATTGAATTCATCCCAACTGATTTATGCATTCACCTTCCCCTAGAACTGCACTCACTGTTATACTATCCCCCATCTCTCATCCTCTCCTTCAAATAGAAAAACTGTTAAAGGTACCTACAAATTCTTTGGGCACTACATGTTGTCAAAGATCTTCCCTATTCTCAATAGCAAGTCTTTTGCAACCTGGGGTCCTACAACTCCTTTGAATAGTGGGGCTTCAATTTATGAAATATATTTAAATTATTATCCCCCTCTTCTTCCTTACTACAAAATGGTTTGCTCTATGTATCACCCACTACCTGTGCTAGAACACTGCCCAGCTGCATAACAATGTCTGATGGTAATGGAGCTACACTTTATTATTAATTTGGTACATTTTGCTTTGGTAGACATATGTTAATTGTTCACTTATCAAAATCCTGTCTAAAAATTTCACACATGCAATCAATTATATATGTAAATTAGTACACCTAAATCTACCCAATCCACCCAACTCAAAATTAATTCCTAAATCTCTAGTTCATAATTCAATTCTTTCAATAACTGCTCAAATACCATTTGTCATACCCTAAAATCTAAATTGGAAAAAAAGATTATTTTATTTTTATAATTTTTAACAACTAACACTAGAGCTATCTAATTTTTTATCAATAATATAAACTAACAGCATATATCATTATATTGATCAAAACATCAATATACTTCTGTATTCATACTCCAAAAACTATATATAGTAGCCATGACCTACACAATCACAACATACAATCTATATTCTTCTAACTATAAAAAATAACTAAATAAAATAATAATAAAAAACATGGAGAATCCTGTAACTGATCAATCTCACACTCCACATCCTCTTCCCTAACCTAAAATCATTATAATTTAAGGAGCTTGTGGTATAATAATGGCAAGGTCTAGGTCACTTAAACTAGTCATTAGGCTCGGGCATAAAGGGGTAGGATGTTATCCTATGATCATGTAGGGTTAATTAGAATTGAACCTAAGGTCTTGTGTTCCTTAGACTGACTTAGTTATGATCCTAAGCTGATCTAAAAAGATAAAAAGGATTTAGATATGTGATTAAGCAAGTTTGAATTGATGATTGACAAGCTAAAGTAGGAAACCTAGGGTTGGGTCCCTACTACTTGATGAAGAGTGTAGCATTATAGAAATATAGTGTTACATTTGAAGTGGATTTTAAGGATTGAAATTCCAATGACCTCAGTTATAAATAAGGTCAACAAATGGAAACCAGAAAGGTGTAATAAACATGAATAGTAAGTCGCACATGTTGGCATTGACCATGATAATCAACTTAATCTATAAGATTTAATTGATAAATACTTGAAAAGAAATTATCCTAAACATGTGAATTTAGTCTGGAAATATCTAGTAGGGAAATCATCCCAACTAGATGTATTTAAGCTGGAAAAATGCTTGAAAAGGAGATAGGTCCCTAACAACTAGATTTTATATGGATGTGTAAATGGAAAGATTTTAAAAATTGAATCTTCACGTGACCAAATTAAAATAATAAAGGGGGATGACTCAATGCTTACTTAACCATATTAAAACATTAAACAAGAGAAAGATTAATATTCAACATTCATCTAACCATATTGAAACAACGAAAGAGGATGATTTAATACTCACATGACTAAATTGAAATAATGAGAACGAATGAAAATAAGATTTCATATCCACCTAACTATATCAAAATAATAGAATAAAAGATTTAAAGGAATGTTGTACTTGCTTAATCATATCAAAATAGCAAAAGAGAAAAATTTAATACTAACCTGATCATATAAAAAAAAATTGAGTAAAATATTTATACCTAAATGAGAGGTCGCTCCTGAACAACTAGATTTAAAGGAGATGCTCAAATGGGAGATCTATCCTAAATGAATAGATTTAAGCTAGATATATTAGGACAAGACCATGGTTCATATTACCCCATCAACCAATGATAAAAAAGAAAGGATGCCACTAGGGAAACTTATACCTATCTTTAAGAATAAAATTTAAGCAAGTGTTAGAGGTTTTAAACTTTGCAAGGTTTAGTATAATAATCAAAACCTAATACATTGTGAAAACATCAACATATTCTTTATTTTAAGAGTTGCAAAAAGCATTAACTTTAAAAAAAGAGAGCTACAAACAACTAATTGATAGACAATATATCACATTCCTTCCTTATTAAGTTCACAAAACTTGATGGAAGGTTATTATCTCCTAAATTGTCCCAAAAAACATCCCTTAAGAGAGCATAATTGGAACATAAATCAACCACCCTATTACAATCTATAGAAACATAATGAAAAATAACATGACTAAACTTTTCTAGAAAAGAGAAATCCTGCTCATATTGTTGAGTGCTTCACCACTTGATATTCTTCATAGAATTCTGTAATATTTTCATAATATTTACATTATCTCCCTCAATGATAATTCCTTTCTTTTCAGCCATCCATTCTTGAATCATATCCTTGAAGGCCAAAATAATAAGCAATTCTAATTATGATACATCCCAATGCATTTATTTCTTTCCATATGCTAGAAGAAATTTTCCCTTGTGATCTCTTATAATTCCAACAACACCACAATATTAGATTGGAGAAGAGATGCATCAACAATCAATTTAATCCATTAAGGAGCTAGGGGATACCAAACTTTATTTAATAGCTCATAATGCTGGTTAGCATCCTAGTTCTAAAGAATTGGATATAAATGAGGTTGGATTAAACGAGATAATACTAAAGTAGCAATATAACCATGTTTAGACACATTTCTCACCTTCCACGAATGGTACACAACCGACATATAAATTTTGATCTTTCTAGGATTATATGCAGGTAACTTCTCCATACTTTCCTAATATTGAGAGTATCTTTTATAATTTGGCAGTTGAACCCCCCATAACTTGAATTTCGCAATAACCTCTCTTACTTTAACAAATTGAACTGTAATATGTTCAAAAAATATCAACATATACATGAAATTCATAAATGTCAAAAAATTATTTTATTTATTGAAATATTTTCCTTTACAATACCATCCATCAAACTATCTCTTTAGATATCATATATTTATAAGTAACATTGGATGACATCCATTGCAGTCTACCAACTAATAGGACCCTCTTTGATAGACTTTATCCACCATGAATCAAATTTCCCATGTTGTTTCAAATCTACCTATCAGATTCTTGTAGTATGAAAGGGGTCTTCATAGAATAGGACCAAGTCTCCTAATTCAAAAGATCTTGGATGAACCATCTTGTCATATGCTTGAATCATATTTTCTTAATACAACTTAAGGTTTTGTTGAGCCCTCAATAGCTTCTATTCTAACCCTTTGAGCTCTTCTGATCTGAGTCTAACATTTTTTCTGAAGTTATTTTAAATATAATGCAACTATGAGAAAAGAAGTTGTACCTCTAAAGGGATAATAGCCTCTACTCCAAAGACTAAAGTAAACAATATAGATAGTGCTAGAGTTCTATATATGATTTGATATGCTCACAAATCCTCCCCCAAGTTTTCATGCCACTGATGCTTATTATCATCTAGGATTTTTTTTAAGACCTGCACAGATATTTTACTAAAGGCCTCAGCTAACACATTTTCCTGAGAGTAATAGATTGTTGAGTATTAACTAATCTTTTTTATGAAGTCTAGTGAAGTTATTTATTTTAGTGCTTTTAAATGATGGACCATTATCATATACGACTCGATGAGGAACACCACATCAATATATGATATGGTCAATAAAGATGTTTGAAACATGATGGGCTTTAGCCACTCTTTATGGAACTACTCCTACCATTTTTGAGAAGTAATCTATTGCAAGTAATATAAACTTGTGACTTCTAGAGGATGACAGATCAAACCAACTGATGATATTCATACCTCAACTTTTGAATGGGCATGAATCAATTGTTGGTGTAGGATTCTTGGTTATTGATGAAGAACTACACCGTATGTCACACTCCAGGATCTATATTGGAAGATTATACCAGTCTTTCATTTTAATTATTTAACTAGAGCTTACCAATAAACAATGGAAAGAAATATGATTGCATTTTTATCTTATTCAGAGCCTCATATCATAGGATCCTTACACTTTTCAAAAAATAAATAAAATCACGTAATAAGCACATAACCCAACAAGTAATTAAAATTTTATAAGTGAAACTAATGTAAGATAGAATAATATATTATAAATCATATAAAGAAATATATACATCAATGTCTGTATTGATTATCTATATCAATATATCCTTTATAGTTTATTACATCTCGATCCATTTATTTTTATCTTAGTAACCGAGTCAGATTCATTCAGATCAAGATCTATATAGAAAACCTAATGTTCTATGGTTTTAAATCCCAGCAATCCAATCTTAGATCAAACAACCAAGGTTTAATCTAATAGAACAAGTTGTCCCTTTGGATTAACACTCATCTAATTAGTGCTTGCCATTTATAAAGCATAGCATAGTCAGTCGTTTGAATGTGTAATTTTATTAATCCTTAGATTTTATTTCAATTAATTACCAAAAACTTTAAAAAATCATATTAAATGAATCATTGGACCATTTTTAGTATACTATTATGGGAAAATAAATTATTATATAATTTTCAAATTAATATTTTTATAATCATATATCACATACAAAATTAGATATTATCTTGAAAGATTGAAATGATGTTTCACAATGAATTTGAAAATAGAAGTAGACTTTAGTATTTTTATGATCAAGTGTAGTGTAGAGAATATCATACTATCTCAAAAGATGAAAATAATATTATGCTACCTATTTGAAAATAAAATTGAGTTTTATAAAACTTGTTTATGGGCCTAGAGACTTTTTCCCTACTTTAAAGAACTAAAGTAGGATTTATTTTATGTTAAGGTTCTAAGTTCCCCATAAAGGCAAGCCTTTATATGGTTATTTACATCCCAAGAGGATTTCTTGATAAAACTCTTGATTTAAAGTGGTGACAAAAAATTTCTAGAATTATAATGATTCAAGCATGATTTTGAAGCCAAGAATTTCTCAACATGGATTAGATTAAAGATGATAAGTTCTTTCTAGAATCATAAGATGAAGGGTAGAGAGCACCATGATCTTGAGAAACTCAGAAGTACTTTAAACTACTCTATGATTGGGCTTTAATATTTTAAGATATGATGAGTTTTATATTTAAGTTGATTAAGTTATTTAGAATGGTTGGATTCTATTACCGAATGGTGATGACTTATGATTTTGGGTTAGCCTTAGAGCCTATATCTAAGGTGAACCACTAGTGGGTAGTGATTCAATCCTAATTTAAAGGCATGCAAGAAATTTGTGTAGTGGAACTTATAACTTTAAATTCTAAAAGATTCAAAAGGAGGAACGATGATAATGGAAGCTACCTGGAGTAGAATGCCAGCAAAACCACCTAAAGTGCTTTTAAAACCATGAGTTCACATCTACATGATATCTAGGATAGATAAGTTATTAATTATCAAAGAATAATAGGTTTATAATCTAGAAATCAAAATTGGGGATTATTGAATATGTTAGGGTTTGAATGCACCTAATTTATGCACTTTAAAATACTTTTCTAATATCTAAATCTTTTATATGAACTAATGTAATCTACATGTCTGATTTTTTTATGAAAATTTAGCAGCATAACAACCATATACCAATAGAAATAGGAAGCTTAGCCCCATCACTTACGCTACCCCTCGCTTGTCACTCGTATGTGTGAGTTTATTGTACATAGTAGAAAAGTAAATATGCATGCTATGCTCGTAGAAAAGTCAAGATGGATATTTTAAATGATGAAGCAACATATCGTAGGAGCCTAGCATGCATCTAGGAAAAAACACATGAACACTAAGAATCCTAAGAAAAGCAAGAAGTTTTAATTTGCAAGTAAATCAATTATAACAATCAATAGTCATACCAAATGAGGTTGTTTATTGTCTTCAAATCTTCAATCTCTTCGAGCTACAATTATCCTCCTAAAAGACTTCAAAAAGACATCATTCTCAGAATGAAGATTCATTATTTTGAATTTCTTTTACTCGGAAAAAATGACCTTCTTATTAACTTTCACAACTGATTTAAATTTACATTAGTAACAGGAGGTGTCAGTAATTGTATTAATGATTAGCATCAACCTTATTTATGATGCCAAGCATCAACATTGTTGTTTGGAATGTGCATCAATATTTGTGATGTTAACATGCACCAATATTGTTGGTATTGATGGCATCTGTTGGCCTCAATGGCAAAGATTGGTGAAAACATGGGTATCAATGTTGGGAGTTGACTTTAGAATTGACAACAAGTGTCAACCTTACTGGTTAAGGTCGAGTGCTTGAAAGCATGGCTCTAGATACTCTTCTCCTAAATCATTTGTGTGGCCTCATACCAAAACCCCCGATAAATGTCTACAACTTAAGCCTATTCATAAATTTTGTAATGAGACATTATAATCATTTCAACAAAAAAATCTAAGTACTCCATCAAATGGTTAATGTTAATATCCTTGTTCATAAATGTCTTTTTTGTTATATTAATATTTTTATTGATATCAGAATTGGGCAATCTTATGCTCATTGGATTGCCTCATTGTGATGCTCCTTTCAAGTGTAATGATAAATGATTAGAAGACCGTTTGATCTCTCAAATGATGTCATGTTTACAATTACACTTCAAGTGTTTGATTTAAGATTATTTGGACTCGAATGAAGGCACTTTCGTCATCATTGGAATGGTCTTATCAAAATGTTCATTTTAACTTTATGTTTTCTTAAAATGAAGTTTAGATGTTTCAAATTTTGATTATGAAATGATTTTATTCAAATGCACGACATGAGCTTATGACATTTAAGAATTGAATCAAGCATCATGATTAAATGAATGGACTTTTTCCAATGCATTAAAGTTGAACTTTTTTTTTTTTTTACCTTCTTGATAAGTAGTTGATAAACCATGTCCTCCCTAATGGTTACAATGTTGTGCTGCAATCTTTAATTGAGCATCCTTCTCCCAGTTGGGGGTTTGATCGATGGCTAATAATTACAAAGAGTAATAAAAAAAGCTTCTTAACCTCTCCCACTCCTCGCCTAAATACTTCTTCATAATATTTATTTTCGTTCACGTATTAAAATTTGAAAATGGAGAATTGAGGACTTTGATTCTACCCGTGAGATACTATGTAGCATTACAAATTAGACGATCTAAATGATGAGTTGGATTTCAAACTACGTGCTTGCTTAAAGCTCATGTCGTGCATTTGAAAAGTACAGAATACATAAGCTTGTCATGAGTTCCTAAACTTTATGAAGAAACTCAAAAACGGAGTGGATCTGAGCCTGCCTCGGCTCAACCGTACTACTCTGTGGGAAAGGTTCCCACCCAATGGACTTAGACTTGGCTAATATGGGAAAGGGATGGACGCAGAGAGAGATGTCAATAAGGGCGGGAATAAGAACGTGAATTGAATGGGAGTATGTATAGAGACGCTAATACGTACAGGTTCGGACGGAGATACAGCTCTTGAGATCGGGCCTGGATCTCTGAAGACTGTTCTCGTACTCTTTATCAAGAATTTGCTATCACTAGAAGGCTTTAGGCTTCGTTTGGAACTGCTTTCTTACGGCTTTTTAAAGCAGCGTTTTAGTATAATTTTTTTTGTAAAATTTATGTACTAAAAAGACGCTTCAGCTACCCCAAACAAAGCTTTAATTAGTTTCTACTTTCTTTTAGATGGAATTTTGGACTTAATCACAATATTTCATATATATTTTTGCTGATTTATATGTGCAACCTGTTATCCATAATCTCTTTGACTCCATGAATGTTTGACCTAATTGGATTAGCTCATGACACCACGCACCTTTTGAGCTTAAAAATAATAATAATAATAAAATTAAAAATTAAAAAAAAACGCACCTTTTGAGTTGATCCCTATATTTTATTTATAGTTAATTAGATTATTATAATATCTTTCTCTCTTAATTCTAAAAATTTATTTTTAAGTGACTCATTACTCAATGGTTTAAAGAGATAATCATATTTATAAATTTGAGAAACATATTTTATAATTTACTGTTTCATTAATTTTAAAAATATTAAAATGAACAGATATTTTTATTTCTTTAATTAATTAATTTCTGTTATGTATATATATATATATATATATATAATATGAACGTGCGTTATTTTTTTTTTGGGAAATGCGTTAAATAATTTACCTTGTGGGTGGAGTGACGTGTAGGTAATCTACGCGGTTCCTGTCTCGTGATGTGGACTTCAGCTCCATTTGTAACACGTGTTATATATTATATTCGTACAGTTTTTATTAATTTATTTATGGGGGGAAAATATATTCGCACAGTGAGTGGTTATAGTTTGTGCATTCCACGTGTTTTACATGATCAACTTATGATTTTATTAAGACGTGTCAGCATTGAATATTCTGATTTTAGTTATAATGCCATTGACGTGCGCCCTTTCTTAAGAAACGAATGATATGCTTAGTTGGTGTTAACGCCTTTCAGAATTTTAAATGATGGCATTCCCTCTCAAGATAAGATCCCTCAAAGTACGGGTGCAAACAAGTCGAGTCGAGCTCAAGCTAGAGGTTGGTCGGGCCTGGCTCGTTAATTTTGCAGGCGGCTTGAACTCGAGCTCGACTTGAGTCAAGAGCTCGACTCGAGTCAAGAACTCGAGCACGAGCTCGACACAAGTCAAAGAACTCGAGCTCGAGCTCAACTCGTGTGTCCGAATCCCAGGCTCAAATTCGGCTCGTTAGCTCGAGCTCGAATAGTCAGCTCGAGCTCGACTCACGAGTAGGCTCGATTACAGGCTCGAATTGAATCCTTTTTATGTGATTTTTACTATCAAAATGATTATTTTCACCATTAAAAAGCACATTATTGATAAGTTACTTAAAAAAAGCATAATGACATATAGATAACATCTAATATAAAGCAATAGAAAATAACCAAGCTATTTCAATCAGAAATCGATCATATTAAGAAATATAATTCATGCTAAGCAAATATCCATACAACTAAATCAGAGATGATGCAGATTTTTATAAATAGTTACATAAACATTGTTCATAAGTTAGATGATCATTGTTATATAAAGTACAACCAAACACCATAGGAAATTAGGAATACAACTACAAATAGCCTGCATAAAGTTCAAATTACATATTTGAAATTAGAACATTACAAAGTTAACAAAAAAAATGTTTTTTTGATCTATGCTTTCTTCATCTTCATCAACCTACAATTGATAACAAGTGTATTAAAAAGCTTGACAAAATTTGAAGATAATGAAATAATAAATAAGATATTACAGAAATCCACTTTTCCAAGCCTTTCATATCTTCTCATAAATATTGGTGCAAATCCACAAAATATTTTCAAAAATGGTAAATTATCAAATCAATTGAATTTAGTAATAATTATTAAAAAATTTACATAAAAAGTAATTTACCATGAAAATCATCTTTAAGTACATGGTATTGGTATCTCGATTTCATCATCGTCGTCCTCTTCCTGCAAAGTGTTAGTAATAACAATAAACATTCAATAAATTACAAAAGCATTAAAAATGATTACCTTCATCCTGCCCTTCAAACCATAGTGAGCACAAATCCAATTCGACCCGCATATCAAAGTATGAACTATTTCAATTCTCAATTTAGAACGATATGTATCTACAACTTGCTCCCCTGTTGAGAATATAGATTCTGAAGCAACTGTGCTGATAGAAATTGATAATATCTTCACTGCCAATATTGATAATATGCGGTATTTTGCTTGGTTGCTCTTTCTATACAACTCGCTCCCCTGCTGAGAATGTAAATCCAAGGAAAAAAATTTGAGCTCTTAAAATTTTGGATCAACATCAATATCTATAAGATTGACAACTAAGTTATAATAGTATACTAATTAGTATTCAGCCAAAGCATATATTCGTGTTTTTTTTTAAGTTGATTGAAAACTAAGTTATAATATTTTGTAAGAAATACAATGCTGTAGTTTTGGATGATGTTTAGCAACTCATGTTTTGAAGAAATTTTGTTTAGGATGATGTTTTAACCATCCAAGCAAACAAAATCGGCAGATAATCGGCATTGGGCAGTTGGAAGATTTGCCTTTCCACTTCAGTTGAAAGGAAATAATTATACATATCAAGAGGCTCCACGAAAATAATTGATGCTCTTGCACAGGAAGAACACCTCTATACGCCATCGTCAACTCGCCAAATCTTTTCCTGCTCAAGCACAGGAAGAGCTTCAGCCACAAAAAAACTGAAGAGTGAAGAGCAAATGAGCAATTGATAGAACTCCTAACTGACTTATAGATTTAATCGGAGCAGCTAGCAAATCGAGCACCTGAGGAACGAAGGCAAGAAGCGATGCCCTAGGCGCTCACAAATGGACGCCGCACTCTACCTCACGAATGAACCAACAAAAGATGCAGATTGGCTTTTCACTTCGTTGAGTATACCTTTATTTACTTACTCTGGTTCATTTTTTGACCGGTCTGACATTCCCGCTCACTCAACACTCCGACCGCAGACCAAATTCACAAATTCGAAACAGTCCACCTTTTAATCAAGCCAGCTCGACGAGGGCTCGAGCCGGACTGGTCATGACTCAAACTCGAGCTCGATAATACAATGAGCTCAAAATTCTGCTCGAGCTCGAGCGCGATACTCGATAAGCTCGACTCTCGAGCTCGTTAACAAGTTAAGCTCGAGTAAGCTCACGAGTCAGCTTGACTTAGTTGCACCCCTACCTCAAAGGGCTCATGACAGACCGTTAGAGGAACTCACCAAAGGAAAACAACAGGCTTCACTTGCCTACATCTACCAAAGAGCTCACCCTCAGCTAGGCAACAAGGAAATTCCTCACCAAGCAAACAAATCACCAATCATCTCAATCAAATCCTCACCCTCTGCTCTACCCTAGGGTCTTCACACTCCATTCAACTACTACTACCAAGCATAAGGACTAATCACGTCCGAAAACACTCTACCTTCTTTCACGAGAAGGTGACCTCAAGCCTCCTACACTAATTATTGACCTGATAAGACCATTCGCTAGTTATTAGTCCATCTTTTCTCAGGACTTGCCCACAAACTTGCACTATACCTACTCACCTCTCATGAGCTTACCCAATGGTAGATAAGTAGCCAGTATGTTGACTTCACCCTCTTACAACAAATCAAGAAGAGGCACATGTCCTATATTTGCATGTAGCATTGTATGGATATTCTATGTAACCTATATTTTACTTTTCTCTATATAGCCATTCATGCAACCCACAAAATCCTGCAAAAAAAGGGTGATGAGAAACAGTTAGAGATTTTCTTATTTCTTTGGATCTTTTGGGCCTCTTCAGTCGCACTTCTTATATTTTTTGACAAGGATAGTTAAGATTCTATCAACTTACTATCCTCCTTACCCACCCTACTTTTCATTCCCACCAATAAGATCTCTACTCACCAAACAAATCTATAAGTAAAGTCAGGTATTATCTATTGGAAAAATCTGGATTCAACATCCTCTTAGTTGCGGTGAGCATGGATTGATGCCATGGAACAGAAGCCAGGCTCTATTTAATGAGTCAGCTCAGTAAGATCTCTTTATGGTCATGAAAAATGTTGAATTTACCACTCATTGTGATATGTAGGAAAGAGAAGCATAATATTAAGTTAAGTGTTACAGAGATGAGGACGCTCAGGTTAATGAGATGCTTTACTCTTAAAGACATGATACAAAATGATCATATCTATGAAAAGGCTGGAGTAGCTTCACTAGAAGATAAGATTAAAGAGAGTTGCCTTAGATGGTTTGGTCACATAATACGGCGGTCTTCTAATGACTCGATTAGGAAAATAGAAGTATTAGATTTGGCTTCTGTTAGGAAAGGTAGAGGTAGACCTACTAGGAATTGGTTAGAAAATATTATAAATAATCTTTCTTTATTAGATTTAAATGAGAATTTCACTCTTAACAGGACACAATAGAGAAAAAGGATTCATTTAGTCGGCCTCACGTAGTGGGATAAAGGCTTGATGTTGTGATATTTATGGCTGTATGAGAATTTAAGGGTTGTATTAATTAAAGTAAGTAACTAAAAATGATAATGGTGAAATTCTATATTAAAATGTCTCAAACTTATGATAGGTAAAAATTGATGTGTGCAAAGATTGATCTCCTAATTTTGGTATGAGGAATAAGATCATATGTAACTCCTTCTCTCTATAGAGTTTGTTGGAGTTTTTAGTAAAGATCTTCTCACTACAGTGATACTATCTCCTTAAAGATTCCAATGTTCTATCTAGCATATGTCTATACATGAAAAACTCTATTTTAATTTCCATAATTGATTCTATTACTCTCTATAAAGGACATAGATCACACAAGATTTTAGACTTGCACAAGGCCTATATACAAATTAAATGAAAATCGAATGAACTAAGAAAAACATTGTAATATTTAAACTACTGAGATATAACTTATATAAACATGCATTCTCAACAAACCATAAGCCTATAAAGATATTTAGGATAACATTGTAATAGATATAAATAAAACAAACTATTTTTACATATAACAATAAATATAAAAGTAAAGTTTAGGACATATAAAACAAGATGTCTCTTGTAGCAGGAGATACAACACTCCTTGCCCTCTTATTCTTCTCTCCTTTGCTCCCATACTCCTTTACTCCTTACTGGACCCTACCTAAGACTGAGTATAAATGATAAAAATGGCCATCCCCCATTAATAATTTAGCCATAATAATTATAATAAAACCCAATAGTTGACTTTGACATATGGTGCTTAGAGTGGTAGCATTGCGGTGCTCCTAAAATGAACTAATATTATGGCATTGATGAAGCTTTTATTATGGTGCACTAACTAAATTAACTTGTAATTTTCTAGTATAACTAAATTAAATGATCTGCCATAGTGCTAGAGCAATTTGGCACTATGATGCTAAGGTGATATAGTGCATTGGACAGTTCTATAATGTTGACGACATGATGCAATAGTGTCCTACTCTCTATTTTTAAGGTCAAAATATGGCCTTGAATGTCACGACACTGTAAAGCCTATCGTCACAGTGTTGGGTCTTTTCATTTACTTTTTATTCCTTTTATGTGAATTTTCTTACACAAAAATATAAAGTGAGGCAACTTTAATGCAATAGAGAATGGCTTAAAATATAACAAATTTTGCTCTAACAAAATCCCACCAAACATAAATTATTACTTGTCCTTAATTAATTCACATGAACTTTATTATAAAGTAATCTTATGTTGTTGAAATTTAAACTTTTGAATTTTTAAAGTTAAGAAAATAATAACTTAATGGATTAAATAGTAGCATGCAATAGTTAATAACTCCATTAATACATCCTAAAATAACCCAACATTTCATTTCTACTAATATTCCTTTTAAATCCAACTCGTAAATGTCTATGTGAAACTTTTGATTAGCTTACCTAGGGTTAATGATTTTAGGTTTAAAAGAACTTCATATTTAGTAAATCTTATAGCCATACTAGAAGCTTTTGTATGTACCATAAATCCTTAAATTCCTCATAGGTTAATTCCTCCTTAGATCATGTAGTTGGAATTTAATTTTCAATTACCAATTTTTTATATTTCATTACTTAGCTTTCACTTTACTTTTTTTTACTATTATCATTTCTTTTTCCTTCTTTATCTTTTCTTTTTCTCTCTCCCTTTTTTTCTTTTTATATATTTGCTAAGTACTTCTTAATCATTTTGAATACACGGTAATCTCTCCCCCTTGCATAATCTAAGTTATCACCACCTAAGATTCATCAAGGGTCTTACGATTCCATCACTACATACTTATACAAAGCCTTCAAATTAATCTAAATAATTTATTCTAACTAAGCATTTAATCAATCAATCCTAAGGAAATTGGTCAAGTGATTAAGTGCTTTTTAGGATTCTTAATCTTTAGGAAGTGCTAGATTAGTGGTTCCAGATACCTATTTGATTTGGCGGTGAGAATTCCAATTAGTGTTACTATTTTAATTATTATTCCAACTAAAACTTTAGGAAGTGCTAGATTAGTGGTTCCAGATATCTATTAGATGATTTCTCCATCCAATATTATAAGTATTGGAGTAAGGATTATTAGCTCTATTAGTTGATGACTAGAAAGTCTAAAAATATTTTCTTCTAAGCTTACAGCTCCATTTTTAGGAGAATTAATTCCAAGGTTATCTAATTTTCTAAAAATAGCAACTACTTTGGTAGTTAAAATTGATAAGGCATCGGATTCATAAATACTAACAACTTTTCTAGGGTTAATTTGTTTGGAAGGCCATTAAAAATTGTTGGTATTTAGCTCCTCAATCAAAGTATAAGCCTCATTAGAGGGCTTCAATATTAGATAACCACTAGTGATGGCATATATAATAGATCTAAGGGAACCTATCACGTCATTATAAAAAGTTAAATCTATTAACCAATTAGGATGGGCATAATGAGGATATTTCCTAAGTAATTCCTTAAATCTTTCCCACAATTCATAGATGGATTCACCTTCTAACTGGGTAAAGGATGTAATGTCATTTCTGAGTTTAGTAGTTTTAGAAGGTGGCAAGCATTTGGCTAAGAAATTTATGTCCAAGTTCATTTCAAGTTGTTATGAAGCCTTGGAAAATTAATTTAACCACATTTTAGTTTTATCCCTTAGAGAAAATAAAAATAAACTATGTCTATTAGTATCATTACTAACACTATTATATTTAATGGTTATACAGATGTCTGAAAATTTAGCTATGTACAAATAAGAGTCTTATAAAGTTGTCCCCCCAAACTGTGCATTTTGAACCATTTGAAATATGGAAGGTTTCAATTCAAAATTATTTGCTTGAATGGTAGTTCTGTTTATACGTTGTTGAATACCCTTAACTATATGGTTAGCATATCCTGAAGAGGTTTAGGTTACTCAACCTTAGGAAGTTGTTTAGCCATTTTAATTTCTTTTTCAAAATTTTGAAGTTTTCTAATATTTTTAATGTTCTTTAAATTTTAGGGTCAAACATCAATTCTACCAGTTGTTTAATACTACGCATGCAGCACTAAGCAACACAATAAAAAATGTAAATCTCTAAGTAATAACAGATAATCAGATATCATAGTAATGCTATGTGGATGAAAACTTAAGTAGATAAAAACTAAAGAAAATAAGAATAAACTAATAATCATTTCAACAACATAAAATGTAAAGCAGGACAAAATTTTCACTAGTTTTTATTTCATGACAACGATGCTAAAAACTTGAAGTGAGATTCTTAGCTATGTGTGTGGTATTTCTATGAACACATATACACACACACAATGATTTATTTATATTTATAGTCACTAATCAGATGTCAAATTAAAGTTTAATTTTTATAAGGTGAAAATCTTGTTTAGAATACAAGTGCATGTTATCGCATCAAGTAATAAAGTGATGAATAGAGTGTCGATCACATGAGAAAAAATACTAGAATTATCCTACATTCACTTTACTACTTCTTGTTGGACAACTAACTTTATTTAGTGAACTGCTAGTTGGCAGTTATAAAAGTAAAAGCTTAAAAATGCAGGAATCAAAGTTTTCAAAAATTTTAAAATATTTTGAACCTATGAATCCTTAAAAGACTACGACCGCATTAGAGAGGATTATATCTTATGGTTGTTATAGATTAGAGTAAATATGCTCCTCAACTATATCAAGCTCGTCATACACTAAGCTAGGATCCACACTAACTATAGTAAACTATCTCCTTAAGACCCCTTAATCCTAACCACCATATGTCTATGCATGGTTGGATTACATTCTAAGTTCTCTAATTATTCTTCTAGTCCATTTGTTGAGGCTCACGATCACACTATATTTTGAATTTATGCAAGGCTTATATATAAATCAATTTTAATATGGAGAAAATAAAATTAGCATGGATATAATAACCATTAAAGCTTACTCTAACCAACACAAGCCTTTTAATTCATCACAGATTCAAAAACGCTGATTAGCTGCACATGAAGGTGCCAAAACTCATAATAAACATAATAAATATTGAAAGTGCGAATAGATTGTTAGACCTATTGATTATGTCCCTAAGCTAATCAAGAGGGAGGTGAATTGGTAATTTTAAAATCTCTTGGATGTTTTTGAAAACCTTTTTATTATAAAACTTTATATATATCATATCTTACGATTTTTGTTCGTACAATACAAACAGTTATTAAAATTTTACTTTTTCAACCACAGAAAAATAAAGTGCAATGCAGAAATTAAAAATATAGTAAATAAACACAAGAATAGAGAACACCATATTTATAGTGGTTTGGTCAAACACGACCTACATCCACTCCCTAGAGACTCCTTCTCTACGTATTGCACTAAACCAAAGTGACTCTCCTTTTGCCCCCATAGTAAGGCAAAGAAGCCCTTACAAACTCTCTTCCACCAAACCCCGGTGCGACAGAGAACCATCGTCCTTTTTCACCCTCTTGGTGAAGGCAGAGAACCATCATCCTTTTTCATCCTCCTGGTGAAGGAAGAGAACCCATCATCCTTTCTTACTCTCCTGGTGATGGCAGAGTACCAAGCATCCTTTTTCACCCTCCTAGTGACGGTAGAGAACCGAACCTTCTTAAAAGATCTTCTCTCAAGAGACTTCAAAGAGATAGGGAAGAGACTTGAAGTATAAACAATGAGATCCTCATCTTTAGGCAACCTTGTGAATCCCCTCATAATTTCTTCTTCAAAGATCTCACCACACTCACTCCCAAACACTCTCCCTAATCACTCTCCCTTCCACTCTCAAGAAGAAATTTGTAGAAGATTAGTTGGACAGTCAATTTTTAGGAACCGTAAATATAAAGGACAAGAAAAATCATCCAAAAACTGAAAATTTTAAGTTTTATGAAGTAGGATCATACCGTACGATCGACAATCGTCCCGTATGAATAGTTCAAACATGAACAATTCGTCCCGTACGATAGCCTGTACGAACCATGTAACCTCTATTTTGTACTCTAGAAAATGATATACGAAACCCGATCGTACTGTACGAATAGTTCAAAAATGAACGGTTTGTCCCGTACGATGCCTTGTATGAACCATGTAATCCAATTTTTGTACTCTGTAAAATGATATACGAAACTCATTCGTACTGTACGAACAGTTTAAAAAATTGAACAGTTCGTCCCGTACGATCCAGTATGAACCATGCAAGCTCCCATTTCGTACTCTAGAAAATGATATACGAAGCCATTTCGTATTATACGATCAGTTCGAAAAATGAATAGTTTGTCCCATACGATTCAGTACAAACCATGTAAGCTCCCATTTTGTACTCTAGAAAATGATATATGAAAATATATTGTACTGTACGAATTATACTTAGAAAAATTTTAAAACTAGCAGGTTCATATTAGAGGAGAAATAACACAAATCGTCATGTACGATTCGATATCGTACAATATGATTAGTTTTAAAAAATACATTTTACATCACTCAGACATAAGAAAAGAAAAAATACAGACTCTAAGACTACTAAACTCTAACCAAAGTAATTTGAAGTCTTCCACTGTCTGGATTGTGATTTTCCTGAAATGAACTGTTAGTACACATAAAACAGAATTTTCCAGTATATGTTAGGAGAAATAATAAACAAATAATAAGCTTTTATAATCATCAAAAACTCACTTGAATAAATAGATTTGCACCATTCTCAACAATCTCTCCCTTTTTTATGATGGCAAAATAATTATTATTTGAGTTAACAAGTAAACTTAAACATAAATTTTCTCCTAAGCTCCCCCTAAAATTAAGCTCCCCGTAAATGAATGATCTATTTGAAATAAGGGGATATAAAAAAAAAGATAAGACAAAATAAACACACAGAGATACACACATAACATGCAAATCAAATAAAATATATCATACAATAACTCCCCCTTTTGACAACAATAAAAAGGGAAGCAATCAACATAGTTGATGAGTAAGATAATGTTAAATGAATTATAATTACACTATTAAAATCAGATGCAAAAAGATAAAGACTCAAAAGTTTAAATTATAGAATAACAAGGATAAGAAAAGTTGATCTATGTTAGTAATGTAATAGACAGATTAAGTAACCACAACTGTTGCAAAAATGATGAAATAAAATTAATAATTTTTTAATTCAATAGTGACGATCATTGATTAGTGTAATTGAGAAAATGATAAAGGAAAGAATGATTGACGACATTGCGCATCTTTTCAAATTGAATGGCACACTTTGTGCATCTTGTCAGTTTCGGGCTGATTTTGTACTTCTTTATAATTTGACGAATATTACACACCTTTCGTATTCCTGGCACACTTTGTGCATCTTTTTATTTTTAGGCTCATTTTGTGCCTATTAAAATTTTTTTTTCCAAAACCATTATCTCTTTACACAAAAATAATAATGAACACTATGAGATGGAAACAATAGCAAAAGTATGACATCAAATTTGCAACAATTTAAGCTATGTAATACATATCTATATACAGAATATAAATTAGATCTTCTAATCTACACCAAATCACAGAGTAATCTAAGCATTTTGAGAGGTTAAATTTTGCACAGAAATTAATAAAATAAAGCAAATTAAACTAATATTTTATGAAGACAATCAACTATGTTTGATTGAGAAAAAAAATTTAAAACATTGCAAGTCATAATCACATTCATATAACAATATGCATAAAAACAAAACATGATTTGTCCTTTGTATTAAACATCCAGTCAAGTACATCACATAGCATTATCCAGTAGACCAATCAGAACATAAAATAAGTACAATCAGATACCACAAGTACAATCAGAACAAACACCAAGTCAACAAGCATTCAAGCCTAGAGAAACAACATAGACACAACCAAATAAAAATTGAAGTACAGTCATCTAAAATCCTGAGGGGCCCTGATCTGGAGGTAGTGGAGGAGTGAACATTATGAAGTAGCTATTTATGGTAGCTACATTTGTATTCACAGAATTAAATTGTTCACAAATCCACCCCATGTCTTCAGTGTATCGTGCATCCTGCTAGTTCATCCTGGTCTCAATTTGATCAAATCATTGATCAAAATGAGATTCCATTCAATCTAATCGCTGGACCATTTCTTGATAAAAATTTTGATCAGGTCTCGGTACAGGTGCTGGTGGTGGAGTAGGGGCTCCTTCTCCCTCAGTATCATCTCCCCCTGAGCCTTGATCATGACTAAAAAGTGATATAAAGGAAGCATTGGAAAAGTAAATAGGCATTTTAGTGGGAGGATCAGGATGGACCATGTTGTACTTCTTTTGCAAAATATAAGTCACCAAATGTCTTAATGCCACATTTTTCTTTCTCTTGCTATGAGAACTTCCAATATCAGAAAGAATATAGAGATAATCCATTATTAGTTGGGCTTCATCGATAGGAGTCTCAGTCATGATAAGATAAGTGATAGCGGACAAAAGAAGAGTCATATTTACTCGATCACCAGCCTTAGGAATTATGGAGGTTCTTAAAACATGCTGCATAATCCTAACATTTTGATTTAAAGTATAGACTCGAGGAAGGTGACTCACTTGTTCTACACCTCTAAGGGTCAGGTTCACATCTGTCCAATCATAGTCAGCTCTTGAAGTCATTGTGTGGGCTCTAACGCCAAGAGTCCTAAGACGCAGATAATTCCCTAGATCCTCTTTAGTAATCTCTACACGTTGTTTGAGGACATATGAGGAAATTATGGTGTGGTCCTGATTTATTTTCATGTTAGCTAAGAAGAGATAAATAGTTTCACGGTTATATGCATGAATCAGAGTAAGAATGAAAGATAGTTGGGTACAATAAAAAAAAGGTATGACAGAAAAGTTTAAATCACGTTGTAAAAGAACTCTAGATGTAGTAATCTTGGTAACACTGAACCTCTCAAACGCTTCTTCATTTTCTCTACTCAAAAAATTATCGTCCCTAGTAGATTTAGATGAAGAACCCCTAGAGAACCGTCCACGCTTGCTACTACTACTGGCCATTTCACTATCTAAACTCGGGAAGATTTGGTTATGAAAGAAACTGTAATTGAAAACCATCAAATGCTTTTCTATTTAAAATAAAATGTAAATCGTAAAATACGAAGTTTATATCGTACGTACGAAACAAAAATCATATGGGACGAATTCCATTTCGTACAGACGAATAGAAACTGCCAAAAATGTAATGGCTTTTCATAAATTGCACTTCCTGAGGTATCCTTTCGTACAGGCTTTTTGACTAACGATCGTACAGATGATGATGTGTTCGTTCGGGACGATCAAAAAAATTAAAGATCATTTCATGACGGTTGGCTTCATCCTTATCCAAAATCGACAGCAAGGATCGTATAGACGAACTTCTAATTTGTACGTATGATCATTATTAATAACTGACAATACCCGAAAAATCATCCACATTCGTACAAATGAAATTGCTCTAATCGTACAATACAAAATCTCAGAAAAAATATAGTTCCTTCTCCTTAACTTCAGAAAATTTTCATACACACGCTACAGAATTCGTATTGTACGAAATAATTTCGTACAGTACGAACAGAACAACATAAAACAGTACATGGAAAAACTGAAAAACATTTCAAAGAAAAATATTTTCATTTTTCATTAAAGTACAAATAATAAAAAGACAAAGCGACTAAATACAATTAAAAACAAAATAAAAACATACAACTAATACTGCACAAACTTGACATAAACAAACATACAATCACACACAACAAGTTTGTAGAAATTTTAATTATGCATTAAGATCAATCACACCTAGTCTTATCCTTAAAACGCTAAATATGTCAAAAGCTAGTGGTTTTATGAAAATATCTACAAGTTGATCCTTAGTAGCAACATGATGTAATTTAATTTTCCCTTTTGCTACATGATCTCTTATAAAATGATGCCTTATATCGATATACTTGGTTCTAGAATGCTAAATAGGATTCTTTGAAATGTATATGGCATTAGTATTATCACAAAAGATTAGAATTATGCCAAAACAAAATCCTAAGTCAATTAACTATTATTTTAACCAAAGCACTTGTGCAACACAATTTCCAAAGGCAATATATTCAGCTTTTGTAGTTGAAAGGGCTACTTAGTTTTGTTTTCTACTAGACCAAGAAATTAAGGAGTTTTCTATAAATTGACAAGTTTCAGAAGTGCTTTTCCGATCAACCCTACAACCAACAAAATTTGAATCAAAGTATCCAACAATTTTAAATGCATTGTTATTCTTAGGATACCAAATTCCTAGGTTTTGAGTCCTCAAAAGATATCTCATAATTCTCTTAATTGCAGTCAAATGTGACCCTTTTGGATCTGCTTGAAATGTAGCACACAAATAAACACTAAACATGATATCTGGTCTGCTAGCTATCAAGTAGAGCAAAGATCCAATCATCTCTCTAAACTTCTTTTAATCAACTGATTTTTTTTAGGATCCTTATCTAACTGGACTGAGGAACTCATGGGTGTTTTCACTGATTTAGCCTTATCCATTTCATACTTCTTAAGGATGTCCTTAATATATTTTGATTGGCTCAGAAATATTTCATCATCATCCTGCTTAATGCTAAATCCCAAAAAGTAACTCAAGTCTCCAATTAAGCTCATCTCAAATTCTTTACTCATTATTTTTGAAAATTCATCACAAAGATTTCTATCGGTAGATCCAAATAAGATATCATCTACATAAATTTGAACAATGAGTATTTCATCTCCTACTCTTTTTATAAAGAGAGTGGTGTCCACACTCCCTTTTACAAATGATCGTTCAAGTAGGAATGTGCTTAGCTTTTTATACCAAGCTCTAAGTGCCTATTTAAGTTCATACAATACCTTTTTTAATTTGAAAACATGATTAAGAAATAGCGCATTTTCAAAACCAGGTGGTTGCTCAACATAAACATCCTCTTTTATCATCCCATTTAGAAAGACACTCTTTACATCCATTTTATACAACTTAAAACCTTTAAAATAGGCATAGGCTAAAAGCACTCTAACTGCCTCAAGTCTAGCTATCAGGGCAAAGGTCTCCTCAAAATTAATTCCCTCAATTTGATTATAACCCTTAGCCACTAACCTTACTTTGTTTTTAACAATCACTCCAGAATCATTCATCTTATTTTTAAATACCTACTTTTTTCCAACAACACTTTGATCTTTCGATCTTTCTACCAATTCTCAAACATCATTTCTAGCAAATTGATTCAACTCATCATTCATAGCTAAAATCCAAAACTCATCCGAAAGTGCTTAATTTACACTAGTTGGTTAAATCATTGAAATAAAAGCAGAGTAATTTACTTCTTTTCTCAAATCATGCCTAGTCTTAACTCCTTCACTTGGGTCACCTAAAATCAACTCTTTAGGATGATTCTTAACAAATTTTCATTCCTTAAGTAATTGATTTTCTTCCTCATTTTTAACCCTTTCTTCAACTTTTTCATTTTCAAGTCCTTGGGTTATTTCTTCAACTTCATTTTCATCCAACCTAAACCCTCCATAATTATCCGATTCATCAAAAACAACATGAGTGGTCTCCTCAACTACCAATGTTCTTCTATTAAAAACTCTATAGGATTTTTCAACACTTGAATATCCTAGAAAAGTTTCTTCATCAGATTTAGGATCAAATATTCCTAAGAGAGTTTTTTCATTATTATGTATGAACACTTTACATCCAAAAATATATAGGTGTGAGAGGTTGGGAATTCTACACTTTACATCCAAAAATATATTGGTGTCTTGTTTAAATTTGATCTAATGTACACACTATTCAATACATAACATGCGATACTAACTGCTTTAGCCCAAAAATATCTTGGAAGTTAATATTCTGCCAACATGGCTCTAGCAGCTTCACTTAAAGTCCTGTTCTTTCTCTCAACTACTCCATTCTATTGAGGTGTCTTAGAAGTTAAGAAGTTATGATCTATTCTATGAGATTTATAAAAATCATCAAACAATTCATTTTCAAATTCTCTCCCATGATCACTTTGGATAGTAATAATTTCAAATCCTAGTTTTCTCTGAATCCAACTGGTAAACTCTCTAAACTCCTCAAATAATTCATTTTTATGATTTAAAAATCTAATCCATGTGAATCTTGAGTAATCATCCATAATTATATACCCAAACCTTTTTCCTCCTAGACTTAAGGTACTAACGAGTCCAAAGAGATCCATGTGAAGAATTTTTAAGGGCTTGCTAGTTCTAACTTTCTTGATTGAATTGAAGAGGATTTGACTTATTTTTCTAGTTGACATGCATCACATAAGTGATCTTTTATAAAGTCTAATTTAGGTATACCTCTAACTAACTCTTTTTGAGTGATTTTCTTAAAATTTCTCATGCTAGCGTGACAAAGTCTTCTATGCTATAATCATGACTAATCAGATATAGTTTTTAAATAAAAAATAGTAAGAAAATTTACAGAATTCAAATCTAATATATATATATATTATTTATTATATCACCATTCAACACAACTATTCCATTTTGACTAATAACACAGCTAGTAGGCAAGAATTATATATGATAACCTTTATCATACAGTTGACTTATGCTCAATAGATTATGTTTTAAGCCTTCTACTAATAGAACATTTTCAATCACAACATTCTTAGAATTTCTAATCATACCTATACCTACCACTCTCTTAATGGTATTATCTCCAAGTGCAACCTTGCCTCCATTCCTGGCTTCCAGCAATATGAATTGATTTGCATCTCCAGTCAAGTGCTTTGAACAGCCACCGTCTAGGTACCAAATGCTCTTATGAGGTCTTGTGTGAGAGTGTTCTTACAAAATCATCAAACATTAGTCCTGGAAACTCAAACAAGTTTGAGTTCACCTCTTGGTAATTTTAAACTAGATGCATGTGTGATATACTGTATTTTATGCATCTTAGGTCTCCACACTAAATGTGTTCTATGATGAATATTATAAGTGTGAAAAATATGTCTAATCATACCATAAGAAAACATCTTACTCCGGGAAAAGGATTTATCAATCTATGTACACTATAAGATCTTCTCCAAGATTTTGAACTAGTAGACTTGTGATAATATTTGTGAAAATCTTCAAGTTTAGGTGGAATCCTATTTTTCTCAAGTTCTTTCAACTTAACTTCAATATATACATTAACACTCTCTAGAATCAAATTTTCAATCTTCAAGTTATGCTCTTTACTATATGATTCATCCATGAAAGTTTTAAAATCATTTTCAAGTTCAGTATGTGATGATTTTAGAAGTTCATACTGTTTATTCAAATCATCAAATTCATCCAATAAAGTCATGTGGTTGCTATCAATTAATGCATGGTCTTTCCTAAGGATTTCAAATTCTTTTTGTAGTTCTAAATAATCCAAATTCAACTTAACATGTAATTTCTTTAGTTTTCTATATGCAGAATGAATGCACTCAGAAACTTTAAATAATTTATCATAACTTAAGTCACATACCTCCTCTTGATCCGAATGATCAAGATTGTCAGCCATTAAGCATAAATTTGTGACTTCCTCTTCAGGTGTTGTTTCTGAAGAATATGAAGCTGAGTCTTCCCAAAATGCTCGCTGTAGTCTCTTCTTGCCCCTTCTATCCTTTGGTTTCTCCTCGGCTTTCTCCTTGCTATGATTGGCTTTGAGATTAGGGCAATCGGTCTTTATGTGTCCTGGCTTCCTGCACTCATAGCAAATAATATCATTAGAAGCCTTAACATTTTTATGGAACTTACCTTTGTTCCACTGCTGGCGTCTTCTCTGCTTCCTTTTTAGAAAATTTTTGAACTGCCTTGTCATTAAGGCAATATCCTCTTCATCCTCAGGCTGGGACTGATCACTCTCTGAGTCATCCACTTTCAGTGCAATGTTCTTTTCTTTCCTTTTATCACTTGCATTAATTTATCTTTGAGTCACTCCTTGCTCGTAAGAAATCAATGATCCAAATAAATTGTCAATATAGTGAACATTTAAGTCTTTTGATTCTATTATAATAGTATTTTTTGCATAGTAAGAAGTAGGCAAATAATATAATATCTTATTTACTTTTTCAGAATTGGTTAGTTTCCTATCTAAAGCATGTAATGAAGTTACTATCTGTGTAAAATGTGTATACATATAAGAGATTGACTCATTAGGTTTCATGAGAAAAAGTTCATAGTCATACAGTAGAATGTTCAATCTAGATTGTTTCACTTCATTGGTTCCTTCATATGTAATGCAAAGCTTATCCTAAATCTCTTTTCTAGATTTATAAGTAAAAACACGCATGTAGTCTTCTGATTTCAATACATAAAAGAAACTATTCAAACGCTTAGCATTTAATTGAGCAAATTCACATTCTTCTACAGTCCAATCAGTAAAAGGTGTTTGAATTCTAATTCCTTCTACAAGTCTAGTAGGTTCAGTGTAACCTTCCTGTACTAAAATTCACATGCGATAGTCAAGCGATTGTAGAAAAATTCACATGCGAGTTTTTTAAAAATCAAATGGAATGTTATCAAACAGTGGAGGTCTAGTGATTAAATTACCCTTAGGTGTGTTTCAGTTTCCAAGATTAGCCATAATCAAATTTTAAAAGTAATTTAAATAGTAATTTTTAAAATAGGCACTGATACGACTTGAAAGTGCGAATAGGTTGTTAGACCTATTGATTATGTCCTTAGGCTAACCAAGAGGGGGGTGAATTGGTAACTTTAAAATCTCTTGGATGTTTTTGAAAACTTCTTTATTATAAAACTTTATATATATTGTACCGTACGATTTTCATTCGTGCAGTACAAACAGTTATAAAAATTTTGCTTTTTCAATCACAAAAAAATAAAGTGCAATACAGAAATTAAAAATGTAGTAAATAAACACAAGAACAGATAACACCAGATTTATAGTGGTTCGATCAAACACGACCTACATCCACTCTCTAGAGACTCCTTCTCTAAGTATTGTACTAAACCAAAGTGACTCTCCTTTTGCCCCCACAGCAAGACAGAGAAGCCCTTATAAACTCTCTTCCACCAAACCCCGGTGTGGCAGAGAATCATCGTCCTTTTTTACCCTCTTGGTGAAGGCAGAGAACTGTCGTCCTTTTTCACCCTCCTGGTGAAGGCAGAGAACCCACCGTCCTTTCTCACCCTCTAGGTGATGGCAGAGTACCAAGCATCCTTTTTCACCCTCCTGGTGACAGTAGAGAACCGGACCTTCTTCAAAGATCTTCTCTCAAGAGAATTCAAAGAGATAGGGAAGAGACTTGAAGTACAAATAATGAGCTCCTCACCTTTGGGCAACCTTGTGAATCCTCTCACAATTTCCTCTTCAAAGATCTCACCACACTCACTCCTAAACACTCTCCCTTCCACTCTCAAGAAGAAATTCGTAGAAGATTAGTTGGACAGTCAGTTTTTAGGAACCTTAAATATAAAGGATAAGAAAAACTACCCCAAAAATTGAAAATTTTAAGTTTTACAAAGTAGGATCGTACCGTGTGATCGACAATCATCCCGTACAAATAGTTCGAAAATGAACGGTTCATCCCGTACGATAGCCTGTATGAACCATGTAACCCCTATTTCATACTCTAGAAAATGATATACGAAACCCGATCGTACTGTACGAACAGTTCAAAAATGAATGGTTCGTCCCGTACGATGTCTTGTACAAACTATGTAATCTAGTTTTTGTACTCTGTAAAATGATATACGAAACCTATTCGTATTGTACAAATAGTTCAAAAAATTAAACAGTTCGTCCCATATGATCCAGTACGAACCATGCAAGCTCCCATTTCGTACTCTGGAAAATGATTTACGAAGCCATTTCATACTGTACGATCAGTTCAAAAAATGAACAGTTCATCCCGTACGAACCATGTAAGCTCCCATTTCATACTCTGGAAAATGATATACAAAAATATTTAGCACTGTATGAATTATACTTAAAAAAATTTTAAAACTAGTAGATTCATATTAGAGGAGAAATAACACAAATCGTCCCGTACGATTTGACATCGTACAGTACGATTAGTTTTAAAAAAATACATTTTCTCTCACTCCCCCAGTGTGTGTGTGCATGATTACCCAATTATAATCACATCACTTAGACTTAAGAAAAAAAAATATAGACTCCAGGACTACTAAACTCTAACCAAAGTAATTTGAAGTCTTCCACTATCTGGATTGTGATTTTCCTGAAATGAACTGTTAGTACACACAAAAAAGAATTTTTCAGTATATGTTAGGAGAAATAAAAATAAACAATAAGCTTTTGTAATCATCAAAAACTCACTTGAATAAACAGATTTGCACCATTCTCAACAAATATCACAAACATTTTATTATACTAACTAATTCATGAGTATAAACTCAAGATAGAAATTAAAACACAATAAAGTAAAGTTTAGAAATAACCTAGAGCTAATACTACAATCCTTTGCTCACTGCTTTGCTTAACTCCACTTTAATATAGGACTTAGACATAATAAACAAAAGCTACACACTCCATTATACAACTCTCACACACACAGTCTCACAAAATAACACTATAAATGACTCTTCCAAGTTGCCAATCTCTTGCCTCAAAGAATAAAATGACTATTATTTTCAAATTTAACTAAACTAGTGTTGCAGCACTGATTTGGTGGCACTACGACACTACTGAACTGGCACATCAGTTCACCGACGGTCGCTTTGGTTCACTGGTTCAACTGACTCCCACAGAGGTGCTGGGCAATTTGATGCTGTGACGCATTGATCTAGCACTATGGTGCTGACTAGAAAGCATCTCAGTGCTAACTTCTGTAGTCAATTTTTTATAAGCTTTTCGTTGCGGTGCTAAAGTTGTGGCACTGTGATGATGAAATGAGTTCTAGCGTTGTAGCACTAGTTCAATTTTCCTATTTTTTCATTTTTTTATGTAAAATACAAGGTTATAAGGACAAAATAATATATTCATTGGAAAATAACATAATAATTTTTATCTTGTCAAGACCCATATATCTAGTATGTATTAAAATATAAATTTAAGAAAATATCATATTATATAATCCATATCATATAGGCCAACCAAACATAAATTATTTTATGAGATCACCTAAATTAACAAATCATACAATCAATTCGAGCAAATATGGTTATTTCTAATATCATTCCTTTAGACTGGTCATACACTATAACATAACTATCATATTGTACTATCTGGGCAAAATTTCGTACACTAGCGGCTTATGATTTTTATGCCCCTTCATATAAATAGTATTCTATAAAAATATAGACTCCAGGACTACTAAACTCTAACCAAAGTAATTTGAAGTCTTCCACTATCTGGATTGTGATTTTCCTGAAATGAACTGTTAGTACACACAAAAAAGAATTTTTCAGTATATGTTAGGAGAAATAAAAACAAACAATAAGCTTTTGTAATCATCAAAAACTCACTTGAATAAACAGATTTGCACCATTCTCAACAAATATCACAAACATTTTATTATACTAACTAATTCATGAGTATAAACTCAAGATAGAAATTAAAACACAATAAAGTAAAGTTTAGAAATAACCTAGAGCTAATACTACAATCCTTTGCTCATTCCTTTGCTTAACTCCACTTTAATATAGGACTTAGACATAATAAACAAAAGCTAAACACTCCATTATACAACTCTCACGCACACAGTCTCAAAAAATAACACTACAAATGACTCTTCCAAGTTGCCAATCTCTTGCCTCAAAGAATAAAATGACTATTATTTTCAAATTTAACTAAACTACTGTTGCAGCACTGATTTGGTGGCACTACGACACTACTGAACTGGCACATCAGTTCACCGACGGTCGCTTTGGTTCACTGGTTCAACTGACTCCCACAGAGGTGCTGGGCAATTTGATGCTGTGACGCATTGATCTAGCACTATGGTGCTGACTAGAAAGCAACTCAGTGCTAACTTCTGTAGTCAATTTTTTATAAGCTTTTCGTTGCGGTGCTAAAGTTGTGGCACTGTCATGATGAAATGAGTTCTAGCGTTGTAGCACTTGTTCAATTTTCCTATTTTTTTCATTTTTTTATGTAAAATACAAGGTTATAAGGACAAAATAATATATTCATAGGAAAATAACATAATAATTTTTATCTTGTCAAGACCCATATATCTAGTGTGTATTAAAATATAAATTTAAGAAAATATCATATTATAAATCCATATCATATAGGCCAACCAAACATAAATTATTTTATGAGATCACCTAAATTAACAAATCATACAATCAATTCGAGCAAATATGGTTATTTCTAAGATCATTCCATTAGACTGGTCATACACTACAACATAACTATCATATTGTACTATCTGGGCAAAATTTCGTACACTAGCGGCTTATGATTTTTATGCCCCTTCATATAAATAGTATTCTATAAAAATATAGACTCCAGGACTACTAAACTCTAACCAAAGTAATTTGAAGTCTTCCACTATCTGGATTGTGATTTTCCTGAAATGAACTGTTAGTACAAACAAAAAAGAATTTTTCAGTATATGTTAGGAGAAATAAAAACAAACAATAAGCTTTTGTAATCATCAAAAACTCACTTGAATAAACAGATTTGCACCATTCTCAACAAATATCACAAACATTTTATTATACTAGCTAATTCATGAGTATAAACTCAAGATAGAAATTAAAACACAATAAAGTAAAGTTTAGAAATAACCTAGAGCTAATACTACAATCCTTTGCTCACTCCTTTGATTAACTCCACTTTAATATAGGACTTAGACATAATAAACAAAAGCTACACACTCCATTATACAACTCTCACACACACAGTCTCACAAAATAACACTACAAATGACTCTTCCAAGTTGCCAATCTCTTGCCTCAAAGAATAAAATGACTATTATTTTCAAATTTAACTAAACTACTGTTGCAGCACTAATTTGGTGGCACTACGACACTACTGAACTGGCACATCAGTTCACCGACGGTCGCTTTGGTTCACTGGTTCAACTGACTCCCATAGAGGTGCTGGGCAATTTGATGCTGTGACGCATTGATCTAGCACTATGGTGCTGACTAGAAAGCATCTCAGTGCTAACTTCTGTAGTCAATTTTTTATAAGCTTTTCGTTGCGGTGCTAAAGTTGTGGCACTGTGATGATGAAATGAGTTCTAGCGTTGTAGCACTAGTTCAATTTTCCTATTTTTTCATTTTTTTATGTAAAATACAAGGTTATAAGGACAAAATAATATATTCATAGGAAAATAACATAATAATTTTTATCTTGTCAAGACCCATATATCTAGTGTGTATTAAAATATAAATTTAAGAAAATATCATATTATATAATCCATATCATATAGGCCAACCAAACATAAATTATTTTATGAGATCACCTAAATTAACAAATCATACAATCAATTCGAGCAAATATGGTTATTTCTAAGATCATTCCATTAGACTGGTCATACACTACAACATAACTATCATATTGTACTATCTGGGCAAAATTTCGTACACTAGCGGCTTATGATTTTTATGCCCCTTCATATAAATAGTATTCTATAAAAATATAGACTCCAGGACTACTAAACTCTAACCAAAGTAATTTGAAGTCTTCCACTATCTGGATTGTGATTTTCCTGAAATGAACTGTTAGTACACACAAAAAAGAATTTTTCAGTATATGTTAGGAGAAATAAAAACAAACAATAAGCTTTTGTAATCATCAAAAACTCACTCGAATAAACAGATTTGCACCATTCTCAACAAATATCACAAACATTTTATTATACTAACTAATTCATGAGTATAAACTCAAGATAGAAATTAAAACACAATAAAGTAAAGTTTAGAAATAACCTAGAGCTAATACTACAATCCTTTGCTCACTCCTTTGATTAACTCCACTTTAATATAGGACTTAGACATAATAAACAAAAGCTACACACTCCATTATACAACTCTCACACACACAGTCTCACAAAATAACACTACAAATGACTCTTCCAAGTTGCCAATCTCTTGCCTCAAAGAATAAAATGACTATTATTTTCAAATTTAACTAAACTAGTGTTGCAGCACTGATTTGTTGGCACTACGACACTACTGAACTGGCACATCAGTTCACCGACGGTCGCTTTGGTTCACTGGTTCAACTGACTCCCACAGAGGTGCTGGGCAATTTGATGCTGTGACGCATTGATCTAGCACTATGGTGCTGACTAGAAAGCATCTCAGTGCTAACTTCTGTAGTCAATTTTTTATAAGCTTTTCGTTGCGGTGCTAAAGTTGTGGCACTGTGATGATGAAATGAGTTCTAGCGTTGTAGCACTAGTTCAATTTTCCTATTTTTTTTCATTTTTTTATGTAAAATACAAGGTTATAAGGACAAAATAATATATTCATAGGAAAATAACATAATAATTTTTATCTTGTCAAGACCCATATATCTAGTGTGTATTAAAATATAAATTTAAGAAAATATCATATTATATAATCCATATCATATAGGCCAACCAAACATAAATTATTTTATGAGATCACCTAAATTAACAAATCATACAATCAATTCGATCAAATATGATTATTTCTAAGATCATTCCATTAGACTGGTCATACACTACAACATAACTATCATATTGTACTATCTGGGCAAAATTTCGTACACTAGCGGCTTATGATTTTTATGCCCCTTCATATAAATAGTATTCTATAAACCCTAAAATGTGATTGCTATTTTGAGAGGCTATTGCTACTTAAAGATTGAGGAGAAAGAGTTTTTTTCTTGCTACCTTTCTTATTTTGATATTTTTCTACCATTCAAAGAGAGGCGTGCACATGAGATTATACTTTGATTGTTTGCCCTAATAATTTTCTTGCTCCTATGATTAAGAGTTTGATGTTTTGATCTAAACAACTTCTGCAAACTTATTGTAAGGAATCTATTGATTTTGAGGAAGAGCTTCTTGTATTTTGAAAACTAGCCGAAGGGCTTAGAATAACCTTGCTTTTCATTAAGGAAACGAAGTATATGGGTTTTTCTAATACTCATGAAGAAGGAAGGCTTATCTTCCTTACATGGATCTAAAGAAGAGAGTTTAGCGAACTTCCCAGGCAGAAAACTTGGGGAGTGATCAAAGGCAAATAAGTTGAGCCACTATAAATATAATTTGCATCACTTTTGACATTTTTTTTTTCTTTTGCTACTTATAATATCTATGATGATAATTATAATTTTCTTGTGATTGATGAGCATGAAAAGATAATTTTTATTTTTAAAAACTAAATTTTAAAAAAAATTGACTTTATATCTTGATCACAATTCTATTTTAAAGTAGTTGATCTTATATTTAGGATTGAATCACATTTTTAAAAAAAATTGAATTGAATAGTTGTCATTTTATTTCATAAATTTATTATTCATTTCTTTAGTAAAAATTGAATCATTTTAAAAAGAGACACCAATTCACTTCTCCTCGCCGTGGGTGTGCCACACACATCAACTCTAATGATTTTTCTTATCTTAGTTTTAGGATCCAAATTTGATTGTTTATTGACTGGTACATTATAATTATTCATGTTCTAGATCATTTCTCCAACGCTTACCCATACCCATTATCTGCGAAAAAATTATTCTGTGAGGAAGCTGAACGCCGTCCGAATACCTAAGCCCGCAGCTCGGTATCGCTGACGTGGCTCATTTTGATTGATATCCTAACGTAAAGCTGTATTGGACATCCGCATAGAATAATCTCTTCAAAAAAGAATTAAGGTGCCTAATTATAGCTAATGTTGACTCCATTTGTGAAAATAATTATTGAGATAATTAGCAAATGGATAACACAATAATATAGAGAAAGAGTCATACAACTAGCTTATGGTACAATGATAATGAAGGCATTTGAATATTCCAACAAAGTTCTTAGGCATGATCGTGGTCTCCAAAATGCTCCTTTTTGTTCCATTCATTATAATATTAATGTTGCTTTATTTTTAAAATGATCTAATAATATAAAACAATGATGCTTCTTTTACACCCACTTAAATCCAAATTCTCAATATCAACCAAGGGAGTAATAAGACATCCATCAATAAATTTATTAGATTTATCTTTCACGCCCAATAAATATGCACCTAATCATTTCACATTAAGAAAACAATGCTTTTAGTTTCAGAACAACCAAAAGCTACAAATTCAAGTGACCAAATCAGTCTTGCCGATTAAAAGCATCACTTCATAACGGTTAAGGCTTCGTTTGGTTATTTGGTACTTTTGTAAAAGGTAGTTTAAGAAACATCGGTTCAGAAAAAGGAGTTTTCTAACGGAGAAGCATATATAAAAAGCTTTTTCAAAACAGTAGAAAAATGAAAAAAATAGAGTTATTGGGAACGAGGTTTGACAAACCAAACAGTAAAGAAAAATAAATTTTACTACTTTAAAAAAGAATAAGCACCAAAAACTCCCAATCAAACTAGGCCTAAGTAGTCTTCATTATCACAACGTCATTTCTTTTTGAAAATAATACAAGAAAAATAAAGTTAAATAAACCAATATTTACTGTACCAAAAGAGAGTTCTACAACAGTATTTGACAGAAGTTTGATATCGTTTGGGACGGCCTTCTTACTGCTTCTTAAAAAACCGTGCCAAACGAAACCTAAATAAAAAATGCACTCATTGAACTCGCGTGATCAGCCTTTTTTTCTTTCAAAAGTTTTAAGATGACAACCATTGCAACTGTGGCAGTGTTCCTACTTGAAGATACAAATAAAATTTCCAAAAAATGACAGTAATCAAAATAGCAGGTCTACAGCTGCGAAAATCCACTGGCCTAGTCATAGTGGTGTAGCGAATCCTAAAAAATAATGAATGAAACAATTAACATTCAATTAGCACAAAGCTCCACAAGAATAAAAATAATTCTCTATGTTAAAACTTTAGCCGCTATATTGGACAACAATAAAATATAACGCCATTTATGCTTCTTCATTCTCAATTTCAAAAATAAATAAAAATTTATAGCCTATAAGAAATCTCTAAATTCGATTAGAAAGACGTGAAAATGGCAAACTAAATGCAGATGACCAAAATAAAGTGATATCTGCAAGGAAATATAATCTGTGAAATCTCTAAGGCTTTGTTTGATTAGACGATTTTGCTGCTTGTCCGTTTTTAAAACCACAAAACTAAATTAAATTTATTGTTTGTTAAAACTGTTTTTACTTCACGCGCTCGGAAGACCGACGTTTTAGGGGAAAACGCGAACGCTGTCACTGACCTCCTTTTTCAGAGCCGTCCGCGATCTCCTCTCCGATTTCTCTGTTCTACCCTTACGCACGAGGCGTCTTCCTGCTCTTCGCAGCTACAAATCTTCCTAACAAACCAACAAATAGAGGTGGACACAAGCTACACCCTTCGTCCCTCTGTTCGCACGCCGCAGGAAGTCCCGGCTCTCCTCTCTCTCACGGCCGAACGAGACGGAAGTCCCATCTCTGCCTCTCCTCCGTTCGAGCCGAGCCAAGACGCCGCAGATCTCCCTCCTCCCGTCAACCCTCTCTCTCACACAAGGTAACCCCTTCGTCTCTTCTCCTTCTCCTCCTCTTCTCATATGTTATCTTCTTCTTTTCCCTTTCTTCTTCTTCTTCTTCTCCCTTACTGTGCATAAAAATCTAAAATGCAAGTCTTCATTAGCAGGGGTTTTCTTTATATTCTCAACTTCTAAATTAGAGAAGTCAAGAGGCAAAAAAAATATAACAACTTCACCATCGTTTCTTTCAAATAGATTCTCAAGAGGTGATGAAGCTTATGGGAGAAAAAATAATTTGTGACTAATCATGATTGAAGATTTTTCACTCTCAAGAACTCCAAAATGGTTATAGTGGGACTATTATCGCTTTCAAAAATTCCAACAAAAAATCTATTATCTATATAATCTTCTTATTAAGTGTAACAGCCAAGATTTTAATTTCCCTAATTCCAAAAAAATTGCTAAGTGAGGTTTGTGGCACTAAGCTTGAGGAAGCTACACAACAAAGTTCCCAAATTTTCTAGTATTTGAGGGAACGGCAGGATGCTAGGTTTCTAATCAACTAGGAATGTGATTGTACACTGAAACAAATCTCATTAATAGTTTTGTTATGCTTGATTGCATTGCGCATCGTCATGTAACAATTGGAATCATAAAAGTACATGCTATTTTTGGAAAACGGTTAAAACAGATGCATAACATGCTCTCATGATCTTGCCAATTTGAAGCACTTAGCATAGTCGTGGTACAGTGACCTAATGTCTTTATATTAACTTTTTCTAATCAGGTGCGTGTAGTGCTATAAAGCAAACCAAAATTTATTTATAGTTTGTTTTATTAATGTTTTCCTGTATAATTGCTGTGAAATGGAACCATAAATAGTACTTCTAACCTCGTTAATACATTAGTTTGATCATACTTAATAGCATTCTCTCATGGTGTTACGTAGTGTATATGTTCTCAAATATCTATATGGTTGTCTAAAGGTAGTTTTCTCTTTCAAAGAGCTGACGTTCTGATCAATTCTCAAGCGTATCCCTATTAATTTTGTAGGCATCAAAACAAAGTAATATGTCTTTTTTCTGGAACTCATTCTTTAATTTGTGGCCATCTCTATTCGTTTTGAGGTGGTACTTTTAACATATACTGGATATGGAGACTTGCTATTGTCACCAATCACTAAGAATTGGGAGTTGTTTTTACTATGTACATATATGGAGGATTTCCTAGAATGAGTATTGAAGCGAAGTGTGCTATGACCTACAATATAACTTAACATAATATCTAATTTTTCATCAAGTTCAGGCATTATTCCATTACAACTATTTTATTCAACACAATTATCACATCATGCATACCATAACTTTTAAACTTTAATTCAAATTTTATTATATTGATTTTGATTTAGTTCCTAAACTTTCATCTATTTAACTCCAAGCATATTCTATAAAGTAAAACAACCAATCTGTCATCCCATCCCTTACAATGCAGGGGTGACAACTAATTCCTAACAGAGCTTAGGCTCTTAATTTTCCCAAACCAGTAGTTCCTAAAGGAATTTAATGGACAATCGTGAATGTGGTTAAACAATAAATATAGCAATGTTATATTACCAGAATAGTATAATTTCCCATTCTCTTTACTCACCAAATAGATAACACAAGATTATGCTATGCAAGCCATCACAATTTTGAGCTATAATGAAGGTTTCTCAGTCATAATGAAGGTTGTAAATTATTTAGTCCTAAGCAAAGTACAATGGTGCCAAATACACTAAATATCATAGTTCATGCGGTGCTTTAAAAAACATGAGCGCAGCCCCTCATAAGTACATCACAGCTAGCTAGTTCGGCTCACTCGTGAATGTAACAACAGAGAGACAAGTGGACTGTATGTTCCTCAACATACCTTTGTCACACAATAATAAGCTCCATCTACTTCCCAAATCCTTCGCCCAATGGTATACTCCCTATCACTGCAGAAGAAGGGGAACTGCAACACATGCATTAAGAAACAACATGAGGAAAAGTAGGAGATATAGCTACCCATCCGTAGCTCACTGTCTATAGCAAAACAGCTATCTCACCTTTCGAACCCAATGAACCGTCATTGTTCCGGTAACCAAGCATTCCTCCAATTGCGCCTGATACAAAAGCATGTCATCCCACCTGTTCTTTATCCGGAACTCATCAGCCCAGAAAAAGTCCCTCACAAGTTCAAGCGTTGCATCCTCAAATACAGATCTAGTTGGATACTGTTGAGGACTAGTCTGTAGTTAAAACACACAAAAGTAAATCAATCATGCAACATAATGCAGAATAAATCATAAATAATTTCACCTAAACACACCCAAAAAAAGAAACTTGTAGAGATATTGACCCGCTCTAAGGTTATGAGCAACTTCAATGTGAACAATCTTCAGTAAACTAAAGGAAAAAAGTAGAGATTAAACAAGGCATTGCAGAGGAAACTCAATTTGTTGGCTGAATTGAAGTACGAACTGTCTCTTCTATTATTTTACAAGCTCTTCTTCATTTTGTATTTTAAGCAGTCTATTAGCTTATGTTTCATGGTGTCATTTGTATCCTGCAATATTTGTTGCTGCAGATTCTTGAGAAAAAAATCATGCAGGGTGAAGAGACAATCTTGCAAAGAAGTTGACCAACCTGATCATCCTGTTATTGGAACCAAAGGAACCTTAATGTATTGACAACTTTAACGTTGGATTAGCCAATATATAAGACTGCACTAGTACCAATTAATTTTATAATATTTATTTGTATTATTATTGGAATTTTAGGGTTAACACATTTGACTAACTTACTATTACATAGGTCACTTAACAAAAAAATGGGAAAGCAGAAAGAAGGAGGTGCCCAAGCAACATGGGAGATGGAAACTATTTTAATCTACTGTGACATCTGTATTAAGGAGATAGAATTGGGAAACAGACCAATTACTCACTTTAGTAAGGAAGGTTGGCGAAACTTAAGCAAAAATTTTAAAGAACGTACTGGTCGAACCTATGATCGTACTCAACTAAAAAATAAATGGGATCAATTGAAGAAGGAGTGGAAGCTTTGGAAAGATTTAATGCGCGGTGAAACTGGAATAGGATGGAACCCTTTGAAGAAAACAATTGATGCTTCAAATGAGTGGTGGATCGAGAAATTAAAGGTACAGTAGCATGTATATTTATGTTAAGTTATATTATTCAAAACAATAGAACGCACTATCAATCAACTTGTCCTCTTATATTGTAGGCTTTTCCTTCCGCGAAGAAGTTTCGGTATAATGGAATAATGCCTGAACTTGAGGAAAAATTAGATATTATGTTTGGTCGTGTTGTTGCTACTGGTGCTGATGTATGGGTCCCAAACTCAGGTGTATTGCCTCCTGAACTCAGAGATGTAGAAGAAGTTGTATCTTCTGAAGAAGAACAACAAGATGATGAGGCAAATACAGTAAATACGGACAGCCGTGATGATCCTATTATAGGTGATTCACAAAGATCACATTATACTCGACCAATTACACATAAAAAACAAAAAATTAGAACAACCAAACCAGGTGGAAAACAAATGTTCATTGATCATATTGGGGAGCTCGTAAGCGCTGCTAAATCTATTAGCTCTGCACTATCATCACCAACTACTACAAGGAAATGTCTGACAATTACAGATGCATTGGAAGAAATATCAAAAATGCCTGAGATATTTGATGATCCAGATTTTTATGACTTTGCCGTGCAGTATATACAAGATCGGAATCAAAGGGAGGCTTTCATGGGACTTCCAAATGATAGAAAAGTTTGGTTTTTAAAAAGACGATACGACAGGAGTTTCACATCGTTATTGTAGATCATTGTTTGTTGTTAAATTTGGAATTTGCTACTACTGTATTTCATCAAGAGATGCATTCCACTATTTGATTTTATTTTTTCATTAAATTTCAAATCAATTGATTACCTTGATCTAATGTGCCAAGGTGTATATCTCTGTTTTAATGTTAAACTCGTTTCCATTCATCATATGTGGATCACCAGTAGAAGCTTCACAATCAAAGGTTGTTGAAGTTTCTACTGTTACTTGAAAACCAAGTGTTTTGTCAATGTTTTACGAATAAACTATCTTCTATAGTAATGGTAATATTGTATCTTAGCTGGCAGGCTTGGTGGCTTCCAATTATGTTCCTGTTAAATCAGTTATTGACTCTGACTGATTTGTAAGTAAATATTTCATTGTTATGATGTGATAGAATAATAATTTGTTAGATATGATTCCACTTTATAGAAACGTGGGCAAAATCGACAAGTATAATCCTATATCATCCATGGTTTATTTTGCTGGATAACGCTGGCTGTTTATACAGATATTACCATGAATTGTGTGAGGTGATTAATTGGCCATTTTTCTCTTGATTAACAGCTTATGAATGCACATGAGCAATTAAATTTGGAAAGAAATAAGCTAAATAAAAAAATTAAAAATAAGAATAAAGAAAATGAGCTGTTATGATTTTGAAGAAATACGAATTGGTGGTTCCCAATGTGCAGGCATTTGTTGTGTTCTCCCTTTGAGTTCTTTTGCGTTGGAAGTGAAAGTGAATGAAGGAATGAATTTTTGTTAATCATTTTTATCTCTCAGGCTCTCCTGCAATAAATTTTTTTTAAAACCCTTGAAGCCAAAAGATTTTATTCATTTTAGTGGATATGATTAGTTTGATTTCAATTTTATCGCTCTAAGCCAATTTTCTTAAATAGGATTTTCTTAAATATGATTAGTTTTGATTTCAATTTTATCGCTCAGCAAGATTTTTTGCCAAGATCTTAGCAAACACTGTGTTGCTCACAGGTACTAAGACCTGCATCTAATATATATGAGGCCGGGTTGCCCATTATGTTCCTTTTACATTATTTCTTATCATACTTTTAGGACATTCAAGTGCCAATGGATAAAAGCCAAATTCATGGGACCACAACATCATTAGACATCTGTATCTAATTGATTGTTTTTTAATTTAATATTTTTTAATTGATCTTAATTTTTCTGAGTGATTTCATTATTAATTTATAATTTTTTTTGCAGATACAGTATGTCGGAGGATGATGCCAGTAGCTCCAGTGATGAGTCTAACGATGGAAAAGTGCTAAATATTAAAAAAATGGCAATTGCACAATTTAGTAATATCATGGTTGGCTCAAGTTTTTTGCAAAATGATTATTTCTCACTTTACTTGAACAGAAGGCCTTGCATGACATCAGGTCAAAGTGGAGATAGATGGGTACAAGATTTACTAAGTGGACATCCCGTTAGGTTTCATAATATATTTAGGATGTCACAAATTATATTTACTGACTTACTTTGCAAGCTAGAATCACTTTATGGTTTTTGTGGTTCCCATAGAACAAGTAGTAGAGAAGTTCTTGGACTAACTTTGTTCATTCTGAGTCACAATGAATCCATAAGAGCAACCTCAGAAAGGTTTCAGCATTCTACAGAAACAATAAGTAGATATTTTTCTTTAGGGGTTCGAGCATTGGTTAATTTAGCTATGGATAATATTGTACCAGAAGATAAAGAATTTCGTGATATCCCTGTACAAATTAGAAATGATACAAGGTACATGCCATATTTTAAGGATTGCATTGGTGCTATTGACGGAACTCATGTAGACGCTCGTATTCCTGTTGAAGATCAAATTCCGTATATAGGCCGGCATCATTCACCAACACAAAATGTGATGGCAGTTTGTGATTTTAATATGTGCTTTATATTTGTGGCAGCAGGATGGGAGGGATCAGCTCACGATGCTCGTATATTCCAACATGTTTTAAGGAGTCCGATGTACAATTTTCCAGCACCACCATCAGGTAATTTTGAATTTATAAGTAAGATTGATTTTACTAAGGATATTTTATATTAAAGTTGTTGAGAAAAGTAACATATATGGTAGCAGGTAAATTTTATTTAGTTGATGCTGGATACCCACTTCAACGAGGTTTTCTTAAGCCATATCCAGAGACGCGATATCATATACCAGATTTTCGACGAGGAAGTCGTCCAACTACAGGGCATCGAGAGGTATTTAATAGGAGACATTCCTCGTTAAGAAGTGTAATAGAACGGGCATTTGGTGTATGGAAAAAGAAATGGAGAATTCTACGAGATATGCCAAATTATTCTTTCAAAAAACAGCGGCTTATTGTAGTGGCTACAATGGCACTACATAATTATATAAGAAGACATCACTCAAGGAGTGATCCAGAATTTGATGCATGTGATGCCGATGAAGATTTTTGTCATCCGGAGGCACAGGAGTTCCGATTTGAAGAAGAAGTTGAACCCTTAGACAATACAAATTGTTCTGTAGAGTTGCTTGATGGCGAAGGTGCGAACGATATGGCTGCAGTTAGAGAGACTATTGCAATGCAATTATACAGTTGTAATAGGTACTACATTTAAATTAATTTTTTTATATTTAAATATAGTATAAATAATTTTTAGTAAATCTAGTTGAAATATATTCGTAAATCATTGATGATATACTTATAATATATTCTTCTTTTATTTCAGGTATCCTGGTGAAAATTGAAAGTTGCTAAGTTTGAGTACCGCCAAAGTGAACATGAGACGATAATAGTTTAGTTTTGTTATTTGGTGGTTTTTATTTTCACCTACTTTTAGTTTTTTTTTGTTTAACTATAATAAAACGTGAATTGAGTGTTCAATTGATGTAAGTTTTAGTGTTAGTGGTTCATGTGATTAAAGGATGAGCATTTTTTAAGAGTTGAACTTGAACAACTTTTGTTATGCCCAAGTATTTCGCCGAAGATGTCTTTTTTGTGAGGCATATTTTCATCTGTACGATACGAAAAATTCTGCAATCATGCATGATGTGTTATACTTTAGCACGACAATATGGATATATGTTGTGATTGAATAATTGACGTATATTTGCTATCTTATTTATGGTTTACATGCGGAGAGAGTAGTTATGTACTCAAATAATTTTATCAAAACTGTATGAATGCAGTGGGTGTCTCATATTTAATTGGAAATTTTCAATATTTGAATTAGGATTCTCTATGCAATGTTCAGCATAAGAAGATTGAGAAAACCTTTTTTTGAAGGAAGCAGAGGAGGCCAATGAAGAACGCCCATTCGAAATGATGTACTGACCTTCATCATAAACATGTAGTGAATAAATGATATGGAGAAAGAATAACCCTGCTGATTGTACTGAATGGGGTTTGTTAATCATTTACCACGTTAGAACTTACGAAACAGCATATTTGACACAATATATTACCCTGGCAAGACAAAATTGTAGATTATTGATTTATACAACATGACGGATGGAAGTGGTATCTCATTATTATGAGATATTTTTTCATTGCATAATTTTTTTATCACTCATTTTACTTGTAAATATAGGATTATTTATGCTTAGAAGGAACACAACTTTTTCAAGAACATTATATTTATTCTCTTTTTTTTTAACGAACACTAATGATAAACAAATTATATAAATTGATGTGTTTCTTTTAATTTAACATGGTCGTGCAATTGTTTAGTATATTGTCTACAAATTCTATGAATATTTTTATTTATGTAAGTAGTTAAAAAATAATGTTTTTAACGTTTAATATATGGGCAAATTTGTCATTTATGATAAAAAGCTGAAATTATTAATTGAATCAAACACTTATTATCTAATTTAAAATTTGAATAAGCACATAAAAAATAGTTTAACCAAACAACATTATATAATAACTCCATTATATAAAACGCTATTTTTAAAACTCCATTCTCTCCACAACAATTTTAAAACAAACTTTTTCAAGAACATTGACGAACCAAACGAGCCCTAAAACCTCCTTTCTGATGTTGATGCAGACATAAAAGAAGATTATCATAAACAAAATGATACTTAGTCCTGCACTTCATCTACACCTGAGCAACAACTTACTGTTGAATATCTCAGCACAAAAACGAGCTTATCATTGAGATTAAGGCTTCGTTTGGGATGGCTTTCTTAGTGCTTCTTAAAGCAGCTTTCTAGTAAAAAAAAAACGAAGCTTAAGGCTTCGTTTGGGACAACTTTCTTATAGTTTTCTAAACAATTTTTTAGTACAAGCAATTCTTGAACTAGAAATTTTTTACTATAAAGTTACTTTAAAAAATAGTAAAAAATTTATCTAAACCTAAATTTAATAAATGACATTTACAGCAAAGCATAATATTATTTCAATATTTCTATGTTCCTCCTTTGTTCCATTAGACAAAAAAAGTTTTAAGGAGCATGTTTAACAATTATAGCAGCAATAATTTCCTATTTCAATTAAATGGTGGTTCAGATTTGTTGTTTAAGAAATATATTAAGCAAATACAAGGAAATCAAATTATGATCAAGAAAGATTACTTTCGGATATTGAATTTTGCATTTTCCCACAGATGAATTTGCATGTTCTGGTTACATCATTAGGGCTTCAAATAAGCGTCAATTTTAAAGAATTCCTGGTCTATTAATTAGATGACTTCTAGATTCCACTTCATCACCATTGTATACATTATATATTCTATCACACAATTCATTGATCAAATGCATAGGTTGCATGATGCCTATAGTAAGGAAATGCTATATATTTGCATATTTTGAAGCTATCATTATTGTTCATCGTAGAATTGGTGTTAAGAATATTGCAAAAGATGTGCTTGGAGTTTCAAAGGGAAAAACTCCTAATAATAAAAATAGTTGGTGGTGGAATCCAAATGTGCAAGAAAAGATTAAAAATAAGAAGTTTTGTTATAAAAATTGGTTTAATTGTAAAAATTCTGATAATTGAAAAATATATAAAGAGGCACGTAGGGAATCTAAGAAAGCAATATGTGATGCAAAGAGTTTAGCTTTTAGTGATTTATATAATAGATTATACACTAAGGAGGGAGAAAGATATATGTATAAGTTAGCCAAATAAAGAGATATGAGTAGTAAGGTTTAGTTCAAGTGAAGTGTATTAAGAATGAATATCAAAAGGTACTTTTTTTAGAAGATGATATTCAACAAAGGTGGATGAGATATTTTGCTAAACTTTTTAATGAAGAATATGAAAATAACATTGACTGTAGTGATCTTAGCACCCTAAATGAAAATAAAGATTTCTATTTTTATCGGCGTATTAGTAAAACCGAAGTTAGAGAGGCTTTAAAGAAAATGAAGGATGGAAAAGCTGTTGGACCTGATGATATTCCAATAGATGTGTGGAAATACTTAGGAGATGAAGGAATTTCTTGGCTTACTAAACTTTTTAATACTATTTTAAAGACTAAAAAGAAGCCAGTTGAGTGGAGAATGAGTGTGTTAATCCCTATTTTTAAGAATAAAGGTGATGCACAAGATTGTGCGAATTATAGATGAATTAAGTTAATGTGTCATACTTTAAAACTATGGGAACGAGTTATGGAGCATAGGTTGCGGCGTGATACTAATATTTCTCAAAATCAATTTGGATTCATCCCGAGTAGGTCTACTATGGAAGCCATACATTTATTAAGAGGTTTGATGGAGAAATATAGAGAGAATAAGGAGGATTTACATATGATATTTATTGATTTAGAAAAAGCATATGATAAAGTTTCAAGAGAAGTGCTTTGGAGAGTTCTTGAAAAGAAAGGAGTTAATAACGCTTATATTCAAATCATTAAAGATATGTATGCAGGAGCTATTACTTGTGTTCAAACACAAGGTGGTTTGACCAAGTATTTCCCTATTTCAGTTGGATTACATCAAGGATCAGCCTTAAGCCCATATCTTTTTGCTTTAGTCATGGATGTTCTCACTAGACATTTGCAAGAGGATGTATCTTGGTGTATGCTTTTTGCTGATGATATTCTTCTTGTTGATAAAACTAGAGAGGGAGTTGATAGTAAACTAGAATTGTGGAGGTCAACCTTAGAGTCTAAAGGTTTTCACTTGAGTAGATCTAAAACAGAATATATGGAGTGTAATTTTAGTAATAATAGACCTAGTAAGGCGATTGTGACTTTGGGCGATCAAGTCATTAATAAGAGTACACGCTTTAGATATCTTGGATTTATTGTTCAGAGTGATGGTGAAATAGATGGGGATATTATCAGCAGAATCCAAGTTGGATGGTTGAAGTGGAGGAATGCATCTGGCTTATTGTGTGATAGAAAAGTACCCCTCAAACTTAAGGGAAAATTCTATAAGATGGTGGCGAGACCTGCAATGCTTTATGGTGCCGAATGTTGGCCATTAAAAGAGAAGCATAATTCTAAGTTAAGTGTTGCAGAGATGAGGATGCTCAGGTGAATGAGTGGCTTTACCCTTAGAGATAGGATACGAAATGAGCATATTCGTGAAAAGGTTGGAGTAGCTCCAGTGGAAGATAAGATTAGAGAGAGTCGTCTTAGATGGTTTGGTCACATAAAACGGCGGCCTCCCGATGACCCGGTTAGGATAGTAGAAGTCTTAGATTTGACTTATGTTAAGAAAGGTAGAGGTAGACCTAAAAAGACTTGGTTAGAAAATATTAAAAATGATCTTTCTTTATTAGATTTAAATGAGAATTTGACTTTTAACAGGACACAATGGAGAAAAAGGATTCATGTAGCCGACCCCACGTAGTGGGATAAAGGCTTGATGTTGTTGTTGTTGTTGTTGTTGTAGAATTGAGGTTAAGACGGCACTGCATCTTAATTTATATCTATCCCAAAAACAATTTAGCTACCGAGCTTTATTTAGGACCAATATGTACGTATTAGCTTCAGTTGTTGACATGATTATTAGTCTTATTTTTATTCTGAGAATCCATTACCGATTAAGGGCGCTTTCAATAATCTGTTTCTGTAGGTGAATTCTAGCCTTATGCAACACAATTTCTGTGAATCCGCTGAAGTGTAAATGCGTAATTCATCTTTGATGATCCATAATTAATAGAGCAAGATGCTTAATTTGAATGTACCTTCACTACTATTTTCCAAAGCAGAACACTTTACATTCCTAAAATGAATCTTAATTTTCTAAACAAATTTGAATTTATTGGTCATTTTCGTTATTTGTATGTGTTATTTTAGTCAACATCATTAATAAGTGTGGGAATTCTAGATGTAAGAAAGACTTTGGCATGGAAAAAAAAAAATCTTTACAGGACGTAAAGACTCTCCATCATCTATTCCTACAGTTTAATCCTTGATCAATAAGTGTAAAGACCAAAAAGTTTCTAGACAAGTGACCACTCAGTTCAAGCTTGAGCTTTGCTTATCGGATTCTGCTTTTTTTTAATATGTATCCTTAATCTTTCCTCTCCAGCTTTATTCACCTTTTCCTTCATATTTATTCTCTTGTTCTTTACTAATATGTTGACCAATTGAAAAAGAAAGAAATAACTTCCCTGTGGCTCAGACGACTCCTCTCTGTCTCGTACCGCATACAAAATTTCACTGTTCTTGCTCCCGGCCCAACTCTGCTCTCCTTCACTCTCATGCGAGCTCCCCCTCCCATCTCAACTTTCTAAGCTGCCTAGCCACAACCACCACATCTGCCTCCCTTAGCTAGCCTAACTCGATCGCCGTCACTGCACTCTCTCTCCCTAACTCACTCACTATATATGTTTCTTTCTCTCACTTTCCTGTCTCTTTCATTCTCTCCCTCTCTCTTTCTCTTCTGTCTTTCTCTCCCTTTTCTCTTTCTCTAATTCCCTCTTTTATTCTTTCTTTTTTGTTCTTCCTCTCCTCTATTCTCTTTTTTTTCTCTCTTTCTTCCTCACTTTCTCTCTCTTCTCTCTCTCCTATTTCGTTCTCTTATTTCCCCTTTCTCTTCCTCCCTCTCTCTTAATCTCTCTCTCTAATTTTCTCACTCTCTCCCTCTCCTTCTCATTCTCTCACTTTTTTAAAATAAAAGAAAAGAGCAAAAGAAAAAAAAGAAAGAAAAAACCCCAAAAAAAGAAAAAGTAGAAGAAAAATATTGTACTCTACTCGCCACTCGACTAGCCCCATCATCATCGTCATCACCTCGCACGTAGGTTTTAAAAAACATGAAACTCTTAAAATTCTGAGAAGCTCCCAAGTGCGACACATTTAGTGCGACTGGCAAAACAGATATTCACTTTTCTTAATATTGCAAGAGAAACTTGTAGACAATGATTATGAGACGACGAATAAGCCGCATGCATGTTTTTCTTATCACGGCATAGAAAATTCAAATAAAAGTGCATGCGCATGTATTTCTTGACACAGTGATGAAATATTGCAAGTTCTAAGCAAGCACACTAGAACTCATGCACGTCTTCCTTGACGTTGTGGGATATAAAGCCCCCTCAACCGCAATATCTAACGGCACCAATGATGCATATTTTTTTAAGCATTGTGAAAAGGCCTAGCACTTCCGAAGATGCCCACAAGTCAAGGAGATGCTAGGATGCTGTCGAATATTACACTGACAGAAGACCCAAACAGGACAAAATATAAGGAACTTCTAAACATAAATTGAAATTAAAATGATGTTCGACTAAAATGAGAATAAAATATAAAAAAGAAAATAACATTAAACTTACAAGAATACAAGAAACCTGTAACAAAGTTCAAAGTTTGCTTGTAAGTACATAACCTCTCTATCACTACTAAGAACACCCTTAACACTCAAAACTCTAATAGGAAATACTTGAATATTTCAAGTAAACCCTAACAAGAATAGGGAAAAACAACAATAGAATCACACAAAATCTAGTGCAACTCTCCAAATTGTAATTGGATTGCAAAAGAGAGAACTAACGGAAACAACGAAAACAAAGATACAATTGATCCTCAATTCGAGAGGAGGATCGTCTCTCCCAATCTCTAGATGAGTCTAGAGCCCAAGACACCAAAAAAAACCCTCACAAGAACACAATAATCAAACATAACCCTAACCCTAATTTCCCTCCCATACTTAAGGCATACAATTAAAACAATAAGACAAAAAGACCTAAAGGCCCTTGCCGCCCCCTCCTTTGGCTCCAAATTTGAATTTGAAATCAACTGAACCCCACCCCATCTCTCTCTTTCTCCCTCTTGTCGTCACCCCTCCTGCTGTAAACATGAACCGGCCCCTTAGAAGGGGCCGGCTGGACCGGTCCACTAGGGGCCGGTCTAACCCTATCGCCCTCCTAAAAAATCACCTTGTCCTCAAGGCGAAAACAAGGAAACTGATGTTTTATCCTCTCATATGGCTCCCATGTGGCGTCATATTCTAGGAGGTTCTTCCACTTGATCAACACTTCCTTAGCATCATCTTCTCTCTAGCAAACCCTCATCAGCTCCAAGGGTTCCAACATCAGCTCTAAATCCTCAGTTAGTGTCTCTGGTAACTCAGAACTTGCTGCAGAATCTCCAATTGCCCTCCTCAACTGAGATATATGGAACAACGGGTGTATCATCGCCGCTGGAGGTAGTTTCAGCCGATAAGCCACAGCTCCAATCCTCTCTAATATCTCATATGACCAAAAGTATCTAGGGGAAAGCTTCTCATTTCTCCTGTTGGCTACTAATCTTTGCTTGTAAGGTCGAAGCTTTAAGAACACCCTTTCCCCTACCTCAAACTGGATGTTCTTCCTATGCCCATCTACCAGCTTCATCATAATCTGTTGAGCTCTCAGGAGATGCCTCTTCAACTCTTCCAATATCCTATATCTCTCCTCCAACTACTCCACTGAAGAAACTGGAGTGCTGCTATGCCCATAGTGCACTAAGTGAGGTGGATCCATTCCTTACAACACCTTAAATGGGGTCATATGAGAAGCAGAATGAAAAGAGGTGTACCAATACTCAACCCATGCTAGCCATTTGGCTCATAACTTGGGTATCTCTAACACAAAGCATCTTAAGTAAGTTTCCAAACTCCTGTTAACCACTTCTATTTGGCCATTCATCTGTGGGTGGTAGGCGGTGCTCCTCTTCAATACTGTCCCCTGTAGTCTGAACAACTCCCTCCAAAAATGGCTGAGGAATACCTTATCCCTGTCAGATACTATAGCCTCTGGTACTCCATGCAGTCTAACCACCTCTCTGATGAAGGCTGATGCCATTGTCACTTCAGTGTATGAATGTCGTAGAAGGATGAAATGAGTATATTTGCTCAAGCGATCCACCACCACCAGGATTACTGTGAAGCCCTCTGATCTGGGTAGCCCATCTATGAAATCCATGGACACCTCCTCCCATACCTGACCTGGTAAAGTAAGTGGCTGTAATAATCCTCCTAGAGACATCGCCATGTACTTGTTCCTATGACAGACCTCACACCTAGCGACCATCTCCTCCATATCCTTATGCATCCCCTTCCAGTACAGCTCTAAAGCTAGTCTCCTGTAGGTCTTCTACACCCCTGAATGTCCCCCAACAGCGCTCCCATGGAACTCCTGGAGCAAGTGTGGAATGTGGACTGATGTTCAAGACATCACAAACCTCTCCTGGTACAGAAGTCTCTCCCCCATCAAAGAATATCCCGGATGGCTACTCTCTTCCCTCAGTAAATCAGCCTTGATCTTCCCCAACTCCTCATCTTGGGCACTCTCCTCCTTGATGGCTTCTCAATCTAACATCAATGGAATTGACACTACTATTGCCTGCAACTCCCCCATACATCTGGACAAGGCATCTGCCACCTTGTTCTCCACTCCTGGCCTGTATTGGATCTCAAAATCATAACCCAGTAGCTTGGATAGCCACCTGAACCAACAAGTACTTCAAGCTCCGCTGGTTCGTCCTGACAATGAAATGCCTATGTAATAGGTAGAGCCGCCATTTCTGGATAGCTAATACAATGGCCATCAACTCCCGCTCATAAACTGATTTCAACCTGGCCCTAGCTATCAACACCTAGCTGAAATAGGCAATGAGTCGATTTTGCATGAGCACTGCCCCCAACCCATATCCTGAAGCATCTATCTCTACTACGAACACCTGAGTGAAGTCCGATAGTGCTAAGACTGGTACAGTAGTCATAGCCTTCTTTAGACTCTCAAAAGCTGATGTAGCTGCCTCCCCCCATAGGAATCCATCCTTCAATTGTTCTGTCAGTGGCCATGCTATGGTGCTGTACCCTTTCACGAACCTCCTGTAGTATCCTGTTAGTCCTAAGAATCCTCTCATCTCCTTCAGATTCTTAGGTAATGGTCATCTCAACATAGCCTTAATTTTTTACTGATCTGATGCCAACCCCTCTTTGGACACAATATAGCCCAAATACTCCGCACTAGTCTGGGCAAAACAACACTTCTTCAGGTTGGCCCTTAGCTGATGCTCCTGCAATACCTCTAGTACCCTCCTCAAGTGCTCCCAATGTTCCTCCTCTGTCCTACTATACACTAGGATATCGTCAAAGAACACCAAGACAATTCGCCTGAGGTAAGGTCTAAAGACCTTGTTCATGAGAGATTGAAATGCGGCAGGATCATTAGTGAGGCCAAAGGGCATCACCAGGAACTCATAATGCCCCTCATGAGTTTTGAAAGCAGTCTTGGGCACATCCTCCTTCTACATTCTGATCTAATGATATCCTGACTTCACATTTATCTTGGTGAAGATCACTACCCCACTCAACTCATCCAAGAGCTCATCAATTATTGGTATAGGAAATTTGTCTAGCACAGTCTCCTTATTCCCCACCCTATAGTCCACATAAAATCTCCAGCTGCAATCCTTTTTCTTAACTAGTAATACTGGACTGGAAAAAGGACTAACATTAGGTCTGATAATCCCCGCCTCCAACATTTCTCTAATCAACTTCTCAATCTCATCCTTCTGAAATTGAGGATAACAGTAAGGTCTGATGCTGATGGGTGATACACCTTCCCTCAAGGTGATAGTGTGCTCCTGCTCCCTGGATGGAGGCAATCCCTGAGGCGGCTGAAACACCTCCTGGAATTACTGGATCAACAGTTGTATGGAGAGGGGTATGTCCCATCCCTCCTCCAATCTAACTCCGTCAAATATGTGCAGCTCCACCAAATAGCCTTCCCCCACCTCTTGGATTTTCCTCGCCATGGTTTTGAGTGACACCATGGCTTTGGATAGCCCTGCATCTTCCCTGATCACCACCTTTCTTCCATCCACCCTCAGCTCCATCGTGAGTGCTCCCCAATTAACCTTGGTGTCCCCCAAGGTCTGCACCCACTTCATCTCCAAGATCACATCCGTACTTACTAACTCCAGTGGGAGAAATTCCTCCCTCACCTGAATCCCCTGGATGGTCAACACCACTCCTCTACAGATCCCCTGGCCTTTCTCCACCTTTCATGTACCCATCATCAGCCCATAACAATCGGTGTCCACCAATTTCACGCCCAGTTGATCGACAACCTGAGTGAAAATGAAATTGTGGTAGCCCCACTGTCAATCAGAACCACCACCTCCCTGTCCCCGATCTCCCATTTTACCTTCATGGTATGATTCGTGGTGAATCCTACCACCGAGTTCACGGAAATCTTTGCCAGATCCAAATGTATTTTCTCCTCTATCTCCTCCTCTACTTCTTCATCGCCTCCCTCCTCAGTTTCCTCGTCATCACAGACGGTGAGAACTTGAAGAGTTCGGTCCCTACACCTATGCCCTGGGGTATACTCCTCATCACACCCGAAACATGACCCCTTTGCCCTCTTCTCCTATATCTCCTTCTCTATTAACCTTTTGAAATTTCCCCCGCTCCCTCCTCGTACTGTCTTCTCCCTAGTGGTCTCATGAAATCCTCCTGTTGCAAGACCCTTGGGTGCTAAGTGGGTGGTCATCACCCTGTAAGTGCCTCATGAGCTGCTGCTCTTGGCTCCCTTCACTAGATTCTTCTGATTCTCCACCAGCTGTGCCAACTTCAAGACCTCTCCCAAGTCACGAGGCATCATAACTTTCACCGCCGCTCTGATCTCTGCCTTGAGCCTCTACATGAAGTTTCCCTCCAATGCAGTCTATGATAATCGCTCCACCCAACTGGCTAGGTGCTCGAACCGCTCCTAATAGTCTGCCACTGATCTATCTTACACTAGTACAAAAAACTGCTCATAGAAATCCCCTCCCCCGTCAGTTTGGAAACGTTCTAATAACAGTCTTTGAAGGCTCTCCAGCTCTGTATAGGTCTCATTTGGTTCCTCCACTGGAACCATGACAATGCCTTCCCTTTCAAACATAGGCCTGTTGCTATTGATTTCTCTTCATCCGTCAACCATTGACAGCAAAGTAACTCTCCACCTTGTAGATCCATCCATAAGCGTCCTCCCCTTAAAAAATTAGCATCTTCAACTTCCTCACCTTTGGCACTCCCCCGTTTTCCTCCATACTTTCCCCTCTCCCAAGTGCTTTGCTCTTCCCACGTTTCCCGATCTTCCCTTATATGTTCATCTTCAAACCCCTCTTCACTTTATTCTCTCCTTTCTCCAAAATCAGCACCCCTCCTACCATAATTTCCCTCCTTTCTCTCCCAAACAGCACCCTTTACTCCTTGCTCCCTATTTCCACATCTCTCTCCCCACCTTCTCCCTTTCTCCTCAATGATTTCTACATCGTTTTCCCTCCTACGAAAATCAGAATTCATAATTCTTCCCATTAGTTCCGTCGCCTCCGATGCGCCGTTTGGATTTGATTTTCCAATAACCTCTTCACCATCAAATGAAGATCAGAAACTTTGTCTTCCACAGACGAAACCTTGTCTTCTACGGATGAAATTCGATCCTCCACCGTGGCTTTTATTTGGCTCATCTCTTCTTCAATACGCTCTTCCAACGCATCTACCTTCTTGGCCGCCATCAAAATTTCTGGATTTTGATCCAAAAATCAGCAAGGGTTCCTTCCTTCGAATGAATTTTCGCCACTGAAATTTCAAGAAATCAGCCCCCGATGGTCCAAAAACTTGCTCTGATACCAATTGATAGAAAAAACTTGAATATTTGAAGTAAACCCTAACAAGAATAGGAAAAAAAAAAGCAATAGAATCACACAAAATTTGGTGGAAAACTCTCCAAATTGTAATTGGATTGCAAAAGAGAGAATTAACAGAAACAACGAAAACAAAGATACAATTGATCGTCAACTCGAGAGGAGGATCGTCTTTCTCCCAATCTCTAGATGAGTCTAGAGCCCAAGACACCAAGAAGAACCCTCATAAGAACACAATAATCAAACATAACCTTAACCCTAATCTCCCTCCCATACTTAAGGCATATAATTAAAAAAATAAGACAAAAAGACCTAAAGGCCCTTGCCACCCTCTCCTTTGGCTCCAAATTTGAATTTGAAATCAAGTGGACCCCATCCCATCTCTCTCTCTCTCTCTCCCTCTTGCTGCCGCTCCTTCTGCTGTAAACATGAACCAGCCCCTTAGATGGGGACGGCTGGACCGGTCCACTAGGGGCCGGTCTAACAAACTCTTTAAAAGCCCACTCATTGAGTTAAACCAAAAGTGAAAATGAATCTGGATAGAGTAACCTCTTGTGTGGCCCACCTGAATAAAATACAAGTCACACACATATGAGATTCTAGCTTTTGACATTCGCAACTAAATCTGTAATGCATGTATAAACGAAAAACAATGAACCTAAAACGTAAAGTCATGATAAACTCCGTGAATGAACAATACACTTAATGAATAAAAATTTTTCAACAACAACAACAACATCAAACTTTTATCCCACTACATGTGGTTAGCTACATGAATTCTTTCATTATGTCCTGTTAAAAGTCAAATTCTCATTTAATTCTAATAAAGAAAAGTCATTTCTAATATTTTCTAACCAAGCCTTTTTAAGTCTACTTCTACCTTTCTTACCATAAGCCAAATTTAATACATCTACTTTCCTAATCGGGTCATCAGAAGGCTGCCGTTTTATGTGACCAAACTATAACAGCCCAAACTCCAAAAGGCACCTCGATGTTTAAGAGTTTTATTTTTTTTTTTTACTTAAGGGGTTTCACACAAACTCTAATCTTATCTTCCACTAGAGCTACTCAAACCTTTTCACGTATATGCTCATTTCGTATCTAGTCTCTAAAAGAGTAAAACCACTCATCCACCTGAGCATCCTCATCTCTTCAACACTTAATATTATGCTTCTCTTTTAATGGCCAACATTCTGCACCATAAAGCATTACAGGTCTAACCATAATCTTATAGAATTTTCCCTTAAGTTTGAGGGGGACTTTTCTATCACACAACAAGCACAATGCATTCCTCCACTTCAACCATCCAACTTGAATTCTACTAATAATATACCCATCTATTTCACCATCACTCTGAATAATAGACTCAAGATATCTAAAACATATATTCTTATTAATGACTTGATCACTCAAAGTCACAATCCCCAACTAGATCTATTACTACTAAAATTACACTCCATATATTTAGAAAATTTTCGAATGAGATAAAATAGTGCGACGTTGCACATCACGAGTTGCATGGCCATTTTGACAAAGCAAACAAGATATGTCAAATCACCATAAGCAATTTGTTATTGATGAACATGCAAAAACACTATATAAGCGCACCAAAAATCATGCAAACATGCATGGAAAAATGATTATGCTATCACTATGAAAATTTTACAAACTCACTTTTTAAAAAAAAATCAAACTTTTCACTACAAAATGCTCTGGAGCAGACCACTATGCCTATAGAACAATCATAAGTCTTACATTTCAAGTCCAAGCCTCTTTACCAAGACTGGAGTTGAAAAGAACTTCATGAGAGATATTCGAATGATTAAGTTTTCAAATGATTCACCTAAAAAACAAAATTTCATTCCAAAGAAGCAAACTCTAGTGTTCCCCACACACATAATAGCATGCAAAGTAACCCTGAAATCCAACCCCGTGTGAGTAGGCAGGCAGAATTAACAAGGTTCAAGTGACAAATAAAATTATATAAATACCCTGATAATTGTCATCTACTCCTATAACTTAAAGCAAAATCCAAACAACTTTTGTAAAGTTTGTCAATTGTGACAAGTTAGGTTAATCTCAGCACACAAATAGGCAATGTCTTATCGAGTGTATCCTTATAATTCTTTCCCGAATTATCTCTCGCTAGCTATGACATGGCACATACCATATAAAAGGTGCTTCTACCGTCAAATTGCACACATAGCAAAATGACATCATTAAATTATGATCACGGCCAGAGTCCATATGTTCTATAATAACTACTAAACTCATTAATAATAAATTATAAGGTGCACTTGATAATGCATAAAGTCATCTGTTAATTAAGACCAGCTTAAATGCGTGCCTATAGACAAACATCCACCATAATTTTATAAGGTTACCTTACACAAAATAACTCATGGCAACTAACAAAAATCATTCAATCATGTTGGGTTAACTGTAGCTTCTAACTAAATATATCAAGGTTCATAACAGCTAAAGAAGTCAGAACAGTGAAATCTTAATCAAGTTTATCACCATTCTCCCACCAATGCTTTAAGCTAACTATGATAAATTTCTTAATCCTAAATCAAATTTACTGCTATTATATGCTAAGTACCTAGTCTCAACAACTAACCTTAAGTGAAAGTTCTCTCTCATTATCCAGAAAGATAATTAATTAGACAAACTTGCACTTATGAGTAACCTAGAATAAAATTAGAATCCTCATGAAATGAGGGTAAAATATTTGGGTAATATCTTATACTCAATTTAATCAGCTTTTTTGAAAATTGGACCTAGAGCCACCAAAAATCTCTCAATAGAGGCCGAGGCTTGAATTTTTAGAGCCCATACATTAATGTTGTATACAAACCCCCATAGATTTCAGAATTATTTAGGACTAAAAAAATCAAAAATAATAGTTTTCTTTTGAGTAAATTAGTAGAGGTGTTCGAGCTTTGGGGTCATTAGTACACAAGTTCTATTTAATCTCTTATTAAATCTCCTTTTCTACACTTATCTCACATTTTGCAAGTTCTACTTCCGAAGCAAATATTGATCTTACATGAAGGCCTTCATAGCAAAACAAAAATTTTAGCTTTCTAAAGTTATATTCAATTAAGCAATCCCCATATGCTTACATATAAGAAATACAACTTTTTTAACAAAATACCCATGGAACACTCCCTCGATATTTTCTCACCTCTTTTTTTCCTCAGCCTTCTATCTCTACCACTCATATCCTATGATTAAAGAAGAAATAATGGAGGAAGAAAAGAAAGAATATTGGAAGAATTATAAGGATGAAGGAGAATGATCTGGGAGGGACTCAAGATATAATACATATCTTGAGGACCTATAAATACAGCATATATGGAAGAAAAGCAAAGAAAATTGAAAACGTATGAACTTTAAGTGTTATGTATGTAAACCTTAGATATCTATGAGACCCTTTCTTTATACAATCTTAGGAGAATTTCTAATAGAAAATATATTAAAATAATTTTGGTTGCCCCCCCCCCCCCCCCCCGCGCCTCTCCCACAAGCGCAGCATTACTTTACTTAAAAGATTCCAATATTTTTTGATTGAATAGAAAATTGAAGGTACACTCTTTAGTGTTACATTAGCTAATGCTTTTGCAAATAATATCTCTATTGATTTCTTAGAAAATCATAAGAATTTAAGAGGTGGTTGATACGCCCGGCCTAGACTAGCCTAGATGGCCGACCCAGCCCAAGCCGAACCAGCCCTATGGCTGGGCCGAACTAGCGGTAGCAGGAGGGGAAAGTTTGGCCCCGCATGTGGGGCCTAGGCGAGCTTTTATTCATTATGTGAAAAGGAGAAATCAAGGAAGAGCAGTTTAGGAAGGTTTTAATTTAGAAAATAGGGCTGATTTGAATTAGAAAGGTTTTATTTAGAGAAAGATGACTGATTTGAATTAAGATTTAGGAGGTAAATAGGAAGGATTATATTAGGGTTAATAGGGTTGTTTTATTTTCATTATGAGATTTGTAATTGTTATAGTTCTCTTTGGAGTAGTTCCTAGCAGCGACTAGGGTTTGTGAGAGAGTCAAACTACCTCTCGAATAGTATATAAATTGTATCTTTCATTATTACTGGAGGAATAAAAAATCAGCCACCATACTTGTGTTCCTGTAATTTCTTCTTATTTAATTTGTTGTTTTTGCTTCCAAGTCAGATAATATTGGTATCAAAGCAAGGTTTTGGAGAGAAGATAACAAAGAAGGTGGATGTGTTGGAAGGTGAAGCGAAGCAAATCAAATTCGGAAAGGAGGAGAAATCCTCAATCATCGAAAGAAGGTTTTTAGCCATGAAAAATCGGATGGAGAGCCGATTTGAAGGGTTGGAGGAGATAACGAGGAAGCTCGTGGAGATACAATCCAAAACTCTACTGGTGGTTCCAATTGCTAATCCTTTGATCAGCATTCCCTTGGTCGAATATAAGGGAAAGGAGATTGGATGGGAGGAATTCGAAGAGGAGAGATTATTTCATTAAGAGCCATTTCCTAGGGCTCTGATAAGAGGCGAATTAGGATTTCCATATGGGGGACATGAAGGAGGGAATTTTATGGTGGAGGTGGTGGGGTGGCCGACCACTATGAGAGGCATTTCGGGCAAGAGGAGTGGGCGACCGGAGATGGAAGGGTTGAGCCGAGCCATAGGGATTGGGTCATACAATGAGGATAGAAGAAATATGAGATTCCCACCCTCGATAAATGGGGGGACCGTTGGAGAGAGAGAAGTTAGAGAGGAGATGCTATGGTGAGGAAGTTGAAGATGCCGATATTTGAAGAGGAGGATGCCCATGGGTGGATGTACCGGATGGAGAGGTATTTCATGGTGAATGTGCTGAACGAGGAGAAGAAGCTGACAACCGCAAAGGCTATGTCTGGAGAGGAAAGCCCTAGCTTTTCTCTAGTGGAGAGAGGCTAGATATCTGATCCAATCTTAGGAGGAGTTCAAAGATTACTTTTTAGAGCATTTTCGAGCTATTCGGGAAGGAGAACTACATGAGCAATTCTTTACCTTGACTTAGGAGGGGACCTTCATGGAGTATAAGGAGAGAATTGAGTTTTTGTTGGGGCAGTTGAGAGAGATTTCAGAGGCGGTATTGGAAGGAAATTTCATGAAGGACCTAAAGGCCGATATACGAGCAGACCTCCGATTGTTGAGGCCAACAGGGTTAAGGGAGATGAAGGAGCTAGCCCAGATGGTGGAAGATCGGAGACAGATCGGAGAGGACCAGTAGTAGCGAAGTCATAGGATGCTCTTACGAGAGTGCCTCGACTTCACTGACATCGAGGACCTAGATGATGTAATTTTAGCAGGAGGCACCGAGGGAGAAAAGTGGGAGAGTTCACCCCGGGACAAACTTCAAGCGCCTCATAGAGATAGAGGTATAGGATAAAAGAGCGAAGGGTTTGTGCTACCGATGTGATGTAAGGACTGCATACTTCAGGTCTTTACGGCTTGTGATGAGGATGAGACGACAACAAAGAGTTGGTGGAGGAAGCAAAAGCGGGAGGAGAGCACTTATACCTTGATGTGGAGGAATTGTCTGTTAAATCAGTGGTGGGATTTACTCCAAATCACACCATGAAGATGAGGGGACAGATCAGGGAGCAGCCAATGGTGGTCTTGGTGGTGATGGATAGAGGGGCTACTCATAACTTTATCTCAAATCGATTCGTGTACTTGTTAAGATCCAAGTTGATGGATACGGGGAGCTTTAGAGTCATGATGGGGATAGAGAAGGTGGAGAAAAGTAGGTAAACTTGTAGGAGATTGGTGCTGACACTCCAGAGCCTGCATATAGTGGAGGATTTTTTTCTCTTGGATTTAGGAAGTACTAATGCAATCCTAGTGATGAAGTGGTTACAAAGAATTGGAAAGATGAAGGTGGACTGGAAATCTTTGACAACGAAGATTCGGGTGGAAGAGAAGAGGGTGGTGCTGCGAGGAGTGTCAGCCTGTGCAAAACCATGGTTTCACTTAAAACCATGATAAAGGCAATACAGGGGATAGGGTTGGGCTACTTAGGGAGTTGCAAAGCCTGGAGGAGGTCTGAGATTTAAAGCTAGTCAAAGTCTTTGAGTGTGTACAACAGCTTCTGCAGCAGTTTCCTAAGGTTTTTCAGCATCCTAGCGAATAACTGCCAACCAGGGAACACGAGCACACCATTACCTTAAAGGAGAGTTTCTCCTATCAGTATCCGACTATACCGATACCCGCAAATTCATAAGGATGAAATAGAGAAGCTCATTAGAGAGATACTTGAGGCAGGGATTATCAAGCCCAATCTGAGCCCCTTTTTCCAGCCCAATTTAGATAGTGAAAAAGAATGACGACAGTTGAAAATTTTGCGTGGATTATAGGGCCCTAAACAAAAAAACTGTGCTGGACAAGTTTCATATCCCCATAATTAATGAGCAGCTCGATGAGCTATTTGGGGCTATCATCTTCTCGAAGATTGACATGAAGTCAGGACACTACCAGATCAGAATGAAGTCGGGGAATGTGCACAAGAAAGCTTTCTGGACCCATGAGGGTCACTATGAGTTTTTAGTGATGTCTTTTGTCCATACCAACACTCTAGCCACTTTTTAATCCCTTATGAACTAGTTTTTTCAATCCTACATCAGAGAGTTCATCTTGGTATTCTTTGAAGATATCCTGATCTACAATCATATAGAGGCAGAGCATGTGATCCACCTGAGGACTGTACTGAAAACTTTGAGGGATTACTAGCAGTATGCCAACCCTGAAGAAATGTTTCTTTGGATAGACACAGGTGGAGTACCAAGGACATGTGGTGAGTAGAGCAGGGGTAGCAACAGATCAGTCCAAGATTGAGGCTATGTTGGATTGACCTTTACCTAAGAACCTGAAGGAGTTGAGAGGATTCTTAGGTCTCACCGACTACTACCAGAAGTTTGTGCAAGGGTATGACATAATAGTATGGGCACTGACAAAGTAGATGAAGAAGGACAATTTCAATTGGGGGGAAGCAGCAATACAGGCCTTTGAGCAGCTAAAGAAAGCCATGATGAGCATGTCAATATTAGCACTTTCTGACTTCATCATACCATTTATGGTGGAGACGAATGCATCAAGATACGGACTAGAGGCAATACTCATGTAGGATCATCAGTCCATTACTTATTTCAACCAGGTGCTCACGACCAGGGCGAGGCTTAAGTTTGTATACAAGCGGGAGTTTATGTTGATGGTGATTGTCTTAGCCATCCAAAAGTGACAACTCTATTTATTGGGGTGAGACACTTTATCATTAGGATAGACCAAAGGAGTCTAAAGTTTCTGTTGGAGTAGAGGATGGTGACTGAGAAGCATCAAAAGTGGTTATCGAAGTTACTTGGATATGATTTTGAGATCAAGTATCGCCTAGGACTAGAAAACAAGGTCATGGATGCACTATCGAGGAAGACGGATGAGCCATGGCTGACAACTTTATCAGTACCTATGGTCCTAGACTAGGAGGCCTTGAGACAAGGGAGCGAACAGAATGAGGGTCTGAGAAAGATTAGAGCCGAGTTGTTGCAGGACCCAAACATTCATCTTGATTACAAGCTGAGGGGGCCCCAGCTGCTACATTAGGGGCGATTCATCTTACCAAGGACATCAGGGTACATTCCCAAGCTGTTGCAGGAGTTCAAGGCAACGCAATTGGAGGACACTCAAGAATTTAGAAAACATACAGTTTGGCTATTCATGTAGTTACACTGGGTAGGGATGCACCAAGATGTAGAGGATTGTATGGTGAGATATGATGTGTGCTAACAACACAAGTACTTGGGCATGACACAAGGAGGACTACTACAGCCTATAACTCTACCGGAGAGGATTTAGGAGGAGGTGACGATGGACTTCATCGTGGGGTTACCACGTTCGAAGGGATTTTCTGTGATAATAGTAATAGTGGATCATCTGAGAAAGTATGCACACTTTACGCCTCTGAAGCCAGGAGGTGGTGCACTTATATAGATTTCCAGAATCCATTGTGTTAGATTGAGACAAGGTGTTCCTCAATCATTTCTGAAAGGAGCTATTCCATTTACAGGAAACAGTCCTAAAGAGGTGCACCATCTCAAGACAGATAACCAGATGGAGGTGGTCAACATAAGCGTTGGAGACCTATTTGCAATGCTTTGCATCGGATAAGTCGAAGAGTTGGTTAAAGTGGATTGCTTGGGCTTAGTATTGGTACAACACTTTGTACCATTCAGCAGCACAGACCACCCATTTCAAGATTCTCTATCGAAGAGATCCACCTCATTTGATACATTATGGGCATAACATTACACAAGTATCCATTATAGATCAGTACATAGGAGAGAGACAGGACATTAGCAGAGCTCAAGAGATACTTGCTGAGAGCCCAGTAGATCATGAAGAGTAAGGCTGATGAGCACAGGAAAGAAGTGGACTTCAAGTGAGGAGACATGATTTACTGAAGCTGAGACCCTACCAACAGAGGACACTAGCCAGGAGGAATGAGAAATTGTCCCCACAATACTTTGGACCTTATGAAGTTTTGGAGCGCATTGAAGCAGTGGTCTATCGACTGCGATTGCCACCTTCATCAACATTGCACCCAGTATTTTATATCTTACTACCCCCGACTTTGATAGAAGAATAAAGGTTATTTTGGAACCCCTAGAAGTAAAAGGGGTGCGCCGAGGGGAACTAGGAGCATAGGAGGTACTAATCAAGTGGAAGGATTTGCCAAAGTACAAAGCCACATAGGAGCCATATGAGATGAATAGGAGAAAGTTCTCATTCTTCCACCTAGAGGATAAGGTGCATCTTTTGGGGGAGGGGAGTATTGATACGCCCGGCCCATAGCCCAATGCAAACCAAACCAGCCATGTGATTGGGCGGAACCAGAGGCAGTAGGAGGGTGAAGTTTGGCCCCCTTGTGGGGCCCAGGGGAGCTATTATTCATTATGTAAGAATAAGGAATAAGGGGGGATTGTTTAGGAAGGTTTTAATATAGGAAAAGAGAGCTGATTTGAATTAGAAAATGTTTAATTTAAGGAAGGAGGGCTGATTTGAACTCAGATTTGGGAGAGAATTAGGAAGGATTATATTAGGGTTAACAAGGTTGTTTTATTTTCATTATGAGATTTGTAATTGTCATAGTTCTCTTTGTAGTTGTTCCTAGTAATGGCTAGGGTTTGTGGGAGAGCCGATCTATCTCTCGAATAGTAGATCAATTGTATCTTTCGTTATTGTTAGAGTAATAAAAAATCAGCCTCCATACTTGTGTTCCTGCAATTTCTTCTTACCTTATTTGCTATTTTTGCTTCCAAGTCACATCATGGGCCTTCTTTGAAATGGTGAATTTTTTCGTATGCAATGTTGTGCACACATTGTTAATCTAATTGTTCAAGAGGATTTGAAGAAGATGGATGGTTCTATCACAAAGGTGCATCAGATTATCAAATATATGAAAGGCTCTCAGGCCATAAAGCAAAAACTCTTTGAATGTGTTAGACAAAGTTTTTTTGATGTTAAAAGAGGATTAAGACAAGATGTTCCAATAAGATGAAATTTAACTTTCATCATGCTTGACAGAGTTATTTACTAAAAATGAGTTTTTTTGTAGTTTGAGTTGGGTGATTCCAACTTCAAGGTTTGTCCCTCAAGTAGTGAATGGGATAAAATAATTTACATATACAACTTCTTGGCACCATTTTATGATATCACTTGTACATTCTCTAGAACAAAATTTTCTACTGCAAATCTCTATTTTTCTTGCATTTCCACTGCCTATGCAATATTGAAGCATCAAATGACAAGTGGGCATGATTATATAAAGAGAATGACAACTGACATGCTTTCTAAGTTTGAAAAATATTGGTCTAATTTCAAAGTCATCTTAGCTATCACTATAATTTTGATCAAAATTATAAATTGAACTTCATTGCATGGTGTTATAAGAACTATACAGTGGTGATAATGTTAGTGAAATTGCAAAAGTGAGGGAGCAGTTATTCTCATTATTTGCAAACTACTCGAGAGCAAACAAGAATAACTCAACTTCAAATGCATTACAAGATACACTTTCGTCTCAAAGTAATCTTTCAAACGGTCTTTCTTCAACAACTATAAAATCTCGATTTCTACAAGTAAAATGATATAAATGTCCAACCATATTTATTTATGTCTTCATTAAATTGGTGTTCTTATGAATATTTTTTAACATCCAAATAGGATTATGATTCTTCCGAAGTAGAGACTACAATGCCTAGAAATTTATTTTGATGATCATAAATTTGACAGGAAAGTTGAATTAGATATTTTACAATACTGGAAAGGTAATTAGTAGAGGTTTCTTGAAGTTTCTACTATGGCTCATGACATTTTGTGCATTCCAATTTCTACAGTGACTTCTGAAAGTGTTTTTAGCAATAGCGGTAAAATTTTTTAGCAATTTTGAAGTGCATTAAAACATGATATATTTGAACATGGGTATTTACAAAGAATTGGTTGTACAGTAAACAAGGAAACACAACAAGTTCGTTGAAATTTCATTTGTATAGTTTTTAACATGTTTATTTCTTTTTTTGTAGATTTAAAGGATCTTGAACTTGAAGCTGTCACAAAAAATATCTTGGACTTAGGCATCAATGAGAATGAAATTGGAGATGGCGATGGTTCAATTAACATAGCATCATAGTTGGACAGAAATATGATTATGCAATTGTTGTAGAACATAAACATAATGCCTATTTGTGGAACTTCTATCGGTTGACTATTGGTGGTAGCATAGTTGAATTTTTCAATATTAATAGCTTTTTATCATTTTCTTAAACCATAATGTGTGAGTGCAGTTTGCCGTGCAATTTAGAGCCAAATTCTGCTTTTCACTATGTAGAAGAAGGTCGTCTAAGTAAAATGGGTAATTAATCAATGCTTGTGAAGTTTAATTCTTAATAACATATGTTAATATGTCTATGTTTATCTTTGATTGTTGCTTTGTTGGTTGAAGGGTATGTTCAATTGCTTTGTTAGTTTTTTTATTCTTGCTTTGTTAATTATCTGTTCTTTGATACTTGCTTTATTAGTTAACTGTCAACAACATATGTCCAGTTGCAGCATATTTTTATGGTTCGAATCTTATTTTTTAGTGCATTTAATTTGTGATGACTATTAGTAATGGTCACGCTGTTAAGAGATTTTTCATTTAGCTTCAGAATATTTTGTATTACCAATTGATGCTGTCCATTTGTGTTGGGTGAAATGCAATCATAGAATGATTTTTGATGTATGCAAGATGTTGTAAGTCTATTCATTGCATGATGTTATAAGTCTTTTAACTTCATCTCTTCTTATTGGAAGATTTGCCCAGTTGAGCAGTAACTGAGTTGCTTTTACCATGCTTGAGAAAAAAGTGAGAGATACGATGGGAAACAACTGCAAAAATCAATTCCCCGTCCAATCTCCAAGACAAATTTAAGAGAAATAATGGAAGAAAACTCTTTTCAATTAATGAAATAGAGAAGAAAACCACAAAATACAATGGATCCTCAATTTGAGAGGAGGATCCGACTCTCCCAAATCTCTAGATGCCTCTAGAGCCCAAATCAGCAAAGAACAACTTAATTCAGAAAAATACTCGATACCCTAACCCCAGGAAAACATCCTACTTATAGCATACAATCATAAAGGAAATCTTTAATTAGCCCCTCCTTTGAATTTTTCCTCCCAACCCTCATTAATTCCCTCTTAACTACTGCCTGTTGGACCTCACGCGGAAGGCGGAATCAAGTGGGTCTGTTATACGCGAGTCGGTCCAATATGGACCAGCTGGACCGGTCCAGGGACCGGTCTAACAATACCCCCTCCCAAAGACCCACCTTATCCACAAGGTGGAAAGATGACACTCTCTTCAATTTCCTCATCATCACAAACAAGGAGAACCTGAAAAGTTCGGTCCTTACATTTATGCCCCGGTGTATACATCTCCTTACATCTGAAACAGAGCCCCTTCGCTCTCTTCTCCTGTAACTCCATTTCTATGAGCTTATTGAAGTTGTCCCCGAGTCTTTCACCTATAGTGTTCTCCTTTGGGGTCTCCCAAAGAGTACCGTTGTTGGCTCCCTGGATGCCAAAAAGGTAATGGTCATCCCGTACGAATCTCTTGAGGAGCTGCTGCCTCCCGACCCTCTCTTTAGATGCCTCTGATCCTCCACTGACTGAGCTAACTCCACAGCCTCCCCCAAATCAAGAGGCCTCATCACTCTAATTACTACTCGAATCTCTAGTTTAAGCATATTCATAAAGTTCCCCTCAAGTACAGTCTCCGGAAGCAGGTCTAGTCTGTTGGCTAGGTGCTCAAATTGCTCACGGTATTCCACCACTATTCCCTCCTACGTCAAGGCGAAGAACTGCTCATAGAAGTCCCCTCCTCGGGCGGTTCGAAAACATTCAAACAAGCAGTCCTTAAACTACCTCCAGGTCCGTATGGGTGGCCTCGTATCCCTCCACTGGTACCATGCAAATATTTTCCCCTCCAAGCACATCCCTACTGTCATTAGTCTCTTCTCCTCCGTCAACCTACTGATGGTAAAATACATTTTCACTCTGTAGATCCACACATGTGCATCCTCTCCTTCAAAAATAGGCATCTTCAGCTTCCTCACCCTCAGATCTCCTCCGTCACCCATGTTTCCTTCAAAATTTCTCATTCCCAAAGGGAGTGGTTCCCCCAATTATGCCAATCACCTCTTCTCAGCTCGTACTCAGACCTTACATCACAAGCCCACCTTTTCCCTTCAAATTCAGCACCCTTTCTTTCAAATTCAACCCATCGCCTTTCAAATTCAGCCCCTCTCATTTCAAATTCAACACCCCTCCGCTCATGCTCAACCCCTTCAAGCCTCTCTCCATATCCTCTACCGGACTACTCCTTAAGAATATGTTCTAAGGAAAGCATTCTCTCTTCTCCATCCACAATCCCCGCATCCTGATCTTTCCTTCGCCTTATCAGATTAGGGTTTTCCCCACTTTCTTGGCAATCAGCGACTTCCCTCGCCTCTAACACCGTTTCGGTTTGGTCCTCGAGCAACTTCTTCAACATCTCCTCAAGGATTAAAAATTTCACATCGATTATCTCATGTACGGATGAAATTAAACTTTTGAAATCTAAAACTTGAGTTCGAAGATCTGAAATTTCAGATTTCAATTGTTCAATCTCCCTCTGCAACTCTTCTACCTTTTTCCCTATCATGGGTACCCGGAGTCAAGCTCTAAACAGCAAAAAACGGCCAAAAAATAGCAGTTTTGGTCTTCAAACAGCAACAAACAGCATGATCGGAGAGAAAATGCAGCAAAAATTGGCAATGAGACTTCTATTTCCACCCAGGAAATTGCTCTGTTACCAATTTGATAGGAAATAATTGCAGAAATCAATTCCCCCTTGGCTGAAATTAAATTTCAGCACCCCAAACCCATCTCCAAGATGAATTGAAGAGAAATAATGGAAAAAAACTCTTTGCAATTGATGAAATAGAGAACAAAACCACAAGATATAATGGATCCTCAATTGGAGAGGAGGATCCGACTCTCCCAAATCTCTAGGCACCGCTAGAGCCCAAATCACTGAAGAACAGCGTAATTGAGAAAAATACTCAAACCCTAGAAAAACATCCTATTTAAAGCATACAATCATAAATGAAATATCAAATCAGCCCCTCCAAATTTTCCCTTGCAACCCTCATTAATTCCATCTTAATTGCTGTTGTACCCCACACGAATGGCAGAATCACATGGGAGGCGAAACTCCTCTGCCTCTGTTATATGCGAGCCGATCCCAGATGGACCGGCTAGACCGATCCAAAAACCAGTCTAACAAGATGTTAACTCAGCAGTTTCACATATAAGCTTCAAGTCAAGGGAAGTTGCTTTTACCATGCTTATTTTTTTTCATTTGCTTCGATTCATTTGTTGGTTTGGTTGTTGTTGGACTTGGACCTTTCTTGAATGTTGGCTGGCTATCATATTTGCCATCCAATTTGTTGTTCCTTAGAATTATTGGTTGTGGTTGCTGAATTCAGCTGCCTCTAAGAGAATATCCTATTTTGGATAAATGTACCTCACGATTTTTTTGTTATGGGGCGATGATGAAAACCTTTGTGCAATGAAACCCTTTGGCACAACCAAGTGGCATTTGTGTTCTCTTTGCTTGAGCATGCACTATCTAATAGAATAGATACTAATTGAGCAAATATAAATTGTCACATTAGAGCGCAACATTCTCTGACATTTTTGGAGCTGATGGATGTTTTTTAGGGTTTATATGAGCCCTATATTTTTATTTTTTAAACCATGCTATTTTTAGTTGTTATCTTTTTTCCATTTCTCGAGTTTTCTTTTTTTTTTTTAAATCTAACTTTGTGCAAGCCATATGTAAGTGGGATCTTGAAGAGAGCATCAGAGCATGCCATGTCTAGTGCAAATCATAACATTTCTAATGAAATAAATGTTTTTATGTAAAACATGACAGTGTTACTGCTGTTTAGGGACCTAATGGTTGCACTGATGCCGATTTGAAGCAACTTCAAGTTGTGCTGATGAATTATAATGAGAATGTGAAGATTACTTCCAAAGAACGGATTGAGGTGAGTAGAATATTAGACAATCCGATGTTTGAACCTGAAAATGTACAGTTTACATTTGGAAATATGGGAAGAATTGAGGACCTGGTTAATGCTTCTTCCAGTCGTAATTCTCAGGAGGTTCGAATGGACCTTGATCCTAATTTGAAGAAGGTGAGGGTCAATTTTGGTGTATCTGGGATTACAGTCGAGGGGAAATGTGCTGATCACACAACAAGCCCGATGCATTCCTCCACTTCAACCATCCAACTTAAATTCTACTAATAATATCCCCATCTATTTCACCATCACTCTGAACAATAGACCCAAGATATCGAAAACGTGTACTCTTATTAATGACTTAATTACCCAAAGTCACAATCACCTCTCTAGATCTATTATTACTAAAATTACACTCCATATATTCAGTTTTAGATCTACTCAAACGAAAGCCTTTAGACTCTAAGGTTGACCTCTATAATTCAAGTTTACCTTCAACTGTCTATCTAGTCTTATCAACAAGAAGGATAATCATCAGCAAAATTTTTTATGTTGGGAATAATATCAAATAGGTATTTATTATTAATTATTTACAATTGAATTGACTGGAAGACATTCACCAAGAAATATTGGGGAGCAAGTGCTATAGTTGAATAATTTAATTTTTTATTTGTAAAAGTATATTTGTAATTTGTATTTATAAATGTATGTATAATTTATAACAGTAGTTGAATTAGTTAAATATTTCAATTTAACATTCAAATTGTCTTGAAGTTGTATATGTTTAAAAAATAATAGTAAAATATATGTGGATTGTATTTTTTTTGCAAAGTAATGCAAATTTTTTCTGGTAATATTATCAATTGAATTAGCCCAATTTTTTTTTTAATTCTAAACGAGTCAGTGTGTTGGGTCTGGTCGGGTGGGGTTCGTAGCAGGGCTAATTTGGGTCTAAGTTTGTGACCCATTTTTCTAAATGGGTAATGTGAGTTGAAACCGAGCCAATGGAGGGTTAGGACCTGAGCCCAACCCAAAAACCCATTTTGAAACCCCTTAAAAATCCTTACTATCCTTGGGTAGGTAGTCACAAGGATAGTACTCACATATAATGCACCAACACTTCTCCTCAAATAGGTATGCCTTCATACACGTATCGAACACGCGAGTCTGACACTCCAACGCATGTCGGACACGCCGAAGATTTGTCAAATTAAAAAATTATTAAAAAATTAATTGGACACGCATGTGTTACATGCGTGTCTAAAATATTTTATGAATTTTTTTTTAATATAATTTATTGTATCTAAAATTTTTATTTAGTACAAAAATAAAAACTAGATTTCTTATTTCCTCTCAAAAACCCTAGCCACACTTAATACCTCATTCCCTGAACATTTCTATTTTTATTTCTCTCTGGCAGCTTGTGGTTAAGGTTTCATAGCAACGCTCGAAGCCAACTCAATATCAGCGTCTAGCGCAGTCATAATATTAGTATTTCAAAACCATCTCAAAATCAAAGTTTGACGTTGTATTGGCATTGATGCTCGACGCTAACAATTTTTACATCCACAATCACACCAAATGCAATCTGGACATCTAATCTTTATCCAATGTTGTCTTGACATTAATGACTGATGTCATCTCGAGATTAACAACCGATGCTTCCTTTACATTAAGCCCGATGCCCATTACACAACAACAATGTTCGACTGTCTGGAGCATTAGTGTCTCTCCACTCGATGCCTAGCACGACATCGACACCTGACTCTCGACATACTAATATTAATTATTTTAAGTACAAATCCTAGTTAAATTACCTATTATTTCTCAATTATTTTTAATATTTCATTTATTCAATTTTTATACACTATTTTTAATATATAAAAAACATAATACCCTGTCCAACCCATATCCGTGTCCTATATTTTCAATAATTGGCATGTCCCGTGTTTGTATCGTGCTAGGTCTGTGTCGCCATGTCTGTGTTTGTGCATCATAGGTACTCACCTTGAGGCCTGACTCAATGCAATTTTAGTGGAAAACGCCTCGAGGCTTATGTCTCAAGTTTTTTAACGAGGCTCGCGCCTCAGTTTGGTTGAGGTATGCCTCGCCTCACCCTTTTAATATATTAAAAATCACATTTTACATTCATTTTTACTTCACACAATTTTTGAATTTTGAGGCTTCCGCCTCAAAATGTCTTAACAATTACGTCTCGCCTCACGATTGAAAAATGCATTAATACCCAATCACATAATTTTAAACTATGGATAGACAAGTATGTGAAGTCTCTTATAAATGATCAAAATAATGATTGCCATTGTGCTTAGAGATTTTCCTAAATGTGTGGGTCGATATATGTGTCAAACCAACATAACAATTTATTTTCATAACGATCATCTAAAATATTAGATGGTGGTGGTTGTTTTTTGGGTGGATCATGTCTAGCATGATGTTAGGGCCAATAAAATTAGCACCATATGAAGTTCTTTTCCAATTACATATTTGGCTAATAGCTCAAGCGAGAAAGTCTAGGATATCATGAATAGCATCAACCTTAGTAGTACAACAGAGAACTCATTAATATGGCTTTTGATTCTGATGCAGGACATTAACGAAAATATGATTTAAATAAGGAGTTTGCGCATTTAAAGATTAAGAGCAACTTAATTAGAACTTAATATTGATTTAAACAATGATTTAAAACATAAAGAGCGATAAACACTAGCTTAGGCCAAGCTACTTGCGTAAAGTAAAAGCCACAATACAATCAATTATTCGTAACGTTGCATACGTGATGGGTTTCAACAAGAAATCCCTAATCTAACAATAAGAGTAGCGCTATGAAAGATCGCTCACACATCTCCTAATAAATACTAGGCTTTAGCGGGAAGAATTAACACAACTTTCCATGATTCAATTAGAGCTACAATTGAGAGTGATTAAGAAGATAAAAGATTAGGAGAAAAGATCACCCAAGTAAACATGGTGAACCATCGCTCCGGTGTGGTGTTTATGTGCTCGAGAGGTAGTAGGCAGCAGTTCCCAACTCCTAGCCGCCTTAGGACTTCAATTTGATGATCTCGGTCTGGTGGACAGCCAACTAATTTCAGCTGGCATGTGTGGGCAGCAACTTGAACCTTCTGGGCAGCACTCGGTGATCTCTAGGTAGCAAGACAGCTTCCTTACACTGTCCAGAAATTCTGGACAGTAATGCTACAGCAGGGAGAAGTGGAATTTCGATGGTTGTTGAGGTGTTGAAGGAGTGGTGTACAGCAGTCTGAGGTTTCTTGCTGCCTTGGCAACCTCTGGAAGCCTCTCCAAATGGGCGAGACAGCAAGGGGCAGGTGCAGAATTCCTTGGACAGCAGCCACAGTGGTGGGGACAGCAACCTGGGCTTGTGAAAGACTGTGGACAGCAAGTTTGATTGCAGGGAAGTCTGTAACAGCCCTTGGAGAACTTCTAAACAGCTGGAACTTGTTGCTGGCAGCAGATTTTGAGAGCAGGACTTCCAATCGGATGGGAAAAAGAAGGAATTTTAGGAAGGAGACTTAGCACAGATGCTAGGGAAGGGGGTTGGGTAGGGGGAACTAGATTTGGAAGTATTTCCAAAGGTGAGGGGGCTGGTTATTGGAAAGAAATAATGAGGTGGGCTCTTGGGATCTTCGGCCAAAAAGAGAGAGAGAGAGGGGTTTAATTTGTTTCCAAGAGAGGAGGTGGGTTTTTGGAAACAAATCCAATTCAAACCCCTAGTGGGGGCCGGCGGCTTCTAGAGGGAAGGAGGGCTTTAATGGGGGTAATTAATGCTTGCTTAAATTATTAAATCAAGTTTGGAAAGAAATATCCCATCCTCTCTTAATTTAAAATTTAAATAGGAATTGATTTAGTAGGTTTCCTAAAATAGGATTTGTAAATTAAGTAACTATTTCAAATTCAAATTGATTTGAATTTAATCTATAAAAGAGTTACCAAATTTGTGAAACCTAATTTAGGAAAGATGTGATGGCAAGTGGGGATGGGGAAGGGGCCAAAGGAGGCCGGCGGTGGGGGGAATGGGCCGAAGGTGGTGGCGGGTTGGGGTCTAGGCGGCGGATGGTGATAGGGTTTGTTGTGCCGGCGGGTAAGGGCTTGGGGATGGGTCTTTAGCCGGCGGCAAGGGGGAACAAGAAGGAAGATAAGGGGTAGAGGAGAAGAACCACGAACCCGGCCATCTCCAAGGTTGGTGGGTGATTCGCTTTCCCTCTCCTAGGGATTCCTCTCCATAGCTCTTAAGCTCACACAAGAACTCAATATGCAGAAATTTTATTATCATTCATTCATTAACCTCCCCAAAGGAAGAGGGTGGCTTTAAATAGCCAAATACATGAAGGAAAAACAAAGACACTATTACCCCTAGGGCATACATAAGACAAAACCCTCAAGTGAGGGCAGAAAAGGAAAAAGAGCAATAAATCAAATACATAAAATAGATCAAAATAAATAGGCACAATCATAGCCGTAGATCTCTGATGTCCTCATCAGATTCACTCATGGAAAGGTCGGTAAACTGGGAATCAAATCGTAAAGGGGTGGTTAATTTGTCTTTCTACTTCAAAAAAGATGACGAGAAGAAATTTCATTATAGTTTGGGCTTTTGTTTATAAAGAGGTTTAGAGATTGAGAGTTGACTCCAAACATCTAAGTTATTCATTGAGATTGTTAGTGATGGTGAATCTCAAATCACACAATTGAGATAAGAAATGACACATTAGGAGTCCATATGCATTATCGAATTGTAAATCAAACATGAAACAAGGCAGATCAAGGCCCTCAAAGCATTGGATAAGAATCAAGATTACACCAGGATAAGGAAAAGTTCTGGATAAGTTTGTAATTGACTTTAAATTCAAATTAGAATAAATTTTGTAGTAGTTATTCTTTAAATCAGAATTTCTTGAATTTTTTATTTATAGGTTGGATTCCCTCATTTGTGGAATTTATTTAAGATTTGAAAAGAATTTATCTTGAGTTATAAATAAGATTTATTTCCAATAATAAAATCAATCAACCGCAAATATTTGTCATTTCCTCTTCTCCTCTCTATTGAATGTCCTCAACCCGTAAGGGCTTGGTCATGATTCCTATAGCGAAAACCAAAGAAAAATAGTTGTCAAGTATTCTAGCACAATTATATAAACCATATTTGTTATCCGATAGAAAAGATTGTGCTTTCCTTTATTTTAGGCTATCAGCAATCCTTGAAATAGCAAAAAGCCCTCAAGAATGTTCGCAAGTATATGGAAGCACTCAAAGCAATACACAATCATAATAAATGTTCTCATGAGAACTCCAAGAATCAAATTTAAATAGTTTTGAAAAGTTATAAATTTATTAATATAGGACGTTACACACAGAAGATGAACCTGATGAACATTACAAGGGGCACTTTAATTCTGAGAATTTATGGATGGCAACCATTGGCATTATATGTACTTCAACATTTTGAGAATTTATAGATGGCAACTTTTGGAATGAGCACTATGATAGGAAGTGGGTGCAATTTTAGCAAAATCAGAGAACGGCACAAGAATTTTAGGAAGAACACACAAGAACTCTTTTTAATTGAAAGAACTAAGAAGAAAAACACAAGATATGTTGGATCTTCAATTGGAGAGGAAGATCCCGCTCTCCAAATCCCTAGACGACGGCTAGAGCCCTCACAACCTAAGAAATTCTAATTTCAGCAAACTAAAAATATAATCCTAAAATCACCCTATTGTTAGCCTTAAATAAGCTCCCCTAATTCCCTCCCAAATCAGCCTCCTTTCCTTAAATAATTCCCTCTCAGATTTTAATTCAAATTAAATCTCTTTCCCTAATAAATCCCCTTCCAATTATAATTAAAATTTTCCTAAACAATTCCCCCTCTCTCTTCTTGCCCATCACCCACCCTAGTGGGGCCCACCGGCTCAACTACCAACTCATCAATACTCTCCTCCCAAAAAGCCACCTTGTCCTTAAGGTGGAACGAAGGAAAATGTTGCTAAAGCACTGAACTAATAGCAGTGGACTAGAAAATGGAATGACACTAGGTCGAACGATCTCTGCCTCGAGCATCTCCCTGATCAATTTCTCAATCTTTTCATTCTGGATTTGGGGATGACGGTATAGACAAATACTGATTCATGAGACTCCTTCCTTTAAGATGATAGCATACTCGCATTCCCACAGAGAAGGCATCACCTGAATACTGTTGTAAGGGTGGTTGAACCATGTCTGGTGCTTCTATATTCTCCCCATCTTTTTCTCCTTCCAAGTTTTATAACTCTACCAAAAATCCAACTCCTTCACCATTTCCACTCCTTGGAAGTGGCTCTAAATGTGGCATCTCCTCTTCTTCCCCCAACATTTCCACCTCCTAATCTTCCACTTTCTTTATCAGATAAGAATTTCCTCCACTCCCTTGGCCGGCGGTGGCTTCCCCCGCCTCCAATGATGCCTTTTTTGTTTGGACCTTGAGTATCTTCCTTATCATCTCCTTCATTATGGCAAACTTCACATCGATCTTCTCATGGATGGCAGAAATTTGACTTTGAAAATATGAAATTTTAGATTTCAGTTGTCTAATCTCCCCTTTCAACACTTCTACCTTTTTTCTGTCATAGGTACCTGAATCAATGCTTTGATAACAATTTGATAGGAAATGGATGCAATTTAAGCAAAATCAGATAACGACATAAGAAATTTAGGAAGAAAAACACATAAGAACTCTTTTTTATTGAAAGAACTAAAAGGAAAGACACAAGATACAGTTGGATCTTCAATTAGACAGGAAGATCCGGCTCTCTCAAATCACTAGCCGTCGGCCAGAGCCCACTCAATATAAACAAAACTAATTCCAACAAAATCAAGCATAATCTAAAATCACCCTATAGTGAGCATTAAATAGATTCCCTTAATTCCCTCTAAGCTCAGCCCCCTCACCCTAAATAATTTTCTCTAAGATTTGAATTCAAATTAGATCTCTTTCCCTAAGTAATTCCGTCCTAATTGTAGTTAAAATTTTTCTAAACAATTCGGGCTTTCCCTAAATAATTCGCTCCTAGATTTGAATTCAAATTAGATCTCTTTCCCTAATAAATTCTCTCTCAATTGTAATTAAAACTTTCCTAAACAATTTCCTTTTGATTAAGAACTTTCCTACATAGCTCCGTCTTGATTAAGATACTTCCTAATTTCCCTCCCAATCAAATCGATCAGTCCATCAATACTCCCCTCCCAAAATGCCACCTTGTACTCAAGGTGGAACGAAGGAATTTGTTGTTGAAGCACTAAACTAATAACATTGGACTGAAAAATGGACTCTCACTAGGTCGAATGATCCCTGCCTCCAGCATCTCCTTGATCAATCTCTCGATCTCATCCTTCTGGAGTTGGGGATAATGATAAGAACAAATAATGATATGTGAGACTCCTTTCAAAATGATAGCAAGGTCGTGCTCCCGCGGAGAAGGCAACCCCTGAACTGGCTGGAACACCTCTCGATAATATTGTAGGAGTGGTCAAATAATGTCTGAAGCATTTATCTTTTCCACATCTTTTTCTCCTTCCAAACTCTGCAGCTCTACCAAAAATCTCACTCCTTCACCCTTTTCCCCTCCTTGGAAGTGGCTCTAAAGGTGACATCTCCTCTTCTTCCCCTAACATTTTCACCTCCTGATCTTTCCCTCTCCTTGTTGGATTGGAGTTTCCTCCACTCTCATGGTAGGCAGCCGCTCCCCTCGCCTTCGACGACATCGTTTTGGTTTTGACCTTGAGCATCTTCCTCATCATCTCCTCCAAGATGGTAAACGTCCCATCGATCTTGTCATGGACAGTTGAAATTTAACTTTGGAAATCTAAAATTTTAGATTTCAATTATCTAATCTCTCCTTCCAACACTTATACCTTCCTTTCTGCTATAGGTAATCGGATCTATGCTCTGATAACAATTTGATAAGAAGTGGATGCAATTTTAGCAAAATCAGAGAAAGGCATAAGAAATTCAGGTAGAAGAACCACAAGAACTTTTTTTTTATTGAAAGAACTAAGAAGAAAAATACAAGATACAGTTGGATCTTTCAATTGAAGAGGAAGACCGGGCTCTCCCAAATCCCTAGTTAGTGGCTAAAGCCCTCATAACCTAAGAAATTCTAATTTTAGTAAACACAAAACATAATCCTGAAATCACCCTATTGTTAGCCTTAAATAGGCTCCCCTAATTCCCTCCCAAATCAACCCCATTTTTCTAAATATTTTTCTCTCATATTTGAATTCAAATTAGATCTCTTTCTCTAATTAATTCCCTCCTAATTATAATTAAAACTTTCCTAAACAATTTCCCCTCTCTTCTTGTCCGCCGCCTAACCTAATGGGGCCCACCGGCTCAGCCGCCAGTCCATCACACTATTATAAATAACAAGAACTAGACTTAATAGGAGATACATCCATAATTGTTCATGGACAATCATTAGAAAGACAACAAACATGTATCATATAGCTCAAACTTTATCTTTGTGTTAAGAGAGAAGGAAAGAAATTCTTATATTCCTAATGATCGTTTTTCTCTCATATAGTAAAAACTCTCGCCTATCCGTAAGTCGCAAGAGTGAACCACATAAATCTTTGTCCTCTGTGTACCATTCCTTGTTGTATGTTGTCTCTATGGCTTACTCATGGAGTATTTCGAATATAATTCATTCTCATCCTAGACTTTCTCTAAACCCTAATGGTCAAATTCCTCATTGCAAGTGACAGTATATTTCCCATTTTTACCGCTATTTTCCTCTATTGCAAGCTGATATTGTGCGATAGTTGTCTTGCTTCCATTGTTGCCACTTCTCCATTGATTACGTCCCGGCTGACTGCTATAGATGCTTTTCTTTCCTGTTGTTGCTGCTGCCAATTTTTTCCCTTAGTTTAAGGAACTCTAATTATATAAATTTTAGTAAAATAAAGGATGGAGATGCATGCCCATGTCCCTTTGTGCTCATGTTCTCAATCAGCACAAGTATGTAAGACCCAAACAATTAGAGAGAGAAGCAGTAACTTGTTTTTCAAATTTTCATTAGAGATTTCACTGCGGGAATCCAGGAGGCTGGTGATCATCGCCGGCTCAACCCGTCGCGAAGCCGGATGGATGCTCGCCGACCATCCTCCGGTGGGACGTCGGAGGTAGGCAGATTTGACAAATGTTTTTCTTCTTCTAATCGCGAATTTTCTGATTCGCTTCGAAAGGCTTCGAAGGGAGCCTTAGTTATAAGAGAAGGGGCTTTTGTTCGTCAGGAGAAGGTGAATTTTGTTGATGGTAAGGGCAAAGCCATTGCTACGGTTTCTAATTGCAAAAAATCAAAAGATCCTGTCTCTCCGGTTTTTTCTCCATTAATCGACTGTGAAGCTTCTTCATCAAGCATGAAAATCTTTGTTAATCGATTTGGTATTTCAAATGCAATCCCTGTCATTAGCGACAGCGTGATAAATGCGAATGCCATGAATTTGATTAACAAAGATGATTGTGTTTCTGATAAGAACCCGACTACTGGAGATATGCCTTTAGAGAACAGATCTCGGTTGGAACTGAAGCAATGAAACCCTTGGCTATTGATGAATCATTTTCTGATCGGATCAATGATCTGAAGGAGGTTCGTAATTGTATATCTGGAGAGTTGAATGGTCTGAAGCAGGTTTGTAACCAGGTTGTCCCGCCTGTAGCTGTCAATAAGATGCGTATTTCTCACCCAAATGCCTGGAGTAGAAAGAGCAATGTTAGAGTTGATAAGTTAGAACTTGGTTCGTTTTTGTCAAATGATGGAAAATCTGTGAAACTGCATATGGGAAATGTGATGGAGAATACTAAGAAATTGGAGAAGGCATTAATTATCAAAGTCTTTGGTGATAATGTTCCTTTCTATGTTATTAATCAGGAGTTGAGGAGACAATGGAGTGGCTTTGGGAAATTTCAACTCACAATGTTGGGAGGGGATTGGATTCTCTGTTCCTGTGAGGAGGATATAGTCATGGAATCAATTTTAACGGAAGGACCTTGGTTTGTTAAAGATCACATAATTGGGATTGATAAGTGGGCTCCAACTTTTTCTCCGGATTCTTTGAAGGGCTTATCTGCACCTGTGTGGATTAGATGACCCAATTTACCGCTGCAATGCTGGGATAATATCAACATTTGCATAATTGCTTCTCAAGTGGGAAAGCCTTTTCTATTGGATGGAAACATGTTCCAATGGAATAGGAGAGAATTTGCTAGAGTTTGTGTGCGGATTGAGCTGGATAAGCAACTTCCTGTAGGCATTTGGGTGGAGGGAGATTCAGCCAAATTCTTTAAAAAAATTGAATATGAGAAAATCTTTAAGCTTTGCTACAAGTGTGGAAAAATTGGTCACCTAGTAAATAGATGTCCTGAAAATAAAGCGGTGGTGAATGAAGTCATGAAGGAGATTAACAAGCCTTTGGCAGTAGAGGTTGCTGCTAAGGAACAAGAAGTTTCTGATAGAATGGGCCAGGAGAACATTGGAGAACATGGTTGTAGACCTTGGATTCATGTCAGGTATGGAAAGAAAAGAAATGTGGTTGGTTCTAAAGACCAACATCCTATAAAAATTAACAGCAAACCTGCCTCTGTTTCGACGTGGAGAGCAACTGTTTCTCGGAATATTGGTAAGAAGGATGTTTGCAATGAGGAAATTGTTCAGAAATTGATTCCAAATGAATCTGTCATACAGGATGTAGATACAAATGTCGTTGCTTCTTCTACGGGTAAAGCGGTGGAAGAGGGTGAAATAATTGAAGATCAGCTGGAATTCATTGAGAGTTCACCTGCAGCTGAAGTTGAATCAAGGGATGTTGGTAAGTCAGCTCCTTTGAAGGGAAATTTGATGAATAATAAGTTTGAGATTCTTACTAATTTAGTAGATGAAATTACCAATGATGTGGGGGTTGCTGATGAGTTAGTGGTAAGCAACTGCAATGATAACTTATCAATCCATCTTGGCTTGAATGGGGAGGAGGATACCAGTAAAATTGGCTCTAATACAGTCAAAAGAAAATTGGGTAAGGAGCTGAAAACACTTGGGCCAATTAAGCTTATGACTAGAAATAGAAAGATAGTTGTGGGAAATAGAAGTATGGATGTTGGGGTTAATTCCCCTACCAATCAATGAATTCCATAACTTTTTGGAATTGTAGAGGAGCAAGGAAAATCCATACTTCTCTATATCTTAAAGAGTTTGTAAAGAAGAATGGTATTATGTTTGTTGGTTTATTGGAGACAAAAGTATCTTCTATGGATAGAAAGGACATTAATTTGCTTATTGGTGAGGATTGGAATTTTTTTCATTTTCCTTCTGATGGGCTCTCAGGAGGAATTTTGATGCTTTGGAATACTAAGGTTGCTTCCTTTAATACCTTGTATTCTTCCTTTCAATGTGTAATTGGAGATTTAGAATTTCATAACAAGGAAGTTTGGAGGATTCTACTATCCATGGGAATAAAAATTTGTACACAAGAAGGGAACTGTGGAAAAGTTTGGAGGAGTTTGCCTCCAAAGAACTACCATCGGTTTTGGGTGGTGACTTTAACTGCATTCTTTCTAGAAATGAGAAAAAGGATGAAAAAAGATTTGCTTTTTCACAAGGTCTGAAGGTGATGAAGTCTTTTGTGACTACTAATGACTTCCACGAAGTGGAGTTTACGAGACCTATGTTTACTTGGTGCAACAAGTTAGGGGGAGCTCGTATTCTAGAGAGGTTGGACAAGTGTTTGGTCAACACAATGGCTATTAATTCTTCTAGATTGTTGGTTGTTCGTCACCTTCCTAGAGTGGTATCGGATCTTGCCCAATTGTGTTGAAGATTGGGAGTTATCCTTTGAAATCGATTTTTAATATCAAATTTGAAGACACGTGGGCTTCTCACTATGCTTCTACTGCCATTGTTAGAAAGGCCTGGAACAAGAGAATTGGAGTAGTCAATACCGACATTCTAAGCATTAAATTCAAGAGGTCATTGAAGGCTCTTTACTATTGGAGCAAAGCTAAGCAGGATAACATGCAGCAGAAGAAAGAGATTCTTATGGAGGAGATTCTACAATTACAAATGGAGGAAGCTTCGGGTGGTGCTTCACGTGCGGAGCTGGTTCTTATTCTCAGGGCAAAGGTTAATGAGCTAAGTAGTACTCTAGCTCGGCTGGACACCTGGTGGAGGCAACGGGCTAAGGTTAAATGGATCAAGGAAGGTGATTTAAACACTAATTTTTTCCATTCTTTTGCTAGTGCTAGAAGGAATGTCAATCATATTTTCAAGATCAAGGATGAGTATGGTGTGATTGTTGAAGAACAAAAGCTGATTGAGCAGATATTTTACAATTTCTTTGCAACTAAATGGAAGGATAGATCGTGCTTTTTAGAGGATTGGCCGTCTCCAAGATGTGTGCTGAATGACAATGATAAAGAAATTCTTAATGCTGAGCTTTCCATGGGAGAAGTGATCAAAGTTGTCAACGATTTTGGTGGAGGTATATCACCTGGTATTGATGGTATTTCTTATTTTTTTGTTAAAACCTATTGGTCCATTATTAGAGTTGATATTTGAGATGCTTTAAAAAGCTTTTTTGACACGGGTATTATGGCGGATAATTGGAAAGATACTCAGGTGCGGCTCATTCCAAAGATTAATAACCCAATTACTCCTGCGGATTTCAGGCCTATAAGTCTTTGCAAAACAATTTATAAGCTTGCTGCTAAAATTCTGCTCAACCAAATGGTTCCAATCCTTCCCAATTTGATTTCTGTTAATCAAACGGCCTTTATTAAGGGTCGGTCTCTCTCAAATCAGGTGTTAATTGCTCAAGAGATCTTTCATAAATTTAGATACTCTAAAGTTTCTAGAGGATTGGTTGCTTTCAAGATAGATATGGAACAGACTTATGATAGCATGTCTTGAAAAACTCTTGATCAGATCTTAAAGTATTTTGGCTTCTCTATACATTTCTCCAGGCTGATTATGGAGTGTGTGGAAAACCCCAAATTTTCTATTCTTATCAATGGGATTTCTTCTAATTGGATATCTGCTCATAGTGGATTTCGTCAAGGATGTCCACTTTCACTATTCCTCTTTGTTCTTTGTTCTCAGCTGCTATCTAATGCTTTAATCCAAGAAGAGAGTGTGATAGGGATCAAAATTAATCCTAATGCTCCCAGGATCTCTCATCTGCTTTATGCAGATGACATTTTAATTTTCTCTGAAGCTAATGTAAGATTGGTTAAGAGGATTAGGAGGATTCTTGGTGACTATTGTATGTGGACGGGACAGAAGATTAACTTGTCTAAATCTTCTTTGATGTTTGGAAAAGTGGTGAAAAAGAGGAAAAAGAAGACCATTGCACGGATTATGGGCTTCAAATCTGTAAAAGAGTTTATCTATTTGGGTGTCAAAATAGCCTTGAGGAGATTAGTAGCTTTGGATTTCAGCTTTATGTTGGAGAATGTTATGGGAAAATTAAACACTTGGTGAAGTAAATTCATTTCGCTAACTAGTAGATTTATCCTTACTAAATCTGTTATTCTTGTAATACCGGTGTTTCATTGTACTCATGCTTTGATTCCGACTGGTATCCTGGCAGAAATTGATAAGGCTTGCAGGAATTTTATTTGGCACAAGAATGGTAGTGAGAATGGAATGCATTATGTCTGTTGGGATGCCTTATGCAGGTCCGTCCAGTTAAGGGGGCGTGGTCTACACTCTTCGGTTAAAAAGGTAGAGGCTTTAAGAGCAAAAATTGCTTGGAAGTATATCAATGACAATGACTCTTTAGTGCATAGAGTCTTGGAACCAAAGTATGGAATGTCTTGCTGGAATTCTGAGGTAAAGCAGAACGGGTCTAGTGCTTGGAGGATCATCTTGAGTGGCGCCAAAGCTCTCAGATCAATTGTAAGATGGAAGATCTTCAATGGCATAAATGTCAATGTGCTAGAGGATGTTTGGATTCTGGATAAACCATTAAACAAATGGCCTAGTTTTATCTCAAATTCAATTACCTAAGAGTTTACCGTGGATCAGTTTATTACTAATGGAAAGTGGGATGTCGACAGGCTACTCTAGATGGTTGGGGAGGATTTAATGAGATTGATATGTAAGATTCACATTGATCTTGATGGATTGAAGGATCAAACAAAACTTCTGTATCTGAAGACTGGGAAAACTATTTCTGCTATGGTTTCTGAACAGATGAATAGCGATCTGCCGAGAACGTTATATTGTCCTTGGATCAAGAAATTAAAATTAAATTCCAGAGTGGAAGCTTTCTGGTGGCGCTTATATCACAAGGCTATCCCCACTTTCAAATTCCTGGAAGATAGAAGATTAAAAGTGGGGAACTTCTGTCCTTTGGGATGCAGGAAAACGGAGGACATTGAACATGTGGCGGTGTCTTGCTCTAAGCTGATTCAAATTATTGATATTCTGAATCGGTGGGGCTTCCCTTTACCAGTGTTTGAAAAGTTTGAGGAATGCTGTAGCTGGTTGGATCGTCATGCTTCTTCACAGAAGTTCATTGCTAATTTATATTGCTCTATGGTTTTCCTATGCTGGAAGTCCAGGAACAAACTTACTCATCAAGGCAAGGAAGATATAAACACTTGGATTGCGGCTGAGGCATTGGGAGTGGCTTTCATTTCTATGGACAATAGAAAGAATTCGGGCCTGTGGGATGCTAATCAACCTCTTCGGTTGTCAAAAAATCTTTGGCATCATCCTCCACCTGATTGGATAAAGATAAATGTAGATGCTGCCTTGTTGAATTCGTATACTGCAGGAATTGGGGTTGTGGTCCGGGATCACAAAGGAAGATTTCTATCAGCTTTTGGAGTTCAGGACGTCCACTGGGATATATCTCGTTTGGAAATGGAGGCTTTCTTATCTTTAAAATCTGTTCTTAAAGAGTGGAAAATACAATTCAAAGGTATCATATTTGAAGGAGATAATGCAAATGTGATTAAGAGCTTGCAACAAAATTTAAACAGAAGGAATAACCCGATTTCAGGAGATGAGCTTGATTTTCTTTCTTTCATTAAAGATTTTGATCTTGTTATTTTTAATTGGGTTCATATGGATTGTAATAAGTTAACGGATTTATGTGATAACTATGCTCTTCGTGGAAGTTTTATGTGGGATGACTTTAGTTTGAATAACATTCCTCCTTCCTTTTATCAATTGTTAAAGGAGGAATGTGATGCTATTAGCCTGTAACTTCTTTATCTCTTTTTAATGCATTTGCTTCATGCACTCTTCAAAAAAAAAAAAGCAATGAATGGCTAAACCTAAGGATACAGATTAATCATAACAGCGAAGGTTTGCGGAAAACTCATTCAAATTTACAAGAAATTTTACCTAGACCATTTAATTGTCATAGAAAAAAAAATTCATTTATAATCAAACCAATTTTGCCAGCTTAAATATAGAGATAAAGATAAAGAAGCACCTTCTGATAGCCATGCCCAACTCCCAGGCTTCAGAGAGAGCTTCGAAGTAAGCAAGGCCGAAGCAGTGGCGCTGTGAAATGGCATCAAGGACTGCAAAATACACAATTCTACAGGAAGCCTACAAACAAACAAACCACAGTCCCTGATAAAAAAAAACGAAACAAATACAATCAAACTTGAAATGCACAATAAAAAAAAAAATCAAAACATCATAGGAATTATTAATACACTAAAACCTAATTCTTCTTAAACTTCGTTCTTAAAAGTGTATTAGGCAATAACATATGAAAAAAAGTAGCATCACAAACGAGTGTCCATTGCAATTCTGAAGAGAACCAAAACTTCTATCTTGGCGTATAGCTAAGCATATTAAAATCCAAAATGAATAGCAGCATGATTTGACGATGACGCAGTCAAGCAGAATCCCTCAAACACAATTCTACAATAACTACAAGGAGAAGAAAATATTAGTGGAAAGAAAGGGAAAAGAATAGGGAAAATACCTCGAAGTACTTGATGGCAGTACCCGGCGTGTTACGCGGGCGGCGGCGCAAGCCGGAAGGGAGGCACTTCGACGTAAGCTACCCCTAGAGGAAGTGGAGCAGTGGAGAAGGGCTCGACGTGCAGCGCCGACAGACGCCGCCATTTCCTCACTCCGGTGCCCTTTCTAGATCAATCGAGGAAATAGAACGGCTATCGCGACAAATTTATAGGGGTATTGGGACGTATGCACTGCGTTTTGAGGAGAATTATGAGTTCATTGATATATATTTCAATTTTAATTTTATATTTAATTTAGTCTGTTGATGGAAGCAGCGCCAGCATATCGTTCTACGTCTACCCTTACACTTCCCAGACTTAACTTTTGTGAGCTTTTGATCTGGTTGCTCAGAAGCAGCATAATTAATGGCACATTGAGAAAATTTTATTAAGACTAACCCATTTTAATTTGTTGGTCGAAAATTTTAACTATTGAAATTTTGGATTTGAATTTTATATATATGATGTATTTATGAATTTGACTTAATTGATCTAAATGTCGCAAAGAAAACATAAATAATTTTTTTAAAATGTTTATTATTTATATTTGAGATTATAATTTATTTTTATATAAAAATTAAATTTATAGATGAATAAAAAATAAAGATGATTAACTATAGTTCTATTTTAATAAAAAAAATAATAATAATAATTGTTGCGGGCTAGAATATACGCTGCGATAGAGTTAGAAATTTTCGCTTTAGCCTTGTACGGATATCCAGCACACAAACAGAAGAAAAAAGGAACACCAGAATTTTACGTGAAAAACCCTAGAAAAGGAAAAAACTTGGGGCTACGCCCAGTTGAAATGATTTCACAAGTGTCTGATTGGATTACAAATGACTGACTCGTCCCCGGAATTGAGGACGATCATATTACAATAATCAACTGTCGGGTTGAAGTCCAGTTATAAATGGAGATCGGAAATCCGGTGACGTTTGGTGGTCAAACAAAAATCCGGCGTCAGTTGACTGTCGTGTAGAACTCCGGCGTCAGTCGGCGGTCGGGTAGCACTCCTGCGTCATTTGGTGCTAGGGAAAAACTCCAACGTCAGTCGGCGACCGGGCAGAACTTTGATGTCGGTTGGCTGCCAGGTGGAAGTCCGGCGGTGGTCGAGGAGGAGTCTGGTGGCAAGAGAGTTTTCTTCCTTCTCTTTTTGCTTCCTTGCTTCCTTCTATTCTCTTCTACCCCACCATGAGAAATGAGGGGTTTATTTATAGTTTTCTGAGAGTAGCATGGCCAGTAAATAGAATGAGATCAAAGGTAAATTGGGAGTGGTTTGAATGGACGGTCGATGTTGAATACCTTGATCATATACCATTTATTAGACGTTTGAATATCTTAATGATATTCGAATTTGGAGCTCTTAGGCTCGTTGGACTCATCTCGTCGAGCCGCTCGATTCGACTATAAGCACGCCACATTTGGAAACTGTTTGGTAATCCAAATTATGGATTGAACCTTCCAAATGTGTTTCGGGTCTTTGATTTGGGCCCATTTGAGATCGAATTGGGTTGAATTTGAAGTCCTTGGGTTCGTATTTTCGAGTCCTTCAGTTTGACTATAAGTTGGCTGAAATCAGAGTTAAGATGGCTTCTGATTTAATTTTTGAAGTTTTAAACTTAATTTTGCTTCGAGATTCGTGCCCGATCAGGATAATTTTTTGATAATATATCAGTTGTCCCTCTATTTTTAGACGTCAAAGCTATAAAAGTCCGAAAATATGTATCACAATATTTCAAATTGATCGAATCACAAAAATATCAAAAAATTTCCCTCCAAAAAATATAAATTTGCTCAAACATGATCATAGAAGCTCCGTTGAGCTCCGAAAGTGCTAAAATTGAGTCTGGAACGTCAAAAAATGATTCTGTGGACCCTAAAAGCATCCGATTTAGACTATCCAGGCTGAAAAATTTGGCCCAGACGCACGTTGGAGGCTGGACTGGCCTGCCGATCAGTGGCGGCGGCGCATCATTTCAAACATGCCCTTCTGGGCTCGCATCATTTAGAGTAGTCGACAGTTGTCAGATGCAGATATTTTTTTTTTATTTTTTTTTATCTTTTTTCACGTGGGGCCAACACTTTTTTTAAGGGGGCGGCGGCTACAACCGCCCCTCATATACAATTTTGTTTTCATGAAAATTTCAAAAATTATCATAATTGGGCCCAAAAAATTTCGAAAATTTTTAAAAATTTAGGAAAATTTCAAAATGCTTCTAGATCCATTCCCTCTTATTTTCAAATTTTCCCCCTTTTTTCAAAATTTTTTTCCCCCTTTAGTCCTATAAATACCCCCCTTAAGGTAATGAAAAATTTGCACCTCTTCTCCTTCTTCTTTCTCCTTTCTCCTTCTAACTTTTTTATAGTTGAGGCATTCCACTATTTTTAGTAGGTAGCATCCCCTACTTAAGTTCAGTGCCTCTCTTCTTATGTAAAAGTTTGAATTTTTGCATCCTTTCCTTTTCTTTCTCTCCCTTTTTTCTTCTTACTCTAGAGGCATTCCACTACTTTTGGTAGGGAGCATCCCCTACTTAAATTCAGTGCCCATCTTTAGTGTAAAAGTTCAAATGGGATACCACACCTCCACTAAAATCCCTCCAGCCAAAGGAGATCGCAGCTGCTATCCAATCTGAGGGTCTGAAGAAGACTTAGAAAGTGGCCAAAGCTGAGGATGTCGTATCCACCATAACCGGGGATTCCTTGATCATTTTTGGAAGAAATTTCACTTCTCTAATGATCTTGTGATGAAAGTGCTTGAAAAATCCGCTCGTGCATGTTCCCCTCCCTTGGGATTTTTGACGGTGTACAAGTTTAGTTTGCGAGCGGGGCTACGATTTCCATCTCTTCTGGAGTTAATTGATATTTTAGTGACATGTGGAGTGAGTGCCCCAGCTTTCTTATAGAACCATGTCGATCATAATGTGATTGATCATATTTTTCAGTGATCATGGAGCAATGTTATCTCGAGAGTGTCTTTCTCGGATGGGTCATCTTATTAGTGATGTGCAGGGTCATATCTCTTTCACATCCAAGTGGTTGGATATTCGCACTTAAGATTTATCAAAAAGGTGGGTTAGTGATTTCTTCTTTGTGCAAAATGACTAAAATCTCCAGAAAAAATAGGAAAAACTGAAGGATTTATCCACTCCCCTACATATTGGGGCGGAGGATTTACTGAAGATGCTCAACCTTCCTAATGTCGACACCCTCCACTACGATGTATACTATTTGAGCAAATATATATATGAAGAATATTTGTTCAAGGTGGGACTATCTACTCATGTAGGGAGATCACATGCTCATATGCTAAAGAAGTTGGCTAAAGTCCTAGAGGCAGTTATCTAACCTTCAAAGGCTCCTCCTAAACGATTAGGGAATTAGGGTGATCCGCAGGCATTCAAGAAGAAAAAAGTTGAGGAGATTTTGATAGTCACTAGCAAAGGTCACCATGTCTCTCCATCCAAGTCACACATTCTAGAAGATATTTTGAAACATCAATGTGTTGGCCATCGATAAGCTAAGGAGTTAGTGAGCTTCCATTCTCTTTTTTGCTTTTTCTTTTTACATTCTCATAAGGATATGTAACTTACAAAAAAAAATTTATTGTTTCAATTGGTGCAACACATGGATCTTAAAATTGAACTGACCAGGACCTTAAATAGATGGTAAGATCAAGGATATGAAAGAGGTGGAGGAACAGCTAGCAGAGTACAGGGCAGAATTGGTTACTATGACAACTTCAGCTTCTTTATAGAATCAACAGATGGATCGCCTTCACATTGAGTTGGTGGATGTACAAGCAGTGATCAATCAGTATGTAAAAGATCAATAGACCCTTGAGGAAAAGATTGCAGCCATTAAAAATGAAAACAAGAGGCTCTAGAAGTTGTTGTTAGAGAAGGAAGCCAAGTCTAAATCAAAGCAGTCACCTTCTAGAATCATAGAAGAATTTAAGAAATCTGCTTCCTTCAATATGATTGTCTAGGACCAAATTCAAGAAGTTCGTGACCACATATATGATGTGGAGGTGAAGGCCTTAAAGCTGGAGTGTATGGAGGAAGACTTCATCAGAGATTTTCTGAAAGGTATCCATCTAGTGCACTGTAAGATTAGAGCTGAGATTGAGGGGTTGACACTTATCCAGGCTTATGGTGACACTTCTTTAGATTTTTATGGTGAAGAGGTAGATGATGAGTTACAAAAGGCCTTTGCCCTTGAAGAGGATGATGATATTGAGATTCTATAGTTTTTCTTTGTTGTTGGTTGTATCACTTTATATATTTTAGTGATGATTGCATGTATTTGGTGTTAATGTTTTCATATGATGTATATGATGTTCAGTGATATAATAAAAAATTATTGGTATTTTCTCTCTTCTTATAAAAATTTACTTAATTTTATTTCAATTTAGATGATGAGAAAGATTTTAATGGGCTCTTTTGGCTTGAGCGAATGTGAGAGACATCCTCCTTGGATGTTGACCTATCCGAGGTTATTAGTCAAAGTATTTGCTTGATGACATCTAACCTATATGGAAGAGGTTAGATCAAATTACCCTAGGATAGATCATCTAGTGAGTTGAGATTCAAGACATCATTTCTAGGATGTTTGACCAATCCGAGGTTATTAATAAAAGTATTTTCTTGATGACACTAACCTATATGGAAGAGGTCAGATCAAATTCCCCTGGGATGATCATCCAGTGCTTGAGATATAATGTAAATTGTATATTTCTTGAATCATGGATAAAGAGGTTAGATTCTCAGTTGGTTTTTTATCCTTTTACAGGAAAAGATAATATCAAAAGAAAGCGAACATCATATTACTGCACTATATAAGATAATACAATAGTTCCTTAGTATAACTTAAGGATATAGGAGCTAAAAGAGTTTTACCACACTCAACACAGAGAAAAGACATATAGGGACTATACAACAACTTGGAAGAGAATACATAACACAAGATAAATAGTACCCTCGATACCTACTGATAATACTTGTGAAGGTTTCCAATATTCCAAGTTCGAGGGAGCATCTTTCCATTAGCATCCTTTAGTTTGAAGGTGTCAGGCTTGACCATAGCTGCCACCAAATAAGGACCCTCCCATAAGGGAGAGAGTTTGTTTCATTGAGGGCTCTTTCTAGCTATCTCGATGCTATGTAGAACTAGATCCCCGATTGAGATACATCAAGGCTTCACCCTCTAGTCATAGTAACGGGTAACTCTTTGGTAATATGCAACGGTTTTGAGTGAGGCTACATCACTTGCTTCTAGGAGCAGATCCAAGTTATTTTTGAGCTTCATTGTTATTAAAGTCAAAAGTCTGAACTCTGTTGTTTGGGACTCCTATATCAACTGGTATAACCACTTCTGTTCTAAAGCAGAGGTTATACAGGATTTCTCCAATAGGAGTTCTAGCGGTGGTTCGATAAGCCCATAGGATATTTGGGAATTCTTTTGCCCATTGCCCCCTAGCCTTCTCTAGGCGTGTCTTCAGCCCTTTTAGAATTGTTTGATTTGTAACCTCTATTTGCCCATTTGCCTAAGGATGGGCGATAGCTGTGTGGACTAGGTGAATATAAAAATTCTTACAAAAGGATGTAAAGATTTTTTTAGTAAATTGGGTCGTATTGTCAGTAATGACCCTTGCAGGAATACCAAAATGACAGATTATATTCTTCCATATGAACTGTTTAGCATTGGCTTCAGTAATCTCTATCAGAGATTCTTCCTCCACCCATTTGGTGAAGTAATCTATAACCAAGATGATGAATTTTTACTGTCCAGTGGCTATAGGGAAGCATCCTATTATATCATTTCCCTACTGGGGGAAAGGTTAGGGGCTCTGAATTGAAGCAAGCTCTAGAGCGGGTGTATGGGTGAGATTGGAATGCAATTGACAATTTTTGTACTTTTGAGTGAACTCTACTGCGTCCTATTTCATTGTTGGCTAGTAAAATCCCTTCCTCATGATCATATCGGCTAGTGCTTTTCCTCCCAGATGTTCTCCACATATTCTTGAATAGACTTCTCGGAGTATATAATCGGCTTCTGATGGTGTGACACATTTAAGGTATGGTCCAGTGAAGACTCATTTGTATAACTCACCACCAATAATAGTGAATATTACTGCTTATCTCTGAAGTTGTGTTACAGCTATGGGGTCTTCAGACAACACTCCATTTTGGAAGAAGGATAAGATGAGATCAATCTAAGAAGCCTCTCTTGGTTCATCAATTAATTGTATGACTCACGGACCTTAGATACTTATAAAGTGGATCTCCTCGATACACTTCCTCTTATAGACATCTCTCATCGTTGATATAACAAGTTTATAAAGAGCATCTGCTCGTTCATTTTGCTCTTAGAGAACATGGATGATCTGATGCTCTTTTATACAGGCTAAGAGCAACTTTACGATGTTGTAGTATTGGACTAGTTACAAGTTGTGGATGTCAAACTCTCCCTTGACCTAAAAGGCGACTAATTACGAATCAATGTGGACCACCAAGTTTTGCACCTTTAAGTGTGGCTAGGAAATGAGATAGTGTTGTAATCCTTCCATTCAATCTCTAGACTTCTTTGATATTCCTCGGGGGAACCATCTCCCTTAGTGCCTTAATTTTTTTAGGATTGGCCTCAATCCCTCGGTGGGTTACCATAAACCCTAAGAACATTCTAGGGTGACTCCAAAAGTATAGTTGGCAGGGTTGAGTCACATGTTGTAGTGTCGTAGCAGGTGGAAGTACTATTTCAAGTCAAATATATGTTAAGATTTTTCAAGACTTTTCACCAGCATATCATCAACATATACTTCTATAATGCACTTGATAAGGTCTTTGAAAATGTTATTCATAAGTCATTGATATGTGGCTCCAGCATTTTTGAGCCTGAACGGCATCACCAGATAGTAGTATAATCCTTTGTATGTTTGAAAAGTTGTTGCCTCCTCATCTATAAATCCATCTTTATTTGATTGTAGCCGGAGTAGGCATCCATAAAGCTTAACATTAGATGTCTAGAGGTGGTATCGACCAACTGGTTAATACAAGGAACCGGAAAACTATCATTTGGGCAGGCTTTGTTGAGATTTGTATAGTCTATACACATTCTTCAAGCTCTACTTATCTTCCATACCATAATGACATTCGCCAACCAAGTGGGGTAGTGCACTTCCTATATAAATTTAACTTTCAAAAGCTTATCAACTTCCTGCTCGATTGCTTGCTGATGATCTAGTGTAAAATTTTATTTCTTCTAGATTACTGGCTTATACGTCGGGCTAAATTTGAGGGAGTGCACAATCACCTCAGGGTTGATTTCGGGCATATCTGTCGGACTTCATACAAAAATATCCTAATTCCTACGTAGAAAATCTACATATTTTTTCTTCTCTTCGTCTAAGAAAAGAGACCCAATTTGCATAATTCTTGAAGGGTGTTCTTCTGATATGGATACAAAAGTGAGATATTCTACAGGAGAAGCTCTTTAGGGGATATCCTTATTCCAGAGATCAAAATTTTTGATGCATAGGGTAACTGATGGCCGTAATTAAGCCTACCTAAGATAGCAGGTTTGCGCTACTTATTGATCTCAGCGTACAACACTAACTCCCATCAGGGTAAGAAACTTCATTTTAAGGTGGGGGATGAAGGCGATAATCCCAAAGATTGATTGGAGTGGCCTTCCAAAAATAGCATTGTAAGCCAATTCTGACTTTACTATAATGAACTGGATGGAGTGGGTAGTCTGTCGGGGAAATTTTCTAAGTACAACTAGGAGACTGATTTTCCCTTTCGCTCATACAGGTCGATTGTCAAATCCATATAGTGGACCTGTAATAAGCTGAAGCTTTTCTTTGGTAAGACCTGCATTGAGAAAAGTCGAGTAGAATAAGACATCCATAGAGCTTCCATTATCCACCAGAATTCTTTTAATGTTGTGACACAGGTCACCTATCCCCGCATTAATCACGAGCGAATCTTGATGAGGGGTTTTTACTCCCTCCAAATCAGAATCATCAAAAGTAATATAGTGATTGATACAGACTTCTTTGGTGTCAACATTTCATCTACAGCCAATAAGACTTAATTAGATAATATGGGGCCTCCTTGTGATGGTCTTAATCTCACCAACTGTTTGATGATTATTCATTGATTGTCTCTGTTGTTGTTTATTTTGCCTATAGTAGGATGAGCTTCCTCTCGAACAGGTGGGTCTTGAATAAATCGTCGAAATAACCTTGGAGGATGAGCCTCTCAATTTCATCCTTGAGCTGCTTACAGGCTTCGGTAGTATGGCCATGACTACGATGAAAATGGTAGTATTGATCCTGATTTCCTGTATTCAGCTTTAAAGGATTAGGCCACTTCACGTTCTCTTGATCTTGGATGGCCATAAACACATTTGCCCGAGATATGTTTAGTGGTTTATACTCCTCCTATCGAGGTTTTCGTAGTGGCATTGGAGGCCTAGGAGGTAGATTATTCTTCCTTTATTTCTTTTATTGTTGGAACAAATTATCCATCACAGGTGCACTTTTTTGCTTCCCATTTGTTTGCTCAAACTACTTTCTATGAGCATTTATAGCTTCATTTCTAGAGATTTATACCTCCACGTGATGGATTAGGTCAGCATATGAATGAATCATATCTTACATGAGTGCCAAATAAAAGGGACCAGGAGAAGGCCACCAAGAAAGACTCCTCTCAGTAATTCAAGATCTACTCCTAAAATTTACTGAGCCTTGGTGCAAAATCGTTGAAAATACTCTTTCAGCGATTCTCTTTTATTTTGGCTAATCTCGGAGAGGTGTTTGATTGAAAAAATATTGTTTGGTTTAAAAAAGTTTAATTTTCTTTGAGAAACATGAAATTTTTAAGATTTTAATTCTGAAATCAAACACTCATTTTGTATGATATATTGCCTCGAGAGGCAAACATATCATTTCCTAATGGATTTAGATTTTGAAATTTTAAGTTTATCGTAATTATCATAGTCAAACTCGAGGGGAGATAACATATAATCCTAGAGGATCAAAAGATGTTTAATCAAATATTTGACTATAATAATCTAGATAAGATATCATTACTTTCATAATCAAAATATTGATAATACAATGATATATCTTCCCGAAGAAAGAGGGTGTCATCTAATATCAATCATTTGAGAATGACTATAATGATCATTGAATTTAAATTTTTCAAAGAGAATTAATTAAAGGTTTTGAAAACTTAATTTAAAAAAATTAGATCTGGGTTTCTAATTCTCCTACGAGCCCAAGCTCTCATAGTTAATTATATTATAGGAAAATCGAAGTTTCCTATGAATACTCTCAATTAAAATAGTGATATGAATTTCATTTAGAATTCAAAGTTTGATGTTAAAAGAGATGAGGTTAAAAATTCAACAAAGAATAGTTCAAGATTGAACACTTATTTCTGGAGTCATAGAAGGACTGGTAGGAGGTGTCTCGAGATTCTGAATCACTTCAAAAATATCCCAACCTATCTTAAGTGTTGGGCTTAAATTTGATTGAAAGAGATTTAAGTTTAAATGATCGATTTTATTAGAAAGTTAGGATTTGATTCCCGAAGGTTGAGGTCTTATAGCCTGAGCTTACCTCAGAACCTAAGTCTAAATTGGGTATTGAAAATCAGTGACCCAAATATAGTAAATATAATGCAAGATCTAGACTTACCCCAGCCTAAATTGGAGAGCCAGTTAAACCACCTAGACACTTCAAAGCCATATATTTGATCTTTTATATGAGAGTGGTAGGAATGTTATTTAAGATTGAGTTTTTGAGAATAGGGCCGACATCTAGAGTAGTCCTTAATTTGGCCCCATGACTTATATTGGGTGATATGAAACTTGAAATAAAAATGTAATTAAGTTTTAGACTCATTTTACTTTGTTACTAATGCGATGAATGCTAGTTGACTCTAATGCTTAAATCAAATATGAAGCAGTTTTTAAAAAAGACTTAAAAATAGATTTTATCCTAAAATGCACAGACTCCTCTTGATAGATCTGCACTCTTATAGGTCAGATGGTCTGTCAAAACTTGCAGGCGTGGAGGTGCCTAACAAGTGGAAAGAAAATATAATAATTATGCAATGACAACTCACGATGGTCTCGAGCTTACTTCTTAAGAGTGTTAGAGTTTCTATCTTATCTTAAAAATTTTAATTTAATTAAGATAGAAAAAGTTTGTTCGTACCCTCACGAGCCTCCGATCATTTCAGTCTAAAATAAAATCGAATTGTAAGAATTGCCAAAAAATTACTAAAAGCAGACAATCCTAATATCACAATCAATATCAAATAATCAATTAAATAAACAAATAAAATATCCATAGGTAAGTGCCCTTTTAATGTTATAACCTAGGGTCTGTAGGAAAAGTAAGATGATCGGGTATCATTGACTACAACCTGGTATCTACTCCTAAGACACAAGTGACTTTGAGAATTGAGATTCTTCTCATTCTCAACTTTTTAGTCCTTCTATGAGTTCCTTGGATCCATCTAGTCTAGATATCTAAGCAAAAAGAAACTCCCCCTTGAAAGGGGTGTTATCTTTTCTCCTTAGATATTTAAAGTATCTTGACTTAGGCTTCCAAATGGAGGAGGACTCTCCCCTGAGGGATGTCCTCTCCTCTTTGGAATCTAAGTAGGATATATGTATATTCCATCTCAAATCACTTTTACAACTCAAAGATATCTCAAATTATATTTAATAAAAGAGAAAATATAGACTCAAAACACCTGTAGGGTTATTCTAAGTAATTATTATTAAAATATCTCAAGCAGTTATAATTAATCTCAAGTAGTTAATAATTGAAAAATACTCAAACTCACAGCCACGCTTGGCCATGCTCTTTAAATTTAAAAGAAGATTTAGCAAATTCTGAAGCACCTATAGAAAATATTATTAATTAAAAGCTTAATTATTTGCCCCCTTTATTTTAATTACCATGTGCGAGCATAGCCATATGCATAAGATTGAATTAGTATAAATCACTCCTATCCTAAGGGTAATCTATCTCACAATCAACTATATCACAGAGTGCAGAGAAAATAAATAAACAATCAAATAATTTAATCTAGTAAATAGTATGTAGTGAAAACCAAAGAAAACCCGACACACACAAGTAGCAGAAAAGTAAACACTAGCTTAGCCTAATACTAGAGTTGGTTGTCCTAGCAAACCATCTAAAGTGTGTGGGGTAGGTTGTGTGATTTGGATATGTCCTATGTAGGATACTTAGTTAAAGTTACTTAAAGGTTTGATTAGTTGAAAGGCTTAAGGGAAGATTTTGATTAAAGTTTAAATCTTAATAATTTAAAATTGATTTTAAGATTAATTTTTAATTATTTGTTGGATACCACCATGAAGTTTATTTTATCTTCCTTGGGGCTTATTAAATAGCCTCGTAGGCCTGGGTTACCTAGTGGTAACCAGTATGGTTAAGTGAGTTTAATTGATTAAGATTTGAAAGTTATTAAATTTAAATTAAATTTTATTAGTTGCTGGTTTCAAAGGTTTGAATTAATTTAAGTTTTCTATCAACCGGTTCATGGCGTTGTGCCACCATGCTTGAGGAATAAAGCCTCTTTAGGACACATAGCCTCATAGCCCAGAGTAGTCCAGCCTAAAAACCTGGTTGATATAATTAGATTAAGGATTTAAAATTTAATTGAATCATTAATAATCATTTAATTTTAAGATTTTAATACTCCATTGAATGTATTCATGGCATTGTGCCACTAGGCTCGAGGAATAAAGCCTCTTTAGGACACGTAGCCCCGCAACCCAGAGTAGTCCAGCCTAAAAACTTTATCTTTGGAGTGGTTGTTGTGTATTAAGTGGTTTGTTGAGTGATTTAAATATTTATTTAATATTTTCTGGAATTTAAAATTAATTATCAAATTTTAGAATTTTTTAGATTATTTTAATCATTTAATTAAGGGGTCAAAAGTTAATTTTTAGATTAAGCTTAAATTTTGAAAAGTTAGTATTTTTATAAAATTTTAAACCTTGATATGATCAGTTAAACTATAAGTTTGATAGATTTGGAGTTTTCTATGAAAAGTTATGAATTTTAGAAGTTTTGACTTTATTTTTTACTTAAGTTTGATCGAATTGTTTCCCTTTTGACTTTCACTGATTTTTAAGGGTTTAATATTTTGATAAATATTAGATTTTATTTTAAGTTAAATGCCTTTAAGTTTGATTGATTTAGAATTTTTTGAAATTAGTTATGATTTTTCAAAGTTTGGGATTTATTTGAATTATTTAATTATTTTAATTAGAGGCCTTTTTATGATTTGAATCCAAATGAACTCCAAACTTTTTGAAATCACCTTCAAAGATCATAAATGATTTAAGGAGGGATTATCAAGTATTTGAGAATTTTTTAGAATTTTTAATTATTTTTAATTAACTTAATTAATTAAATATTAATTTTCACTTAAAATTTAATTAAGCTTAAATTTAATGTCAAATCAAGAGGGTTTCAATTTTCTTGTGTTAAGGGTTCAATTCTGATTAATTTGAGATATTACGTATATTTTTTTTATTTAAATTTAATTTATTAAATTTTCTGGAAGTTTTAAGGGCTTAATTAAGGCTTAATCTTAAGGGGTTTGAAGGGTTCAAATTTTAGTGAGAATTTTCCTAGAGCAAGGAAGGTCACTAAGCTTAAGGGGTTTAAATTTTAAGTCAATTGGATTTAAATTTTATTTGTTAAATTTTTGAGAAGGTTTAAAGCTTAATTTGGGGTTTAACCTTAAATGAATGAATTGAAGGGTTTAAAGATTTTTGAGATCAATGAAAAAGTTCTCTTAAAGCTAAGGATGTTACTAAGTTTAAATGTCCAAAGTTCCATTCCTAATAGACATGTATTTTAATTCTTAAAATTAATATAAATTATCTAAACAAATGTCCTTAATTATTATCCTTAATGACACTAGGTTGTATAGGATTGAAATCAAGTTCTTCTAACCCTTTGAACACTATTTACAATCACACCATGCAGTCATGAACATAATATGATAAATCTATAAGGAAGATAAATTGATGAATATCCAAATATTAGAGTTAGAGAATTACCCTACTATTTGAAAATTCAATCAAAGGATAACCAAGGTGCAATTATTCTCTAAGCACTTAACATTCCCCATTAACTTCACTTGATGATGACAAAACTCTACTTAACATCTCCAATGAAAACTTAAATGCATGCAAATTAAACTAAGATTTATTTATAATATAATTTTAAATATACAAATTAAATAATAATCCATAACATTCTAAATTTAATAACTATGAAAATATAGCTCAAATAAATCAAAAAAAAATATATTGGACATTTCTGAAGCTCCCTAGACTATGCCATTTGAGTTTGAAGTGAATCAGATATTTACTTAAAATATAATTTAAGATATTTAAAGATACTTATAATTTAAATTATAGAAAATATATTAGACATTAGGTCTTGATCTTATTTTTAGAAAATAGGAAATTTAATTTCAAGAAAAATAAGTGGTTATACATTAAAAATGGTTGAGTATTTAATTTTAAATAATTTTTTGAAGTTTTAGGATTTAAAATACGTACATTAAAAGAAAACCTTTCTCTCTCCCTCTTTTTTTTTAAAGCTAGGTCTGACAGGTGGCGGGACCAGATTGGGCCAGCGGCTGATAATGGCATCGGTGCCCCACATTTGCTACACGTCAAAATGGTTGAGAACCATGCATTATGGTGTGGTTGGCCACTTATCCATGTCGGCCTCAAGACAGAGCCATCTGATTGAGGGTGAAAAGAAATGGATGGTCAAGATCAAATCCCATGACTTCAATATCAAAACTCAAAATGGCAGACTATATGGCGTTGACAAGACCGCCCTTTCCACCCAGCGTTATGCGACTGGGCCACATGACTACACTTGGATAAGTACTTAACCATGTTAGATGCAGTGAGAAACATCCGATCCGTGGGATTAAGAATGGACGGTTGTGATCTGGTTGAAAAAAACCCCAAATGATACGCGGAGCTAAAGGGTCGAGATATAAAATGATAAAGAGTAGAAGAAGCAATAGAGAATGGTTTGTATCCATTTTCATGCAAAAATGACTGAGCTATTTGACTAGAATGCTCTAGATTCTAGGGTTTGAATTATACCATAGTATACTAGATGATTTTGGATGGAAAGAATAAGGTTGAGCTTGTAGACTATCCATGCTAAATCTTCTAGGAGACTTCAAGCTCGGAGGATAACTGGAACATGATTCATAACGGCTAGGGTGTGTTCACTTCAATCCTTTGCTCTCTTTGACGCCGGCAAGCTTCGAATGCTAGGAAACCGCTAGGGAAATAAAGAGGATGCTCTGGAAATTGAAAATGAAAAGCCAAGTGTTCTCTAGAGTGACAGGAATGGGAGATAGGTTTGAATGAGTGATTCCCATCCTTTTGCCCCTATTCAACTGTTGGAGCCAAAAGCGATGGCTGGGATCATTCAGAGAGGTGGATGGGATGCTTAACACCTAGCTCAGGCCGTTAGGGAGCTGAGGAGGCGCGTGGCTCAGGTGAAAATGACCTTAGGTCATTCTCAAGCATAGGGGGACCTCTAGGGTTGGTTGAGCCGTTTGGAGCTATTGAAATGACCGGGCTGGCTTGGGCTGGAATCTAGGGAGCTTCTAGAATCGGTTTAGATAGCTGGATAGGCCTAGATCTGGCTAGGTAAGTTGGGTAGGTCGGGTTGATCGGGTGAGTTAAATTGAGCTTTGGTTGACCTTTTGATCAGTCAATAAAGGTCGAGCCAGCTGAGGTGGAGTACAGGTGGGTTCTAATGACTGGTGGGATAGTTTAGAATCAATGTAAACTAATGGGGAGGGGTTTAAATGAAGGTTGGCCTCATAAGCTCATTTAACCATTTTTTACTGGCTTTGACCAGTCAACATGGTCAATGCTTGATAGGGTAGACATTAGAGATTACATGGAAGTCATTTGAGTAGGATTCAATAACTTTAGAGCCATGAGTCTTGAATATGAGAAAAGGGATGTGTATAGGATAAGGTTTGACTTATCACTTTGACTTGACTAAGTCAAAGTGATGTTAGTTTGACTCATAGAAGTATTGGATGTATTTAGAGTATGAAATGAAAGATTCTTAAGGAATTTAGGAGTTTGATTTGAATGCATACAAAGAGATTGACTTATGGTTTTGCTGGATATACTTAGAACATTAATTGAAAAGTCAAAAGGGGTCTAGATGATTGAATTTGATTGAGGTTTGCTTAAATATTGATTGGAGCTTAAATAAAGTCTAGATTGAAGATTGACTAGAGGCTTAATTGAGGTGATGATTGAATGTGATTGTTGATGATTGACTTTTCAATTGGAAATTAGATATTTGATCAAATATTGATTAGATGCTGGGAGTGCAGGCTAGATTGATGTTTGAATGACTAGAAATCTGGAGGATTGATAGCTTGAAATGCAGGGTTGTAGGTAAATGACAAGTTGAATGATTGATTGCTGGGGTGAAGTTTTAAGTGGGTATATAAAGGTATTGACTGATGATTGCTTGAGTATGAAATTTGGTTGAATGTTAAATTGATTGAAGGCACTTAAAATTAAATGGAAGTTTGATTAATTGAGTGATTGAAGTTTAATAATATATTGAAAGATTGAAGATCAACTAGAATTCTGATTGATCTAACTTGATTGCATGTTGAAGGTTAAATGTTTGAAATTTGATTGAAAGTTGAATTGATTGAAATCTGGGTGATTAACTTGATTGAGTTTGATTGAAGGTTGATTGACACTTAATTGAAGATTGAGTTAAAGCTTGATTGAGGATTGAATTGAAACTTGATTGAAGGTCAAATTGGAGTGTTATTGAATTAAGGGTTTAGACCTAGATTGAAGCCTAGATTAAAGTTAAGATTGAAGTTTGAATTGATGTATGGATTGATTTGAGATTTGAATTAAAGTTCTAGATTAAGGTCTTGATAGAGGTTTGGATTAAATCCTAGTGTCTGGATTGATTTGAATCTAGATTGATCATAGAGTTTGAGTTAATCTAGGGTTTGAATAAATCTAAGGTCTAGGAGGATCCTAAGACCTAGATAGATCTAGGGTCAGGATAGATCTTAGGATCTAGGTTGGCCGGGAGGAATCTTAGGGTTTAGATTCTAGGAGAGTTTTAGAGTCTAAGAAGCCCTAGAGTCTAAGGTCTACGAGGATCCTAAGACCTAGATAAATCTAGGGTCAAGATAGATCTTAGGGTCTGGGTTGGTCTGGAAGAATCCTAGGGTTTAGATTCTAGGAGAGTTCTAGAGTCTAAGAAGCCCTAGAGTCTAAGGTCTAGGAGGATCCTAAGACATAGATAAATCTTAAGATATGGATTCGTCTGGAATAATCCTAGGGTCTAGATAGATCCTAAGATCTGAAGTCTAGAAGAATTTGAGGACCTAAGGAGCTCATAGGGTCTGGAGTCTAAAAGAATCCTAGGGTCTAGAAAGGTCCTAGGGTTTGGAATCTAGATTAATCTGGGATTTAAATTAGCCTAGAATATATGGATTGGTCTAAGATCAGAATTGATCATAGAGTATGGATTAATTTAGAATCTGGATTGGGTCCTAATGACCTCATACAAAAATAAGGTCAATAAGAGGTAAGAAGAATCCTTAGCAATTCTTTAATTGGCAATAAATTATTCATTGAACACTTTGGCCAATTTGACGAATATAGGGATCATTCTAATTGGAAGTGAATAAAACCACATTCGAGCTTTCCCTTTGTGGGTAGTAGAAAAATCTTGCAGAGAAGTGCGTTTGAAGCTCCCTGGATATGCATGATGGTTCTATAGTGATCGATATACTCGTACGGGTCAGATGTCCTGTCGTAGGAATCAATGCTCAATAGTTTAAATCCTACCAAAATGGGGTGTTGAAGAATGACTTCAGTCAGGGGTGATGACTCCTGGAAGTCCCACTAACAAAGAGGTTATCTTACACCTCCCACGGGAAACTTTTCTCGGACCAATCATCATAGTTCGTGTTATAGAGCATTGCAAGAGAGCTCAATAATGTGCGGTCAGACTAAGTCTTCAGGATGTCTGGAGGAATACAAGGTTGCCAACTTATATTCGAAGGATGGGTAGAACTTGCAGTGTCAGCAAGTTCGTTGTCTTGATGTTATTGTAGATACCTCCATGGCAGAGGAAAAGGAATCTCTGCATGAAGATGTTTGAGTTGAACATCTTTGGCCAGTGGTGGATCTCAAAGGAGAAGAACATTTTCTTATGGTGCTAGTGCCAGTTGTCGAGTCTCTCGTATGAGTTGAAGGATCTCATTTTGAGATTCTTTCATCTTTCAAATATATTCTTCTTAGGAAGGTCCTAAAGATTCTTCTCCAGCGGCATTTTGCCCCCCAGGATAAAAAGTGGTAGATACTTGGCATCCATGATTAATATACTGATTTGTGGATTAATAGGTGTTGGAGTGGGAGGCACCCATGATGCGATTGCTATGCCTGTTGGCCATTGAAGAAATACTTAAAACTCTGGGATTGTTCCCATAAACGACGACAAACTATTGTGGGCTAGAATATACTTGGCGATAGAGTTAGAAATTTTTGTGTTAGCCTTGTACAGATATCTAGCACACAAATAGAAGAAAAAAGGAACACTAGAATTTTATATGAAAAACTTTGGAAAAGGGAAAAACCATGGGGCCATGCCCAATTGAAATGATTTCCACTAGTGTCTGATTGGATTACAAGTGACTGACTCATCCTCAAAATTGAGGATGATCATATTACAATAATCAACCATCGGGTTGAAGTCCAGTTACAAATAGAGATCAGAAATCTGGTGACGTTCGGTGGTTAGGCAGAAGTGGGGTGGAAACCCAACATCAGTCGGCTATCCAACAGAACTCCAATGTCAGTCGGCGGTCGGACAGTAGTTTGGCATCGGTCGGTAGTCAGGCAGAACTTCAGCATCAGTCTACTTTCAAGAAAAACTCCGGTGTCGGTTGGCTGTCGGGTGGAAGTCCGATGGTGGTCGAGGAGGAGTCTGGTGGCCAGAGAGCTTTCTTCCTTCTCTTCCTGCTTCCTTGCTTCCTTCTCTTCTCTTTTTTCTTCCCACCCCCCGCCCACCTTAATGAGAAATGAGGTGTCTATTTATAGTTTTTATGAGTGGCATGGATAGTAAATAGGAGGAAGATCAAGGGTAAATATGGAGTGGTTTGAATGGACGATGGGTGTTGAATCCCTTGATCATAAGCCATTTATTGGGGCTTTAAATTTCTTAGTGATATTAAAATTTGGTGCTCTTGGGCTCGTTGGACTCACCTTGTCGAGCCGCTCGATTCAACTATAAGCACACAATATTTGGAAACTATTTGGTAATCCAAATTATGGATAAAACCTTACAAATGTGCTTCAGGTCTTTGATTTAGGCCCATTTGAGCTCGGATTCAGACGAATTTTGTGTCGTTGGGTTTGTATTTTTGAGACCTTCAGTTTGACTGTAAGTTTGCTGAAATTAGAGTTTAGATGGTTTCTGATTTAATTTTGAAGTTTCCAACTTGATTTTGCTTTGAGATTTGTGCCCGATTAGGATAATTTTTTGATGATATATCAATAATATAAAAATTAAAAATCTTTTTTTTTGTGTGTGTATGTGCATGGTGGGGGGGAGGGTACAGCTTGACCTATCTTTGACCTACTTCTTGTAACTGGACAACTTAACTCTTTCTTAGAACCTAAACTACTTGCTTCTCTCCCTGGCTCCTCATAAGCCAATTTTTATGCCGAGTGGTTCATACTAATCTGGCTTCGATATGCATCTATATTGATTGCAAATAGTTTTTAGTATTTCATAATCTCTTTTTGTTTGTATAAATGGGCGATATTTTGATCTTACTATTGACTATAAAAAGTAGAGAAAGAAAGAGGGAGAAGAAGAGAGAGATAGAAGAAGAGAACCGTATATTATTCTATTGCCCAAAAATAGAGAGAGGTTGAGATAATAAGCTCTCTCTCTCTCTCTCTCTCTAAATTCACCATCTTATCTCATACCTATAGGTAGGAATATAGACAACTTTACTTTTTCAATCTTAGAATCCCATAAGCTAAAGAGCTAAATCATTTATGCCTATTTCCTTATACGTCTATTAGAGTAGTGGCTTATCTTTCATCATTTCCTTCTCTCATATCTTCTCACATTCTCTCTATAATAAGAACAAACTTAGCTTGATATCTCATTTCTTTTCTCTCAAATAATATCCACTCTTTTTTGTTGCAACTCATATTCCTTCAAGGCAAGAAATTTGTGTTCCACATCTTTTATGATCTTCTTGAGATTATTAAGACAAAAGGAAAATTGGTATTAGATATCATGATCTAAGAACACAAGAGGCACTCTTCATTGCCTAATTGCCTCCAAAATAGTTTGCTTTATTATCATACTTCTAACTCTAGCTATATTTACTCTACTTTCATCACCCAAACGTAATTCTTAAAGCTCTACAAGAATTAACTTTTTATAAATCTCAAATGCGAATCATTATCTTATCTCCAACTACTCTCCTTTTAGACATATCACTCTCACCACATTATTCCTTACATAAAATTGATCACTCTTGCTACATATGTTTCCTTCTTTTCCATCCCTTCTTCTATCTTATTGAATTGTGCCTTCTGAAAACTTTTATATAGTTAGTAATAAGTGTAAAATCTAAAACAATAAAAAATTTTATAAAATCAAGTATGTAAGAGATTAAGTAATATAAAGAGTGGTATAAATAGGTAAATAAAATGCAAAGGGGTAATGTTCCAAGATGTTAAGTGAGAGATTTTTAATCCTTTTTAAAGGCTTAGCAAAAGATAAAAAAAAACTTTTGAAATTAAAAAAACATCCACACACACACGTGCAAATTATAGACACCATGAAATCTAAAATGAAGAAAAAAAATGTGGTCGCCACAAGCTTTGCAAAATATTTGATTTTGAGATCAATAGACGTGGAAAGAAGTTTTCAAATTTTAAAAATCCTAAGAAAGGTTTCCTTGAGATCTCTTGATTAAAAAAAAAAAAGAATTCCATATTTTGCTTTATTAATCATTGCCTAAATGACATCCATTAATGGATCAAGATCATGAACCCAGAAAGAAATTAAGGATTATAATGATCCCATCACTTAATCAAGATCAAAAACTCAAAATATAGTCAAGGGTTATGATGGTCGCCATCACAACATCAAGATGGAGTTAAAGGCTAAGTGATCACCATCAACCATCTATGAATAAAGTACCTTGATATGAAAAAAAAAATTGTAATAATAATAAAAGTTTGAAATTCAAAATTTTGAGATTTAAAATTTTAAATCTTCAACCTTGATATTATTTCCACCAATAATAAAAGATTTTGAAATTCCATTTTACTTATTTTAATTAGTCTTAGGCTTGATTGAGAAATCTTTGGCAAACCACTCCATATTTGAAGAGAATTTGTATTGTTCCACTCCCCATCCTTACATATGCTTGAGCCAACTAATCTAATTCCATCTTTTCTTCTCTTCTGTTCTTCTTTTTTTTTTTTTTTTGAGCTTTAGGAATGTTGTATTAATTAAATATTTGTTGAATGGAATGAAAGGAGGTTTTGGTATTTAAAAAAAAAGGAGAATACTTACCTTAGGATTAGAACTTCATGGTCTATCTCTTATGTCTTCTTCTAGATTAGAGGGCTATGTATCTTCTTTTTTGCTTGTTAATTTCTCTTATGCTCCATCACCCACTTATATCATATATTCTACTATAGTCATATCCTTATGCCAAGCGATTTTACCAACCCCTACAACCATGAAAATAATTCAAATCATCAATAATAGCTTTTGGCTAAATTAGAGCCCTTGTGGCCCAGTTTTGGTCTTCTTTCTTCCACCATTATAAACTTATTAGAACTTCACTAACTATTTTGGTTCTAATCCTTATATAACCATAACCATCTCAAGTAAATTATTTCCCTATATCTTATATCATACCAAGCCCTAATTTTTAGTAGATCAGTTATAAAGTATGCAATCCAAACTATTTTCTTATTATAAGAAATCCTTAAAAAAAAGTATATAATCCCAACTAGCCCTTAATTTTTTCCAATAGGCTTACTTAGCCTAACTTGACCTTGCCATTCTTTTGTATGAATTTAATTAAATTAAGCTTACAAAACCATAGAACCCATTTTAATTGATCAACCATTGTTAAATGGTCTCAAGTTAACTATTGATTAAGCCTATGTTGGCTAGTTAAATTAACGTAAACTATCCCATTGAGCCTTTTATAACAAAATAATCAAATTGATCAAATAGGATTTAACAAAACCTTTCATATCACCTAAGTTGACTCACCATACATGGAATTAACCTACTGTCTCTTTGATTAGGCAAATTGAGCTCAATTGACCCAAACAAGCCTAATTAAACTTATAAGGGACACATCTAAACATTTTTTAACCAAATGTCCTAATTTGATCAAAAAATTTTATATTTTCACCATGTTCTAATTGAGTCCAGTTAACCCATGACTTAACCCTGAAAGTTCGAGGAGGTTGTGAGACCTCAAAGAACTAGCCCGAGGCACATCAAGAGAGGGGGGGGGGGGTGAATTGGTAATTAAAAAAAATGCTTACTTCAAAAGAATAATGACAATATTTTTGAAATAAAAAATTCAGTAATTGACAATACCAAATTCTAGTTGATTGCGGAAGCAAATGATTTTGTCAAATATATTAAATTAACTATGATGATATTCTGACTTTCGAAATGAAGCAATAATCACCAATTTTCCCAAGAAGTTATCACAGAAAAAAATGCAGAAAAAAATAAAAGTGTGAAAAGGAAGAAAACACACCAGCAAGTTTATAGTGGTTATGTTTACCTTGACTTACGTCCACTCCCCGAAGTCCTCTGCTCCAAGTATTGCACTAGAAATAAGTGACTCTCCTTTTGCCCCCACAACAAGGCGGAGAAACACTTACAAAATCCCTTCCACCAAACCTTGGTGCGGCACAGTGCCTAAATCTATGTCACCCTCCAGGTGACTGCAGTGAATCTTCAATCTTTTTCTCCCTCATAGAGAAGACAGAGTACCTCAGCTCATTTTTTCTCCCTCCTAGAGAAGCCAGAGAATATCAGCTCCTTTTTCTCCCTCCTAGAGAAGGTAGAGAACCTAGAGGGTTTGACTTTGAAGCCTCTCTCCCAAGAGATACTTCAAGGACTCACAAGGCCATAAGAGGAATTAGATGCAAGCAAGACTGGAGCAACCATGTAATCCCCTCACACTACTTCTCGCTCATGCTCAACCTCACTGTCTTCTTCCTCACTCACCCAAGAGCTCTTCAAAAAATATTCTCTCTCAGAGTTCCTTCAGCAGTCACACACTCCTCTCTCTATTTCCAAGAGATTCTTTAAACATTACTTAAGTATTAGGCTTCAAGAAATCCTAAAAATTCAAGTTGGTTATCTCTGTTCGTACAGCACGATCAGTTCAAAAAATTAGACCTATCCAGTATGATGCAAATAGTCATTCGGATGAACTATTCAAATTTTTAAACATATCATACAGTATGATCATGAGGTCGTCCAGTATGATCGTGAGGTCGTCCAATACGATCTATTTAATTTCTCTGCATTTGTACAAGATGATCTTTGGGATGACTGAAAATTGTCTCTATCAATATCCCATACTGCTCTCATTGTACAGTACTGTTAGTTGATTTCAAGTGGATCATCTAGTACAATGTGAATATCGTATAGTACGATTAGTTTAAAAATCAAGGTTTCATTTGGAACGATTTTTGGGATAATCAAATGTCATCTCTGACAATCGTACGATACGATCAAAAGCATATTGTATGATATTCTATCATTAATTAAACTATGATTTAATTGATTAATTATTGAAGGGGTAATTTAAGTAAGATTTCAAAATATCATACAGTATGAATTAGATCGTACAATACGATTAGTTCAAAAATTGATTTTTAAATATCTTACTTAATTTATCTGGCTACTAGGGTTTACAGATCAAAATGAATCATACAGTATGATTAGCTTATAAAAATTAAATATTTAAGTAGCCATTAAAAATATTTTCCTCGGACTTTATGATTGTAAGTCGTACAGTACGATTAGTATGAAAAAATTTTAACTTTAAAATTTTCTCACTCCTCCTTGTGTGTGTGTGCATAGTCACCCAATTATATACACTCTTGTGGCTAAACTCAAGAAATAAAAATAATAAAAAAATAATAGTACATACTCTTTTATTTGATAACTTATTTTACCCAATCTTGAGTTTCCAGTAGCCTTGAGCAGTGTATATTTTATGTACAATGTTAAGTGCTCACAGAAAAAAAGAATATCCAAAATATCTACTAAGAAAAATAATAATTCAATCAATAATATTTGTGATAATCAAAATCATGAACTAGGGATCCTGGATTGTAATAGACCCAATTTGCTTGATTAACCCACTTGACCCAAAATGAACCTACACTAGCCCATATATATTAATTAAGCCAAATTGACCACATTAGCTTAATTGACTCAATCTAACTCTTCAATTAGATCCCCATATACCTAAGTTGACCAATTAGCCCATGTTCCTCCAAATAGTCCCATTTGGATCAATACAAGCCTAACCCTTCTAAAATTAAAATTGACTAGTTGAATGAACCCTAAAGGCTTCAAGGGATATTTCTATATGGTTCACACATGAAATAACCTAAATCACCCATTGGATTGGTCTAATTGGACCAGCTAACTCTTTTATCCAAATGTACCTATTTGAGTCTATATAAGCCCAAACCCTCTTATCTTCTAAATTGGCAAAGCCAATTACACCTATGGACTACCATAAACCTAACCTCACCAAATCTAGAAATTAAGCATAATCCCAAGTAACCATCCTAGGGTTAGATGGAGCTTAAGGTTGGATTAAGCTTTATCCTTGGGAATAGTCACTTTCAAATTAATAGACTATCCTTAAGGACAAGCTTTGACCAAATATATTTCATCCAAATATGTGTAGCTTTCTAATCCTAATAATAGGTTAATTAAGTCTTAATCTATGGGTTAAGAGCTCAATTGAAGGACATTTATAGTAGTCAATAGATGATAACTTCTCATTTAATCATGATAGCTTCTATGAGCTAAGGTGGAACTCCAAGAGCAATTTTTAGTGATTTAAAGCCTTTAAAAAGCTCTAGACACCAGTTTACTAAAAATTAAGGGCAATCTAAGTCTTCACAAAAATTTAGAGTTTCACATGCTAATTCTCGTGAGGGTTTCCACTCCTCACCTCATAAAGGTAAGAGATCCAATTTGATAAGCCCAATGAAATACACTAGTGAAATTTCTAAACCATATCCCAAGCCCTACGACTTTGATTTATGGAATGATAAGGATCACAAAGAACATAGGACATGGTACCTTAAGATAACCCTTGATTCCTTAAAGCTAATGCTGCCAACATCTCCCAATTTTGTAACTTATAGAGGAATAAATCTTTATTTAGGTCACATAGATTCCCATTGATAAGAGAAAACCATTGCCTTTAGTTTGATTACATGCGAGAGGGGAAGACATAATCCTATTCCTAACCACTCATTTTATTTACAAAGGACCCATAAGCTAGGAATAATTCATAGTCTAATTTTAGGGCATTTCTTAGGACTTTTTTTTAGCTCATCTCTAAACCAAATTATATGAGATTTTAACAAAAGATGCATCCAGATATGGTATTCTAGTGAATATGCATCCTTATAATTTCCATGCTTATCTTAATTTAAAAAAATAAAACCCCTCAATTTAAATTATTAAAAGGCATGGTTTTTAATAAATTATGATACCCGTTAAGTGTGTTAATGGGGTTAATTTAAGCCTCTAGTGATTTTGGAATATCTTCATGTGCATTGGCTTATTAATTAGGGATTTTCACATTACAAAATACATTTGAAAAATTAGTTGTCATATATGTTGATATCAATAAATATTTAATTAATTTTGAAAGGTTAGTGGTATGCTTTTAAACCTCCTTGAATTTTCATATAAGTTTGGAGATTATTTGCTATATTTTATGATTAAAATGTTTCATTTATTATCATTAAATATAGTAAATAGACCAATTATTAAAAACATTGGGGATATTTAATGCATGGTATTTCATTTTTTAAAATTATTTTGGAATTTTATTCCACCATCTTTCCCTGTTTTGAATTTACATGTGGAAAGTTTGGGGTTTAAAATTGTTATCTTGTCTTGCTACATACATATAATTGTGCACTTGTTTCCATAGGCATATGGCATCACTATAGGCTATCTATAATTTTCTTAGAATTATTTAAGGTGTATTTTGATATTATATTATTGAAATATACAATGTTTAAATTATTAATAAGAAACTAGACTATATATGCTCCATAGTGGCAAATTTGAGAAATATTGATGTAGCACATATGAAACATTGAAGTTAAACTCCAATAACAAGAGTCCCAACAATAAACTATGGGATAAAGCAAAATCCCAATCAAGGCCCACTAAAAGATCCCACTCAAGATAAAATAATTGAGTTAGAATTTTAATTCCTTAAATTTCAAATTTAGCATTTATAAATTTAATTTTTCATGGGGAACATGTATAAGCTAGCCATTTAATAAAAATAAGATGAATTAATAAAGGTGGTTACCACATTCCTCCTTTAATGGCCATCCACTTCTTCCCTTTCAAAAATTCTCATGTTTCTAAATGATGTTATACATTGTAGCTCTATAAATATTTTTGGTTTGTAATGGTAAGTTATAGCTTTTGAATGATAAAGGAACTTTAGAAAAAGCTATTCTCTTTTAGTTAGAGCTTGATGGCGTATCTTGACCAACCTTAGTGAAATTAATTAATTATATTTCATAGTTACTATGATTCCTTTTAAATCTTCCTATAAACCTCTCACTTCTTCCTCTACACCCTAGTTATATCTCAAGATGATACATCCACAATTCAAGCCAGATTAAAATCCCTCGGTCTAGATTAGGATTCGTCACCTAATCTTATTACCAACCCCTACTTGTGCACTTAAATATCCATTTCCCTCCATTTACCACTCATTAAATTCATTCCTTGAAATGTCAAACCAAATTAGCCTAAACAAAGCTAATCTTGACTATTCCTCCATCATACCCTTCAAAAGTCCTCACCATTCCATCATAAACTCCATAACACTTTTTTAAATCCACAAAAAATTATCCATATGTATTTTCAGGCATCACACCCATCATAAATCATCTTGCCATCATCAAATTTAGTATTAGAGCCATGGTTATCTTAAAACAAATTAGGAATCAAATGTAAGAACTTAGTGAATAAATGAAAGCACTCATTATATATAGAATAATATAATCACAACTTCACCTCTAGTGCCAACTCAAACTATATACATTGTGATAAAAGAAGAAAATTTGTTTCCAAACCCAAGCAAAACAAAATTTGTAGGAAAATACTGACCTATATAAATTGAGTAAAAGGATAGAATTATTTTAGGAATGCTGAGGACTCGACTGATCCATGTTGATGAGCTAAAGTTGATGCCTCAACTTATGATGTCATATATTATCTAGATAAATCCTTGAATGGTTAGTTCAAATGGATGCATTTTTTGACTAATACAAAATGGATAATTATGAATGAGTAACTTTTATTCCAATGAAGTTGGTAGGACATTCTAAAGTTTACCAGACAAATATGCTAGCCAAAAAATAGAGACTAGAAATAACTAATTTAACTTGGATATAAATGAAGGAAATGTTAAGAATATATTTTTACAATAAGAATTATGATAAGAAACTATATGGTCAACTACAAATGTTAAGAACTTCTTTCCAGAGGCTAAAAGTAGAAGGATAGAGAGTATTAGATTTTGAGAAACTCAAAAGTACTGTAAACTATCTCATACGACCGTTTATTCTAATTATAATAATTATCCTACTAAAATAAAAATGATAATTATGGAGATTCTATCACTGAATAAAATAGTAAAAATATTAGATATAATATTTAATTAAAGTATTTTTGATTGATGAGTGTAAATTTCATATCTTTCCTAATGAGACTCTTAATTATAGATTTGATTCAGAGCATATGCATCCCTAGATCTCTGTTAAGCTTACAGGAGTGAAAAGGATATATACTGAGCTCCTACAATTATAGTATCTCCTTAAGAACCTAGAAAGAATATTTTACATCTTATGTCTAGGAATGCAAACATCCTATCTCAATATTCCTAATTATTCTTATATTTTTTAATTGAGGTTATACATCACACTATATTTTAACTACGCATAGTCAATATAGGCATTAAATTAAGAACAAATGATATTGCAAATATTATTTAACATTTATAGAATAAGAGTTTTTATTAGTACTTAACATATACTTTAAATCATCAATCCAAAATAAGAGAATTAGTCAGACATAAAATAATTAACAAACAAACTCATTTTCTTTAAACTCATGGAAAAATGAAAATACAAGAGAGTGGTATCACTAGAAAGGATCAAAGTATCTCCTCTACACTCCTTCTGCCTTAACTTATAGAGTTACTTTAAGAAACACAAGCTAAATACTCCAAGCTAATAGTTGATTTCAGCTTTTTTGTTTGTATTGAGCTAATTTCAATTTATTTAAGATCAATTTAATCTTTTTAATAACATTATCTACCAGAGCTAGCCCTAGTAGATTTCTTTCTCCCACCTTTATCCAAGATAAAGGTGTCCTGCATTTATGACCATGCAGAGCCTCATACAGTGCCATCCAATGCTAGATATGAAGTTATTATTGTACATAAGTTCAATCAATGGAATATAAGCTTCCTAGCTTTCACCAAAATAAAGTACACTCTATCTTAATAAATCTTATAGAACCTAAATAGTTCTTTTCAACTTACCATCAATTTAAGGATGAAAAGTAGTACTAAAATTCAGTTTAGTTCCTAGACTTTCTTAGATACTTCTCCATAATCTAGAAGTGAATCAACTATCACGATAAAAAATAATTACTTTTGGTATCCCATGAAATGTAACAATTTCACATATATAGATTTGTGTTAACTTGTTTATAGAATCAATCTACTTTGTCAAGAAAAGATGAGCAGATTTTGTCAATTTGTTAATTATGACCCAGGTAGCATCATGACCCAATTTAGACCTCAAAAATCCCATCACAAGGTCAATATAAATCTCTTCTCACATCCACTCTGGAATAGATAAAGGATGTTTTAAGCCACTAGGTCGCTAATGTTTTTCTTTCACCATGTTATAAGCTTCACATTTAGATACAAAATTAGCTACCCACTTTAATCCAGGACACAAGAATATCCATTTTAGATCATAATACATCTTTCTACATCAAGGGTGAATTATATATCTTGAATGATAAGCTTCATATAAAATTACTTACCTTATGCCTACACCACTAGGAACCCATAATGTACCCTTACATTTTATTACTCCTTGTTCACTTACCTGAAGCTCAGGTTTATTTACCTCATTTTTGTGTGAGATCAAAACCATAAACAATCATCTACACTCGATTAAACTTCAATCAATTGGTTGCACTCAATCAGTAAATATTGAATTATCAATTATCTTACAATCACTCAATGTTGTTCAATCATTTAGTGATTGTCATTTAATCATGAAAGTGTGAATAAGTTGTTAGACCTATTGATTATGTCCCTAGGCTAACCAAGAAGGGGGGTGAATTGGTACTTTTAAAATTCTCTTGGATGTTTTTGAAAACCTTTTACTAAAAACTTTATGTAAATCGTATAGTACGATCCTCTTCATATAGTACGATCAGTTATGAATTTTTCACTTATCAATCACAGAAAAATAAAGTAGAAAGTAGAAAATAAAAAATGCAGAAAATAAAACAAGAACAGAGAACACCAGATTTTATAGTGGTTCAGTCAAACACGACCTACATCCACTCCTTAAAGACTCCTTCTCTAAGTATTGCACTAAACCAAAGTGACTCTCCTTTTGCCCCCACAGCAAGGTGGAGAAGCCCTTACAAACTCTCTTCCACCAAACTCCGATGCGACAGAGAATCGTCATCCTTTTTCACCCTCCTAGTGATGGCAGAGAACTAGACCTTCTGTAAAGATCTTCTCTCGAGAGTCTTCAAAGAGATAGGAAAGAGACTTGAAGTATAAAATAATGAGATCCTCATATTTGGATAACCTTGTGAATCCCCTCACAATTTCCTCTTCAAAGATCTAACCACTCTCACTCCCAAAGACTCTCCCTAATCAGTCTCCCTTCCACTCTCAAGAAGAAATTTGTAGAAGATTAGTTATTAAGTCAGCTTTTAGGAACCTTATATTCAAAGGACAAGAAAAACCATCCAAAAACTAAAAATTTCAAGTTTTACGAAGTCAGATCATATCGTACGATCTACATTAATACGTACGAACAGTTTAAATCATTGAATGATTCATCTCCTACGATTCAGTGCGAACCAATGAACCCAGATTTCATACTCTGGAAAATGGTATACAAAATTCAATTATCCCATATGAACAGTTAAAAAATGAACGGTTTGTCTCGTACGATGCCTCGTACGAACCATAAAAGCCCTATTTCATACTCTAGAAAATGATATATGAAAATAAATCGTACTGTATGAATAGTTAAAAAATGAACGGTTCATTCCGTACGATGCCTCGTACGAACCATGAAAGCCCTATTTCGTACTCTGGAAAATGATATACGAAAATAAATTATACTGTATAAACAGTTCAAAAATTAATGGTTCATCTCATACGATGTCTCGTACGAACCATGAAAGCCCTATTTTGTACTCTAGAAAATGATGTATAAAATATTTTCATACTGTACGATTTTTACTTAAAAATTTTTTTATCCAGGCAGGTTCGTATTAGAGGAGAAATAACTCAAATCATCCCGTACGATCATACATCGTATAGTACAATCAGTTTAAAAATTAAGTTTTATCTCACTCCCTAGTGTGTGTGTGCATAGTTATCCAACTTACATTCACACTCTCTCAGATTCAAGAAAAGTAGAAATTACAGACTTCACTTTCAATAAACTCTAACAAAATAACTTAAAGTCTTCAATATTCTGGAGTGTAAAATTCCTGAAAGATATATTAGTACACGCAAAATAGAATTTCTAATATTTGTTAGGAGAAATAATAAACGAGCAATATAATCAAACAATAAGATTTTGTAATCCTTAAAATAACTCATATCAAAAACTCATTTGATTAACCAGATTTGCACTATTCTCAACAATCTCCCCCTTTTTGATGATGGAAAAATAATTATTGTTTGAGTTAACAAGTAAATGTAAGATTTTCTCCTAAGCTATCCCTAAAAGTAAGCTCCCCCTAAATGAATGATCTATTAGACACAAGGGGTACAAACAAACACAATTACTACACACACAACATGCAACATGAAACAAACACAAATAACAAAATACATTACAAACAAACACAATTACTACACACACAACATGTAACATGAAACAAACACAAATAACAAAACATATATCACAAACGCACAAACCAAACACACAAACAAATAAAGAAAAATAAACAAAGAACTCCCCCTTTTGACAATAACAAAAAGGGTAATAATCGAAGTAGTAGATGATAAAGAATGTTAAATGAACTGTAACTACACTATTAAAATTGGATGCAACAAGTAAGGACGCTAATATTTTAAATCATAGAATAATAGGGATAAGAATAGTTGATCTATGTTAGTAATGTAATAGACATTTTATGTAACTACAACTGTTGCAGAAATGATGATATAAAATTACTAATTTTCTAATTCAATAGTGATAATTATTGATTAGTGTAATTGAGAAAATGATAAAGGAAAAAATTACTGGCTACATTGCGCATCTCTTTGAATTTGCATGGCACACTTTGTGCATCTTGTCAATTTTTGGCTAATTTTGTGCCTTTCTATAATTTGACGAACATTACGCATCTTTTGTATTCGTGGCACACTTTGTGCATCTTTCATTTTTAGGCTCATTTTGTGCCTACTTAAAACATTTTCTTTCCAAAAATATAATCTCTTGACACAAATACAATAATGAACACTTTGAGATAAAAAATAAGAGCAATATTAAGACATCAAATATGCAATAATTTAATCTAAGTAATACATGTCTAAGAATAATATAAAAAAAGATCTTCTAATCTACACCCAGTCACAAAGTAATCTAAATATTTTGAGAGATTAAATTATGCACAGTGATTACTATTATAAAACATATTCAACTAATATTATTATTTTTTTAAAAAAAATCAACTACATTTAATAAAAATAAGTTACTAGCTCAACCACAATGCGATATACAACAAAACATGAGTTGTTCATTTCATTTGACATGTAATCAATCTTATAATCATGATTCACATATCGCTTTCAACTAAAAGAACAAGCATTCATACATCAAATCATACAACCAAATACAAACATCCATACATCGAACTTCTGAAGAAAGAACCAAATACAATGAGGCCTAAGAAAGACAAGAAGCAACACAACAACATCAAACACAAACACCCATCAAGAGCAATAGTAGAACATCAGAATTACAGCTAGAAATCTTAAGGACCCTCATCTGGAGGTGGTGGTTGAGCTGTGAACATAGCAAAATAGCTATTGATTGTGACAATATTGGTATTCACTGATTCAAACAGATCACGAATCCAACCTCTATCTTAATTATACCTATCATCCTGCATTTTCAAATGAGCCTCCACACCATCAAACCTTTGATCAAGATGATCAAAATGCTGGACCATATCTTGATAAAGGTTTTGGTGAGGTCCAGGTGCAGGTTGAGGTACTCCCCCTTCTTCCTCAGAATCATCTTCCCCTAAATTTTAATGAAATAGTGCTCGAAAGGAAGCATTGGTGAAGAAAATGGAAAACTTAGTGGGAGGATCAGGATGTATTAGATTGTATTTCTTCTCCAGAATGTAGGTAATCAAATGTCCTAATGCCACATTCTTCTTTCTTTTACTGCTAGGATGCCCAATATCTGAAAGGTTATAAATGTAGTCCATAATGAGTTGGGCTTCATCAAAAGTTTTTTCTGTCAATATTAGATAGGTAACAGTGTACAAAAGAAGGGTCATATTAATACGATCACCAGCTTTAGGAATGATAGAGCTTTTCAAAACATGCTGAATGATCCTAGCATTTTGATTTAGGGTATATACTCGAGGTAAATGACTGACTTGACTGACTCCTCTAAGAGATTGGCTCACTTCACTCCAGTCATAGTCAGCTCTAGAAGTCAGAGTATGTGCCCTAATTCCTTGGGTTCGAAGATGGAGAAAGTTTCTAAGTCTTCTTTTCTGATTTGGACTTGTTGTTTAAAAAATATAGGAATTTATTCTAGAATGATCCTCATTGAACCTCATATTGGCTAAAAAAATTTGAAAGGTTTCTTTTTTATAGGCATGGATTAGGGTTAAAATAAAGGGCAACTGGGTTACAGCAAATAAAGGCATGACAGAGAAATTCAGTTCTTTTTGGATGAGGACTCTAGAGGTAGTAATTTTTGCATCATAATAACTATTGAAGGCTTCTTCTTTTTCCCTAGTTAAGAAATCATCATCTCTCTCTGTTCTAGATGAAGAACCCCTTAACCCACGCGCACGCTTGCTACTGCTAGCCATTCCTAAGAGTTGAAGGTATGAAGGTTTGAAAGAAATGTAAAGAAAATGACAGCCAAGCCTATCCAATTTAAAGAAGATTGGTCGACCGTACAGTACGATTTCAGGTTCATACGTACGATACGAAACATATTTCATACAGACCTTTTAAAGTGAAATATTTTTTATTTTTCATAAAGTGCAAATGATAAAAAATACAAAGTGACAAAACACAATAAAAAAATAAAAAAGAAAAACTTTATAACTTATACTACACAATCTTAACATAAATAAAACATGACAATCACACATAAAATAAGTTTGCAGAAATTTTAATTATGTATTAAGATCAATCACACCTAGCCTTGTCCTTAAAGTACTAAATGTGTCAAAAGCTAGTGGTTTTGTGAAAATATCTGTAAGTTGATCCTTAGTAACAACATGATATAATTCAATTTCCCCTTTTGCTATATGATCTCTTATAAAATGATGCCTTCTATCGATATGCTTGGTTCTAGAATGTTGAATATGATTCTTTGAAATGCATATGACACTAGTGTTATCATAGAATATTGGTATTGTGTCAAAAGAAAATCCTAAATCAATTAACTGTTATTTTAATTAAAGCACTTGTGCAACACAACTCCCTAAGGCAATATATTCAGCTTCTGTAATTGAAAGGGATACTGAGTTCTATTTTCTACTAGACCAAGAAACTAAGGGGTTTTCTATAAATTGATAAGTTATAGAAGTGCTTTTCCTATTAACTCTATAACCAGTAAAATCTAAATCTGAGTATCCAACAATTTCAAAATTAGTACTATTCTTAGGATACCAAATTCCTAGGTTTTGAGTCCCCAAAAGATATCTCAGAAAATCCTAAATCAATTAACTGTAGTCAGATGTGACTCCTTAGGATCTGCTTGAAATCTAGCACACAAATAAATACTAAACATGATATCTGATCTGCTAGCAGTCAAGTAAAGTAAAGATCATATCATCCCTCTAAACTTCTTTTGATCAATTGATTTTTCTTTAGGATTCTTATCTAACTGCACCGAGAAACTCATGGGTGTATTTACTGGTTTAGCCTTATCCATTTCATACTTCTTAAGAATATCCTTAACATATTTTGACTGACTCAAAAATGTTCCATCCTCATCCTACTTAATGCTAAACCCAAAAAAGTAATTCAAATCTCCAATTAAGCTCATCTCAAATTTCTTACTCATTATTTTTAAAAATTCATCACAAGGATTTCTATCAGTAGATCCAAACAAGATATCATCCACATAAATTTGAACAATGAGTATTTCATCTCCTACTCTTTTTATAAAGAGGGTGGTGCCCACACTCCCTTTTATAAATGATCATTAAAGTAGGAAAGAGCTTAGCCTTTCATACCAAGCTTTAGGTGCCTACTTAAGTCCATATAATACCTTTTTTAATTTGAAAACATGATTAAGGAATTATGCATTTTTAAAACCTGGAGGTTGCTCAACATAAACATCCTCTTTTATCATCCTATTTAAAAAGGCACTCTTTATATCCATTTGATATAACTTAAAACCTTTAAAATATGCATAGGTTAAAAGCACTCTAACTGCCTCAAGTCTGGCTATCGGGGCAAAGGTCTCCTCAAAATCAGTTCCCTCAATCTGATTATACCCCTTAGCCACTAACCTTGCTTTATTCTTTACAATCACTCCAGAATCATTCATATTGTTTTTGAATACCGACTTTATTCCAACAACACTTTGAACTTTTAATCTTTCTACCAATTCCCAAACATCATTTCTGATAAATTAATTTAACTCATCATGTATAGATAGAATCCAAAACTCATCCAAAAATACTTAATTTATACTAGTGGGTTCAATCATTGAAATAAAAGCGGAGTGATTCACTTCTTTCCTTAATCCATGCCTAGTCTTAACTCCTTCACTTAGGTCTCCTAAAATCAACTCCTTAGGATGACTCTTGTGAAAATTTCAATCTCTAGGCAATGGTTTTTCTTCTTTATTTTTAACCCTTTCTTCCACTTTTATATTTTCAAGTCCCTGGGTTATTTCCTCAACTTCATCTTCCTCCAACCTAGACCCTCAAGAATTATCTGATTCATCAAAAGTAACATGAGTGATCTCCTCAACTACCAATGTTCTTTTATTAAAAACTCTATAGAATTTTTTAATACTTGAATATCCTAGAAAAATTCCTTCATCAAATTTAGGATCAAATTTTCCTAAGAGAGTTTTTCCATTATTATGTATGAACACTTTACATCCAAAAATATGTAGGTGTGAGAGGTTGGGAATTCTACCCTTAAGAAGTTCATAGGGTGTTTTATTTAATTTTGATCAAATGTATACCCTATTCAACACATAGCATGTGGTACTAACTACTTCAGTCCAAAAATATTTTGAAAGTGCATATTTTGCCAACATGGCTCTAGCAGTTTCAATTAATGTCCTATTCTTTCTCTCAACTACTCCATTCTACTGAGGTCTCCTAGAAGCTAAGAAGTTATGATCTATTACATGATATTTACAAAAATTATCAAATAATTTATTTTTAAATTCTCCCCCATGATCACTTTGAATAGTAATAATTTCAAATCCTAATTTTCTCTAAATCCAAGTGGAAAAATCTCTAAGCTCCTCAAAGGATTCACTTTTATGATTAAAAAATATAATCTATATGAATCTTAAATAATCATCCATAATTATATATCCAAACCTTTTTCGTTCTAAACTTAAGGTGCTAATGGGTCCAAAGAGATCCATGTGAAGAATTTCTAAAGGCTTGCTAGTCCTAACTGTAATGATTTGTGTAAATCAGTTCGTTCAAGAAAATTTTAATACAAATTATTTTTTATGATTACAAAAGCTTATTATTTATTTTATTCTTCCCCTAACATATATTGGAGTTTCCTTTTATGTGTACTAACATATTTTTCAGGATATTCACACTCCAGATTGCTGAAGACTTCAAAGTTATTTGTTAATGTTTACTGAAAGTGAAGTCTGTATTTCATATTTTTCTTGAGTCTGAGAGAGTGTGATTGTAAGTTGGATAACTATGCACACACACACAATGGGGGAGTAAAAACTTAAATTTTAAAACTAATCATACAGTACGATATGGTATTGTATGGGATGATCTGTATTATATGTCCTCCACAACGAACCTATCTGTCTTGAAATTTTTTTCTAAGTTCAGTTAGTACAGTATGAAATATGGTTCGTATAGAAGGTTTTATGCTACGAACGGCTCTTAAGTTGGTTCATACTGGATCGTACGGGATGAATCGTTCATTTTTTGAACTATTCATACAGTACAAAATATGGTTCGTACAGAAGGTTTTGTGGTACGAATGGCTCTGAAGTTGGTTCGTACTGGATCGTACGGGATGAATCGTTTATTTTTTGAACTATTCGTACAGTACGAAATATGGTTCGTACAGAAGGTTTTGAGGTACGAATGACTCTAACTTTAGTTCATATGGGATCGTACGGGATGAATTATTTAGTGATTTGAACTATTCTTATAGTACGAATAGAGATCGTACGGGACGATCGGGACGCGTGAAACTTGAAAAATTCAATTTTTGGACTATTTTTCTTTTCCTTAGTATTTAAGGATCTTTAAACTAACTTGTAGTGTGATGCTTCTACGAATTTCTTCTTCAGAGTGGAAGGGAGAGTGATAATGGAGAGTGTTTGAGAGTGAGTTGTGTGAGATCCTTTGAGTGAAAATTGTGAGGGGATTCACAAGATTATCCAAGTGTAAGGATTTCATTATTTGTACTTCAAGTCACTTTCTTATCTCCTTGAAGACTCTTGAGAGAAGATCTTTGAAGAAGGTCTGGTTCTCTACCGTCACCAGGAGGGTGAAAAAGGACGACTAGTTCTCTGCCATCACCAGAAGGGTAAAGAAGGACGACTTGTTCTCTGCTGTCACCAGGAGGGTGAAAAAAATGATCGATTCTATGCCGTCACTTGGAGAATGAAAAAGGATGATGATTCTCTGCCACACCGAGTTGGTGGAAGAGAGTTTGTAAAGGCTTCTCTGCCTTGCTGTGGGGGAAAAAAGAGAGTTACTTGAGTTTAGTGCAATACCTAGAGAAGGAGTCTCTAGGGAGTGGATGTAGGTTATGTTTGATCGAACCATTATAAATTATGGTGTTTTCTGTTCTTACTTTTTACTTTTCCACACTGTTACTTTTATGCTTTTTATTTTTCTGTGGTTGCATTTTTGAGATTGAAGAAAGCATTAAAAATCACTCAATTCATACTGTACAAAGGTAAATCGTACGGTACGATTTGCATAAGTTTTTAAATAAAAAGTTTTCTAAAATTCCAAGAGAAATTTTTAAAAGGACCAATTCACCCCCCCTCTTAGTTAGCTTAGGGATGTAAGCAATAGGTCTAATAACCTATTCGGACTTTCAAGTGGTATCAGAGCCTATTTTGAAAATTACTATTTAAACTACTTTTCGAAATTCGATCATGGCTAATTTTGGAAACTGAAACACTTTAGAAGGTTACTTGATCACTAGACCACCTTTGTTTGACAATATCCCATTTTATTTTTGGAAAAATTGCATGTCTACATTTCTACAATCTCTTAATTATCGCATGTGGATATTAGTACAGAGAGGTTATACTGAACCCACTAGAATTGTAGAAGAAATTAGAGTTCAAACACCTTTTGCTGAATGGACTATAGAAGAACGTAAATTAGCTTAATTGAATGCTAAGTGTTTGAATAATTTCTTTTGTGCTTTGAAATTAGAAGACTACATGCGTGTTTCTAATTATAAATCAGGAAAAGAAATTTAGAATAGGCTTTGCATTACTTATGAAGGTACAAATAAAGTGAAGGAAACTAGGTTGAACATTCTTTTGCACGACTATAAATTATTTCACATGAAACTGAATGAATCAATCTCAAACATGTATACACGCTTTACACATATAGCCACTTCATTGCATGCCTTAGGTAAGGAATTAACGAATGCAAAAAAAGTAAATAAAATACTTCATTGCTTACGTACTGCTTATGATGTAAAGATAACTGCTATAACTGAATCAAAAGATTTAAATGTCTATTCTATTGACAATATTCTTGGATCACTAATTGCTTACGAGCAATCTGTGACTCAAAGACAGATTAATGCAGGAGACAAGTAGAAGGAGAAGAACATAGCTTTTATGGTGGATGATTTAGATAGTGATCAGTCACTACCTAAGGATGAAGAGGACATTGCTTTGATGACAAGGCAATTTAGGAGTTTTCTAAAAAGGAAGAAGAGAAGATGCCAACAAGGGAACAAGGGTAAGTTCCATAGAAATGTAAAGGCTTCTAACGATGTTATTTGCTATGAATGTAGGAAGCCAGGTCATATTAAGACTGATTGCCGTAATCTCAAGGGGAATCCTAGCAAGGAGAAGGCCGAGGAGAAACCAAAGAAAAGAAGGGGTAAAAAGAGATTTCAAAGAGCATTTTGGGCGGACTCTGCTTCAGATTCCTCATAAACTGCACCAGAAGAGAAAGTTACAAATTTGTGCTTGATGGCTGACAATCTTGATCAATCAGATCAAGAAGAGGTATGTGACTTAAGTTCTGATGAATTGTTTGAAGTTTCTGAACACATACATTCAGCATATAGGAAACTGAAAAAATTGCATGCTAAGTTGAATTTGGATTATTTAGAGCTGCAGAAAGAATATGAGATCCTTAGGAAAGATCATGCATTAATTGATAGCAACCACATGACCTTGTTGGATGGGTTTGATGATTTAAACAAACAACATAATATTTTAAAATCATCTCACACTGAACTTAAAAATAATTTTAAAACTTCTTTGGAGGAATCAGAACATAGAGAGATAGATATAAGCATGGAGATTTCAATTTTGGAAAATAGAAACTCATATCTTAAACTTATGATGAAAGCTATTGAAGAAAATAGATAAATACCCACACTTGAATAATACTATAAGTCTAAACAAAAGAAAGTGAGTTCATCACCTATGAAGAAAAATTATAACTCATATAGACTAAGAAATCCTTTTCCTGGAGTGAGGTATTTTGCATGTGGAGCACTAGGACACATTTCCCACACTTGTACACTTAGATATATAACACATTTAGTGTGGAGACCTAAGGTGCATAAAACACAGCATATCACACATGCATTTGGTTTAAAATTGCCAAGAGGAGAACCCAAACTTGTTTGTGTTCCCAAGACTAACGTTTGATCATTTTGTAGGAATGCTCTCATACAAGATCTCGTGAGAGCATTTGGTACCTGGACAGTGGCTGCTCTAAGCATATGACTGGAGATGCAAAATAATTTATAACACTGAAAGCCAGGAATGGAGGCAAGGTTACATTTGGAGATAATACTACCAAGAGAGTGGTAGGTACATGTATAATTGTAAACTTAAAAAATTTTGTGATTAAAAATATTTTATTATTTAAAGGTTTAAAACACAATCTATTAAGCATAAGTTAATTGTGTGATAAAGGTTATCATATAAAATTCTTGCCTACTAGTTGTGTTATCAGTCAAAATGGACTTATTGTATTGAATGATGATAGAATAAATAATGTTTACATGCTAGATTTGAATGTGGTAAAACCTTCTACTGCTTTGTGTTTGAAAATTGTATCAGATGAATCTTAGTTATAACATGGAAGGCTTTGTCACTCTAGCATGAGAAATCTTAAGAAAATCACCCAAAAAGAGTTAGTCTGAGGAGTACCCAAACTTGACTTTATAAAAGACCACTTGTGTGATGCATGTCAATTAGGAAAATAAGTCAGATCCTCTTTTAGTTCAATCAAGGAGTTTAGAACTAGCAACGCTTAAAAATCCTACACATGGATCTATTTGGACCTATTAGTATCTTAAGTCTAGGGGAAAAAGATTTGGGTATGTAATTATAGATGATTATTCTAGATTCATATGGATTAGATTTTTGTATCATAAAAGTGAATCATTTGAGGAGTTTAGAGATTTTACCACCTTTTTTTTTGATGAAATGCAAATTGCATTAATAGCTAGAAAACAGAGAAACTAGATACAAACTATAGAGAGAACCACTCCCTACCACTCTCTTCTTTCACCAATTGGACAAAAGAAGGCAGAAGTTTTCCCTCACAAAACAAATCCCAAAAGAAATGAAAGGAAAAGGCAAGCCTTGCACAATAGTCAGCAAGCTTATTACAACTTCTAGGGACATAATTAAAAATAACCTTATTACAATCTCTAAGGAACAAAGAATCATGATCTTCAAAGCCTTCGTCAAGCTCCTTTGGTTTGCTGTACAACTTGTTAAGAAGCTTGATGATGTTCTTATTGTCTCCCTCAATTATAATGCCAACAGCATCTATTAAATACCCATTTAAAGCTTACATGATAGCTTTCACCACCATGAACTCAACCTGAGTTGCATCCCAATGAATCCCATGCAATCCAAAAGCCAAGACGAACCTTCCTCTGAAGTCACGGACAACTCCTCCAATAGCAGCTCCATAGTTCATTTTAAGTGCCCCATCAACGTTAACTTTATACCACTCAGGAGGAGGGGGATGCCATGAGTTAGCTGACAGTCCAGAGGACTGATTAACATCCCAGTGACCTGAGTTAACACCCTTGTAGGCCAAGCTGACAAACCCAAGGACATTAGCTGCAATGGTGATTGCAGAATTCCCTACCTTACCATGCTTCACCTTATTGCTATCATTCCAGGAAAACCATAAGAGAGTGATATAAAGGCGTGCTTGCTCCGGATTCAGCATCGAAATAGTTCTCAACTTATCCATACATTCCTTGAATCCATCAAACTTAGGAAGACTGATGCCCCATGTACCTAAAACATTAATGACATCCTTCAATTTAGAACAAGTAGAAGTGATATGATCATTATCTTCAATAACTTCACATCCTCTTGGACACAAACTACAGTTAGCCAAGTTCCTATGAGCCAGAAATTCACCAGTTGGAACCGCCTTCAAACAAGTTTGCCAAAAGAACATCTCCACCCGAGCATCTAGCTTAAGTTTAAGAATCCATGAAACCTCATTATGCTGCATCTCCTCCTTGTAGCTTTCTTCAATCAGCAACGAAGAAATAGATCTGCCACTCCATTTCCTCGTTAATTCCATAAAATCACCATTTGGGTTATCATAAATCTTGATACTTTTAATAAGATTAACCAGGTCTCCCCCAAAGAATAAAGATAACTTGGTATGATCCCACTTCCCATCTTGAATGAAAACATCAAGCTGCACCTTATCATCCTCAAAAATACCAACAAAAGTCGGCCACTGAAGTAAGCTTTTGTCAAGTATCCACACATCATGTAGCACGTTGATGTTTGAACCTTCCACCACATTCCATCTCATCAGCCTTTTGAGAGACACCCAGCCACTAGCTACAATCTTCCAAGTAGGCGAAGCTCCCCCCACTACACCAAGTTTCCACCAGGACTCCCCATATTTGCCTAGCAGATTTCTGTTCAGTAAGGTTGAAGGATTCTCCATCAGCATCCAATCAAATTTTGCCCTCAAAGCCCCTATCCTGGATCCAGCCGGCTGGACACCCCAACCTCCCAAGACTTTAGGCTTACACATAACATCCCAAGCTACATAATGCAGGCCGTGGCTTCCATCAAACTTGTTCCAAATAAAGCTTCTACAAATCTTATAAAATTCCTTTAAAATGCTTAAAGGAACCAACAAATGAGATAACAGAAATAATGGAATACTGTAAAAATAGATTTAACCAACACCAATTTTCCTGCCAAGGATATGTACCTGTTGCACCAAGAATTCAATTTAGCAAGAGCCTTGTCCAGTAATACCTGGAAATCAGATTTCCCCATTCTTCTCAAAGCCAATTTAACACCCAAGTATTCCATTTCCTCCACCAGTTTGATCCCCAACAGCTTGCCAATCTTTTTCCTCCTTCTCCTCTTGACAGATTTTTCACACAGTAATGCAGATTTTTGAAGATTAATAGACTGACCCGTCAGTTGCAATAATCACCAAGAATGCCCTTCACTTGTTTGATACTTTTCACTTTAGCATCTGATAGAATCAAGACATCATCTGCATAAAGCAAATGAGACATCTTCTGGCCTCGGGGAGAGATCTTAATGCCCAAATCCATACCTCTATTATGAAAAGCAATGGAAAGTAATTGAGAACAAATAATAAAAAGAAATGGAGAAAGAGGACATCCTTGGAGGAATCCACTTTTACCAACAATCCATCTAGAAATACTCCCATTGATCAGTAAAGCAAATCTTGGTTCCCTAACACATTCCATCACCAAGTTAGCAAATTTATTTGGAAATCCTAAAACACCCAATATCTTTAGAAGAGTCATCCAGCACATACTGTCATACGCCTGCTCCATGTCTACTTTAATAGCCACCATTCCATCCTTAGCTTTAGAAATCCGCATTTTGTGAAAAACTTCCTGAGCTAGTAACAAATGGTCTGAAATGGATCTTCCTTTAATGAAAGCAACCTGCTCCTCAGATACAATTTTATGAATAACCAAGGACAACCTGTTCAATAAAACTTTAGCAGCAATTTTGTAAATCGAGTTACACAAATTATAGGACGGAAACCAGAAGGGATCGTCGGATTCTTGGCTTTAGGAATCAGAACAATAAAGGTGTCTTTCCACTCCTTACACATCTTCCCGGAGCTAAAAAACCTCTTCACCGCCTTGCACACATCTTCACCAATAATGTTCCAATAGGATTTGAAGAAAGAATAGTTTATTCCATCACACCCCGGAGCTTTATTATTACCAATCATCTTCACCACATTCACTATCTCAGAGTTAGATAGTTCGGCATCCAACACCCTCCTATCCATGTCATTTAGCAACATACAAGTCGAAGGCCAATTTTCCAACCAACCCTTCCTCTCCTTCCATTTGTTTTGAAAAAAACTGAAGAAAACCTCCTCAATTTCACAAGGCACTTCAGTTAAAGTCCCATCACTCTTCTTAATTTGAGAAATCCAGTTGCTATTTCTCCTGTCATGGCAAAAGCATGGAAAAACTTAGTATTAGAGTCCCCTTCCTCAATCCACTTCACTTTGGCTCTTTGCTTCCACCAAGAATTCAAATGACAAAGAATTTCATTCAATTCCTTCACCTTAACCCGCAGCAACCAAAGCTTCTCATCATCTAACCTGCCACCTGAAGCCTCCTCTTCTTGAAGATCCAAAATTTCTGATTTCAATCTATCTTTTGTTGTATTAAAACTTCCAAACTTAGCTTTGCTCTAGAAAAATAAGGATTGTAATGCTCTATTACACTTCTTATTCAAAATCTGCATTTCATCACCAAAATAATTCTTCTTCCACACACTAGCCACAATGTGAGCAGAAGATCTAAAAGAAGTCCAAACATCCTCAAACTTCATCACCCCCTTAGACTTCCTTTCAGGGTAAAAAATCTGTAATACAATAGGGCAATGGTCTGAAGCCACCCTAGCTATATGCCTAACCACCGCCACTTGAATGAAATTTAAAGCCAAAGTGTTGAGCAAACACCTGTCCAGTCTCTCAAGAATTCGGCCCCCACCTTCCTTATTATTACACCAAGTAAATTTCGGCCCAACAAACCCAACCTCATGAAGGTCATTCTCATTCATACAATTAACCATCTCTAAAGAACCTTGAGAGAACACAAACTTCCTCCCACCCTTCTTATCATCTTGGGACAATATACAATTAAAGTCTCCCCCAACAATGGAAGGCACCTTCCTATGGGAAACTTCTTGGATGCACTCCCACAACACCCTCCTCTTAAGGGCCTCCTTACTCCCATAAACAGTAGAAATCATCCACTTCCCTTTATTAAAAACATTAAGATCCCCCACAACACACTGGTCTATAGTCTTTACCACAGAGAAGGAAGCAATATCAGACCTCCATAAAATCATTATACCACCCGAGAGCCCCATAGACGGCAGCAAGAAGAAATCCCAATTAGGACCCATAATCCTTCCCAACTCACTCTTATCAAAGGAAGAAATTTTAGTCTCCACCAGACCCACAAATAAGATATTAAAATCTTTCACAAACTCCTTCAAATATAGAGAGGCCTCTTTTTTCTTGGCCCCCCTACAATTCCAAAAGACAATGGACGTCATCTAACCCCCCTAGGGGAAACACCTCCGCCCCTTCTCTTGAAACCTAATTCCACATTCCTATCTCGAGGACCAGCAATGATAGGTCCTAAAGATTTTAATCTTTTAGCAACCTTCCCAGAGGACAGCCCAGCAACACTCCCACCACCCTTAACCACACCTCCACCATCATTGCCACCAAAACAGGCCCCCTGAACACCCTTATCCTCTTCTACACCCCCTCCACCAATCCTATCTACAAGCCCCAAGTTACCAACAACACCAATCCTGTCCTCAACAGGAGCCCCACTCACATCAATTTCCCCAAGCTTCTCTAAAATACCAAATTTATTTCCATCATTTTGAAAAACAGAAACAGTTAAAGAATTTGCCATACCACTATCTTCAGGAGTAGCATGATTCCCACAAACTGTCTGAACAGCCTCCTTCTCCATATCAAAATGGTCTACCATGTCCGGACAATTGCTAGGACCACCCAAGAATTCACCATCTTCCAATTCAACAGGAGCACCCATAATCTTGCTCGTAGCCACCTCCACCGTGCCAGTACAATCAACTCCAATAGAAGTGTCCCTCACAGCAATTTTTTCACCCCCATGAGAGCTTTGTTTATCAACATATTTCTTCAAGGTAACCTTCTCTACAAAACCTCTTTGACCCGGTCTCCTCCCCCTTTTATTATTAACAAGAACCCAAGGACCATAAGAAGTTCCACCTACATCTTCTTGCCTCCTGTCACCAGCCGGAAGAGACACTCCATTGTCCACAATGTTGCCCGAGCTCTTGCCATCAAGGACTCTATTTTTGCAGTCAGGTTTGACATGTCCAATCATTCCACAATCAAAGCAAAAGGTAGAGATCTTCTCATATTCAACAGTTTGAAAAAACCTTCCTTAGCTTCCTTCCACCCAAACTCCTAATGGAAGGCTTCGGTCAAGTTTCACCCGCACACATACCCTTGCAAACTCCCTCCTCCCCCATTGACGAAAATTCCCATCCAACATTAAAGGCTTACCAATCATTGAAGCAATCCTAGCTACATTCACCTCATCCCAACATTGCAATGGTAAGTGTGGTAATCTAATCCATACTGGAGATGTTAGCCCTTTCATAGACAAGGTGGAGAAATCTTGGGACCACTTATCCATCCCTACAATATGCCCATTAACAAACCAAGGTCCCCCCGAGAGAACCCCTTCCGCCCTTTCTTGTGAATCAAAGGAACAAAGAAACAATCCTCTCCCAAGGGATGTGAAGTGAAATTGACCAAATTGGCTCCATTGCCTCCTAATTTCCCAAGCCACCACACGAGCGGGTAGCTCCTTTCCAAACACTTTAACAACCAATGAATTCATCAATTTTTTAGAATTGAAGATTTCCTTTTCTTCACATAATCTCACCGCTAGGCCATCTTCAGATAACACTCTATCTTCCTCTTTGAAATCCAACTTGATATAAGGTTTTCTTCCCCCAGGATTAACCTCCATCTTACTACCAACCTTAAAAGGTAATTCACCAGATACCTTGTCTACATTGACATCCAACCTTCCCACTGTAGTAACTTCATCTTCAAGAAAATTTTTGTTAACCGAAGTAGGGAAATTTGCATTTATCACACTGTCTCTAGGGATTGCATTTGAATTCCCAAATCTGTTAACAAAAATTTTCAATCCAGATGAAGAAGCCGAAGGATCTCTAGAAGCAGACAACATACAGTTCTTATTAATTTTTGGCGTAAGGACATCCAAACTCTCGACAACACCTTTGCCCTTGCCTTCAACCAAATCTACCTTCTTAGGACTGGGACCAGACGGTTCTTTAATTACTAATGATCCTTTCAAGGAGCTGAAATCTTTCATGAACTGATTTTGTTTCGAACCAATTTCCATTCTATTAGGATCATTGAGATGAAGATCCTTACCACAAGATGAACCAGTAGCTTTCATCGCCGCCGCCGACAATGGCCGGAGGCCATCTACCGCCATCCTTCAAGAAAATCCAGAAAGATAAAATTCGAATTCAAAATCCCACCTAAAGTTACGGTCCTTCTCTCTCCTCGCTTAACAAAGTGATCAAATCTGGATCGAGATTTTGCCACTTGGATTCAGAGAAACCTAGGTCTAGAAATTGTAACAATCTAAAATGATCATGGGGGAGAATTTGAAAATGAGTTGTTTAATATTTTTGCAAATCTCATGGGATAGATCATAACTTCTCAGCTTCTAGGACACCTTAACAGAATGGAGTAGTTGAGACAAAGAATAGGATATTAGTTAAAATAGTTAGAGCCATGTTAGCAGAGTATTCACTTCCAAGATACTTTTGGGCTGAAGCAGTTAGCACCGCATGTTATGTGCTGAATAGGGTAAATATTAGATCAAAATTAAATAAGACACCCTATGAACCTCTTAAAAGTAGGATCCCCAACCTCTCACACCTATATGTTTTTGGATGTAAGGTGTTCATTTACAATAATGGAAAAACTATCGTAGAAAAATTTGATCCTAAATCTGATGAAGGAATTTTTCTAGGATATTCAAGTGTTAGCAAATCCTATAGAGTTTTCAATAGAAGGATATTGGTAGTTGAGGAGACCACTCATGTTATTTTTGATGAATCTGATAATAGTGGAGGGTCTAGATTAGAGAAAGATGATGTTGTAGAAATAACCCAAGGACTTGAAAATGTAAAAGTGAAAGAAAGGGTTGAAATTCAAGAAGAGAAAAGTATGCCTAGAGATTTGAATTATCTCAAGAGCCATCCTAAAGAGTTGATTTTAGGAGACCCAAGTGAAGAAGTTAGGACAAAATGAATGATTCAGGAGTTGTTATAAGAAATAAGGCTAGACCAGTAACTAATAGGTATAATCAAATGGAAGGAATTGACTTTGAGGAAATATTTGCCCCTGTAGCAAGACTTGAAGCAATTAGAGTGTTTTTAGCCTTTACCTATTTTAAAGATTTCAAATTATATCAAATAGATGTTAAAAGTGCCTTTTTGAATGAGGTAATAGAAGAGGATGTTTATGTTGAGTAACCTCTAGGTTTTGAAAATTCCAAATTCCTTAATCATGTTTTTAAATTGAAAAAGGCATTGTATGGACTAAAACAGGCACCTCGAGCTTGGTATGAGAGGTTAAGCACTTTTCTATTAAAAGGATCATTTGTTAAAGGAAGTGTGGACACCACACTATTTTTGAAAAGAGTTGGAAATGATATACTCATTTTACAAATATATGTGGATGACATCATTTTTGGATCAACTAATAAAAATTTATGTGATGAATTTTCAAAAGCAATGAGTTGTGAATTTGAAATGAGTTTAATGGGTGACTTGAGTTATTTTCTTGGTTTTAGCATAAAGCAAAATAAGAAAGGGACATTTCTTTGTCAATCTAAGTATGTTAAAGACATTCTCAAAAACTATGAAATGGATAATGCTAAACCTGTAACTACACCCATGAGTTCCTCAGTATTATTAAATAAGGATCCTAAGGGAAGAAATCTATTGATAAAAAAAAGTTTAGAGGAATAATCGGATCATTGCTTTATTTGACAGCTAGCCGACCATACATTATGTTTAGTGTTTATTTATGTGCTAGATTTCAATCTGATCCAAAGGAATCATATTTGACAGTAGTGAAAAGAATATTAAGATATCTTTTGGGAACTCAAAATTTAGGGATTTGGTATCCTAAGAATAGTTCTTCATTTGAAATAATTGGATACTCAGATTCTAATTTTACAGGCTGTAGGGTTGATCAGAAGAGTACTTTTGGGACTTGTCAATTCATTAGAAATGTTTTAGTACTTTGGTCCAGTAGGAAACAAAATTTAATAACACTTTTTATAGCTGAAGCAGAATATATTATCTTAGGGAGTTGTGTTGCACAGGTGCTTTGGTTGAAATAGTAAATTATTAACTTAGGATTTTCTATTGGTACCATTCCAATCTTTTATGATAACACTTGTGCTATTTACATTTCAAAAAATCATATTCAACATTCTAGAATAAAGCATATTGATATAAGCCATCATTTCATACGAGATCATATAGCGAAAGGGGAAATTGAACTAAATCATGTCGCTACTAAAGATCAACTTGAAGATATTTTCATAAAACCCTTAGCTTTTGACACTTTTAGTATTTTAAGGATAAGGCTAGGTGTAATTGATCTTAATGCTTGATTGAAAATTCTATAATTTTTGTTTTGAAAGTGTTCATTAGTTTGTTTCTAGTCTATTGTGTTTTTGTGGTTATCTTGTATGTCTTCTTTAAAAATTTAATATTTATATATATATACCTTGTCTTATGTTGGTCTTTAATTAGGTGTTGAAAACCTATAGAGTTGGAGCGACAAAACTTTATTTTCTTTATCTATTCATACTGTATGATGACGTCATCGTACTGTACGATTGTAGGAGTTTCGTCTGTACGAATGGGGAAGATCCACGATTAGTGTCAGTTATTAGTGTTGATCGTCCTGTATGAATATATTTTTGTCTATATGATCCATGTGTCAATTTGGATAAGGACGAACCTAACCGTCGCCTGAAGGATCCTTTAATATCCTGATCATCCTGGACAAACACGTCATCGTCTATACGATCAGGAAGTCAAAAAGCCTGTATGAAAGGAAGCCTCGGGACGAGCAGTTTACGAAAAACCATTTTGTTTTGACTGGTTTCGTTCATCCCTGATGAAATTTGATTCATCCTGGATGAAATTAATTTCTTCTTATACGAAATGGGTTCGTACAGTACGATTGAATTGATTTTCTATATAAAAGAGGGTTAATTTCTTTCATTTCACTTTCACTTCAAACTCTTGAGAGCATAGTTTAGAGATGTCAAGAAGTGGCAAAAGAGTGCGTCAATACAGAGGGACATCTTCTAGGAGGGACTGGGATAATAATTTTTTGAGTGGACAAAATGAAGAGGCATACTATAGGTATGCCGCATCCAAAATCACTGCTTCATGCATTCTACTGCAGGAAAATCTCTATTTTGTAGTAATGCCTCTATTTAATGCTACCTAGTTTTCTTTTCTTCTCACACTGATCTATTCATACAATAAAAACCTTTTCCATGTTTTTCTAGCCAACATGACTTTTAGTCAGGATCATACTAGGGTCTCATCCTATGTTCTAAAATAAAGAGTAGAAATTACCAACGAGGATCTAGGAGAATATTTTCATCTAAGAACTTTGGGCATACGGGCACATTCTTTAACTGCTCGATCTGACTATGATTGGTCTGAAGTCAATCAGGTCATTAGAGGTGTAAGTCAACATACTCACGTTCCTCGAGTTGACACCTTGAACCAAAATGCCCGAATAATTCAACATGTTCTTAGGACCTCCATCATTCCCAAGGCCGGAGATAGAGTAAATATGACCCCTCTTCTCTCTTCTGTCACTTACCTGATTATGTCTGGTCAACGTATTGATGAAGCCCAACTAATTCTGGACTACATTTTTTACCTTACTGATATTGGCCATCCCAGTGTGAAGGGGAAGAAGAATATTACTTTTGGTCATGTAATTTATTTTATCCTTGAGAAGAAGTACAACATAATTCATCCTGATGAACCTTCTGAACTCCCACTCTATTTCACTGATGCCTCTTTTCAAGCACCTTTTGGGAGAGATGAAAATGTAAACAGTTCTGATGATAAACCTGCACTAGCTCCTGCACCTGCACCTGGACCCAACCAAGACTTCTACCAGGATATGATCCAGCAGTTTGATAGGCTTGATTAAAGATTTGATAATGTGGAGGCGCATTTGAGGAGGCATGATGATCAATAAAATGAGGATAAGGGGTGGTTTAGAGGACATTTTAATTCTATAAACACCAATATTATGACACTCAATAGCTATTTTGCTATGTTTGGTGCTCCTCCACCTCCTCCAGATCAGGGTCCCTCGGATTACTAGTAGGATTTGGGTTGGCTTGGCTTGGCTATAGTTGTGATTATTTTTGTTATTCTTTTTGGTAGTTGGCTTGATTGTTGATTTGATATTTTTTGAGTTGTAATTGATTGTGCTTATGGTTGTTAGCTTTTTCTTTGATTGTTGTATAGGGAGTAGCAAGCTTAATCTTATGTGATCATGGTTGAAATGTGAAAGCTTGCTGTGTTAGTTGTTTGAATTAATATTATGAAATGAAAAAGTTCAGTGTTTATGTGCATATTATTCTGTGATAATGAGTATGACTGAAAATTTATTTATCTTAAAACACTCAACTGTAGTTGATTAAATTTTTAAAATGTTAATTGAGTTTATATTACAATAAAAAATTCTATACATAACTTTAAAATTTCAAAATATTTAGATTTCGTTAAGATTTGGTGTAGATTGCAAGATCTTACTTTATCTTATTTAGATATGTATTACTTAGCCTAAATTGTTGTATATTTGATGTCTTAATATTACTCTTACATTCTATATCAAAGTATTCAATATTGTAATTGTGACCCAGAGATAGTGTTGTTGGAAAGAATCTTATTAAATAAAAACAAACAAAGCAAAGCTTGAAAAGATGGACAAAATATGCCATATAATAAAAGATGCACAATGTCGCCAAATCTAGAAAGAGGCACAAAATTTGCCATAAAATACAAGATGCGCAAAGTCGCCAAATCTAGAAAGAGGCACAAAATTAGCCCAAACATTAAAAAGATGCATAATGTCGCCAATTGTTCTTTCCTCTAGCATTTTCTCCAAGTTCACTAATCAATTATTGTCACTTTTGACTTAGAAATTTGGTAATTTTATTTCATCTTTTTGTGTAAAAGTTATGGCTACCTAATCTGTCTAATACATTACTGTTTTAGATCAATTTTTCTTCTCCTCTTTATAATATGCAATCTAGATCTTTTTGAGTCTTTACTTTTTGCATTTGATTTTAATATTGTAGTTAACCTTCTTTTAACATTATTCAACTTCTCAACTATTTTGAGTGACTTCCCTTTTTGTTGTTATCAGAAGGGGGAGATGTGTATTACTTGATTGACTTTGTTTGACTTGTTGTTTGACTTGTTGCATTTAATTTAATTTTATTATTATTTTGTTGCTTGTGTATGTGTTTGTGTTGTATGTGATTGTGTGTAGTGCTTGTGTTGTATGTCTTGTTTATTTTTCTTATTTTTCTTACTCTTTCCTTTGCTTATTCAGTATGTTAGATCATCTAACCTCCTTTTATCCCTTATTTAGGATAGATCATTTCTTTAGGGGGAGCTTAGGCTTTAGGGGACGATCTGTATTATATGTCCTCCACGATGAACCTATCTGTCTTGAAATTTGTTTCTAAGTGCAATTCATATAGTACAAAATATGGTTCGTACAGAAGGTTTTATGGTACGAACGGCTCAGAAGTTGGTTTGTACTGGATCATACGGGATGAATCATTCATTTTTTGAACTATTCGTATAGTATGAAATATGGTTCGTACAGAAGGTTTTGAGGTACGAACTGCTCTGACTTTAGTTCGTATGGGATCATACGGTACAAATCGTTCAGTGATTTGAACTATTTGTACAGTACGAATAGAGATCGTACGGTACGATCAAGATGCGTGAAACTTGAAAATTTTAGTTTTTGGATAGTTTTTCTTGTCCTTAGTATTTAAGGATTTTTAAACTAACTTGTAGTGTGATGCTTCTACAAATTTCTTCTTGAGAGTGGAAGGGAGAGTGATAAGGGAGACTGTTTGAGAGTGAGTTGTGTGAGATCCTTGGAGTGAAAATTGTTAGGGGATTTACAAGGTTATCCAAGTGTGAGGATTTCATTATTTATACTTCAAGTCACCTCCCTATCTCCTTGAAGACTCTTGAGAGAAGATCTTTGAAGAAGGTCCTATTCTCAACCGTCACCAGGAGAGTGAAAAAGGATGACTGGTTCTCTGCCATCACCAGGAGGGTAAAAAAGGATGACTAGTTCTTTGCCATCACCAGGAGGGTGAAAAAGGACGATCGATTCTCTGCCGTCACTTGGAGAGTGAAAATGGATGATGGTTCTCTATCGCACCGGGTTGGTGGAAGAGAGTTTATAAAGGCTTCTCCACCTTGCTGTGGGGGCAAAAGGAGAGTCACTTGAGTTTAGTGCAAGACCTAGAGAAGGAGTCTCTAGGGAGTGGATGTAGGTCGTGTTTGATCGAACCACTATAAATTCTAGTATTTTCTATTCTTACTTTTTACTTTTCTGCACTGTTACTTTTATGTATTTTATTTTTCTGTGGTTAAATTTCTGAGATTGAAGAAAGCATTAAAAATTACTCTGTTCGTACTATACGAAGGTAAATCGTACTGTACGATTTGCATAAGTTCTTAAAAAAAATTTCCAAAATTCCAAAAGAAATTTTTAAAAAGACCAATTCACCCCCCCCCCCCCTCTCTCGGTTAGCCTAGGGACGTAAGCAATAGGTCTAATAACCTATTCGGACTTTCACTAACTTCCATAATTGAATTGAAGGAGGATTTGACTTATTTTTCTAGTTGACATGCATCACATAAGTGATGTTTTGTAAAGTCTAATTTAGGTACTCCTCTAACTAAATCTTTTGGGTAATTTTTCTATAATTTCTCATGCTAGCGTGACAAAGTCTTCTATGCCATAATCATGACTCATCAAATACAATTTTCAAACAAAAAGTAGTAGAAGATTTTATAGAATTCAAATTAAGCATGCATACATTATTTACTCTATCACCATTCAATACAATAATTCCATTATGATTGATGACACAGCTAGTAGGCAAGAATTTTATATGATAATTTTTATCGCATAGTTGACTTATGCTCAATAGATTGTGTTTTAAGCCCTTTACTAACAGAACATTTTCAATCATAAATTTTTTAAATTTTCAATCATACATATACCTACCATTCTCTTGGTGGTATTGTCTCCAAGTATAAACTTGCCTATATTCCTAGCTTCCAGCGATATGAATTGATTTGCATCTCCAGTCATATGCCTTGAACAGCCACTATCCAGGTACCAAATGCTCTCATGAGATCTTGTGTGAGAGCGTTCCTATAAAATCATCAAACATTAGTCTTGGGAACCCAAACAAGTTTGGGTTCACCTCTTAGAAATTTTAAACCAGATGCATGTGTGATATGCTGTATTTTATGCATCTTAGGTCTCCACACTAAATGTGTTCTATAATAAATAGTACAAGTGTGAGAAATATGTCCAATCATACCACAAGAAAAAACATTTTACTCCAGGGAAAGGATTTACCAATCTATGTACACTATAAGATCTTCTCCTAGATTTTGAACTAATGGACTTGTGGTAAGTTTAGTGAAAATCTTTAAGTTTAGGTGGAATCCTATTTTTCTCAAGTGCTTTTAACTTAACTTCAAGATATACGTTTGCACTTTCTAGAATCAAATGTTCAATCTTCAAGTTATGCCCTCTACTATCCGATTCATCCATAAAAGTTTTGAAATCATTTTCAAGTTCAGTGTGTGATGATTTTAAAAGTTCATGCTATTTATTCAAATCATCAAACTCATCTAATAAAGTCACGTGGTTGCTATCAATTAATGCATGGTCTTTCCTAAGGATTTCAAATTCTTTTTACAGTTCTAAGTGATCTAAATTCAACTTAGCATGCATTTTCTTTAGTCTCCTATATGCAGAATGAATGCACTTAAAAAATTCAAGCAATTCTTCATAACTCAAGTCACATACCTCCCCTTGATCCGAATGATCAAGATTGTCAGCCATCAAGCAAAAATTTATGACTTCCTCTTCAGGTGCTATTTCTAAGGAATCTGAAGCTGAGTCTGCCCAAAATGCTCGCTGTAGTTTCTTTTTACCCCTTCTATCCTTTGGTTTCTCCTCGGCTTCCTCCTTACTAGGATTGGCCTTGAGATTGGGGTAATCGGTCTAATGTGTCCTGGTTTCCTACACTCATAGAAAATAACATCATTAGAAGCCTTAACATTTTTATGGAACTTACCTTTGTTCCACTGCTGGCATCTCCTCTAGTTCCTCCTTAGGAAACTTTTGAACTGCCTTATCATTAAGGCAATATCCTCTTCATCCTCAGGCTGGAACTGATCACTTTCCGAGTCATCCACTTTCAGTGCAATGTTCTTTTCTTTCCTTCTATCACCTGCATCAATCTGTCTTTGAGTCACTCTTTGCTCGTAAGCAATCAATGATCTAAGCAGACTATTACTAGAGTAAACATTTAGGTCTTTCGACTTCATTATAGCAGTAATCTTTGTATCATAAAAAGTGGACAAATAATGTAATATCTTATTTATTTTTTTAGAATTGGATAGCTCCCTACCTAAAACATACAATAAAGTTACTATCTATGTAAAATGAGTATACATGTCAGAGATTAACTCATTCAATTTCATGCAGAAAAGTTCATAGTCATGTAGTAGAATGTTCAATCTAGATTATTTCACTTCATTGGTTCCTTCATATGTGATACAAAGCCTATCCCAAATCTGTTTTCCAGATTTACAAGTTGAAACACGCATGTAGTCTTCCGATTTCAATGCAAAAAAAAATTATTTAAATACTTAGCATTTAATTGAGCTAATTTATGTTCTTCTACAGTCCATTCAGCAAAAGGTGTTTGAATTCTAATTTCTTCTACAAGTCTAGTAGGTTCAGTGTATCCTTCCTGTACTAAAATCAACATGCGATAGTCAAGTGATTGCAAAAAAGTAGACATGCGAGTTTTTCAAAAATCAAATGGGATGTTATCAAACAGTGGAGGTCTAGTGATCGAATAACCCTCAGGTGTGTTTCGATTTCCAAAATTAGCCATGATCAAATAGTAATTTTTGAAATAGGCTCTAATACCACTTGAAAGTGCGAGCAGGTTGTTAGACATATTGATTACGTCCCTAGGCTAACCAAGAGGGGGGGGGTGAATTGGTACTTTTAAAATTCTCTTGGATGTTTTTGAAAACCTTTTACTAATAACTTTATGTAAATCATACAGTACGATCCACTTCGTACAGTACGATCAGTTATGAATTTTTCACTTGTCAACCATAGAAAAATAAAGTACAAAGCAGAAAATAAAAATTACAAAAAATAAAATAAGAACAGAGAATACCAAATTTTATAGACAAACACGACCTACATCCACTCCCAAAGACTTATTCTATAGGTATTACACTAAACCAAAGTGACTCTCTTTTTGCCCCATAGTATGGTGGAGAGGTCATTACAAACTCTCTTCCACAAAACCCCAGTACGGTAGAGAACCATCATCCTTTTTCACCCTTCTGGTGAAGGCAGAGAACCCACTCATCCTTTCACACCCTCCAGGTGTCGGCAGAGAACAAAGCATCCTTTTTGACCCTCCTGGTGAAAACAGAGAACCGGACCTTCTTCAAAGATCTTCTCTCAAGATTCCTTAAAGAGATAGGGAAGATACTTGAAGTACAAAATAATGAGATCCTCACCTTTGGACAACCTTGTGAATCCCCTCACAATTTTCTCTTCAAAGATCTCACCACACTCACTCCCAAACACTCTCCATAATTACTCTCCTTTCCACTCTCAAGAAGAAATTCGGAGAAGATTAGTTATTAAGTCAGTTTTTAGGAACCTTACATCCAAAAGATAAGAAAAACCATCCAAAAACTAAAAAATTCAAGTTTTACGAAGTTAGATTGTACTGTACGATCGACATTCGTACATATAAACAGTTCAAATCATTGAACGATTCATCCTGTATGATCCAGTACGAACCAATGAACCCTAGATTTCATACTTTGGAAAATGATATACAAAAATAAATCGTATTGTACGAACAGTTTAAAATGAATAGTATCTCGTATGATGCCTCGTATGAACCATGAAAGCCCTATTTCATACTCTAGAAATGATATAACAAAGCAAATCATACTGTACGAATAGTTCAAAAATGAACGGTTCATCCCGTACGATGTCTTGTACGAATCATGAAAGCCCTATTTCGTACTCTGGAAAATGATATACGAAAGTAAATCATATTGTACGAATAGTTCAAAAATGAACGGTTCGTCCCATACAAACCATGAAAGCCCTATTTCATACTCTATAAAATGATGTACGAAATATTTTTGTACTGTACAATTTTTACTTAGAAAAATTTTTATCCAGGTAGGTTCGTATTAGAGGAGAAATAACTCAAATCATTCCGTACGATCATACATCATACAGTACGATCAGTTTAAAAATTAAGCTTTATCTCACTCCCAGTGTGTGTGTGTGCATAGTTATCCAACTTACAATCACACTCTCTCAGACTCAAGAAAAGTAAAACTTACAAACTTCACTTTCAATAAACTCTAACAAAATAACTTAAAGTCTTCAATAGTCTAGAGTGTGAAATTCTTGAATGACATGTTAGTACACACAAAATAAAATTTCTAATATTTGTTAGGAGAAATAATAAATAAGCAATAAAATTAAATAATAAGATTTTGTAATCATCAAAATAACTCATATCAAAAACTCACTTGAATAACCAGATTTGCACTATTCTCAACAAATCAAACTCAAGATCTATATTCAAGCCTTCATAAATCATTCAATAAAACTAAAATACTCAATCACTTTCAATCCTTCAATCAAAGTCTAACTCAAAACCTGAGAACACTATGACAATCCAAGAGGGGGTGAATTGGGATGTGTATTAATTAGAGCGGTAATTTAAAAAATTATTTAATTTTCTTTGTAGAAAAATAAGTGATATAAGTGTAACATAAAAATAAAGCAAATAAAAAAAAGAGAACATGAAGAATTTTTACATGGTTCGGCCCAAACCCAAAATCGGACTACTCCATGCCTAGTCCAACCCAGACTATGATTTAACTAACAATAAAAAAAGGCTATAGTAACTATATCTTCCTAACACCAAGAAGAGATTGAAAGTACGATTAGGTTGTTAGACCTAATATAATTGTCCTAAGGTTAACCAAGATGGGGGTGAATTGGTAATTTTAAAAATTTTCTTGGATTTTAGAAAACTAATTAAAGATATTCAACATAATGATGGATTTTTTACAAAAATATTTTTCAACCACAAAAATAAAAATGTAGAAACATAAAATCTAGTAAAAAAGTAAATGAACAGAAAACATTATATTTTATAGTTGTTCGGTCCAACTAGACCTACGTCCACTCCTTAGAGACTCCATTTTCATTCTCCTAGTGAAGGAAGAGAACTAACATCCTTTTTCACACTCCTGGTGATGGCAAAGAACCAATCATCCTTCTTCACCCTCTTGGTGACGGCAGAGAACCAATCGTCATTTTTTACCCTCCTAGTGAAGGTAGAGAACCTGATCTCCTTTGAAAATCTTCTTTCAAGAGACTTCAAGAAAGTATGGAAGAACTTTGAAGAACAAGCAAGAGATCCTCACTATTAGCCAACCTTGTGAATCCCATCGTAAATCTCTCTCACAATATCTCTCACTCTCCAATTCCAAAACCCTCTTCCTAGCACTCTCCAAGTCCACTCTCAAAATGAATTCATAGTCAGATCTCTTTAGTGTCAAATTTTAGGACACTTACATATGAAAGATAAGAAAAATCATCCAAAAAACTAAAAAATTTCAACTTAAACTAGTCCAATAGTACAGTACGATCGACGATCATCTGTACAAATAGGTCAAAAATCTATGTACAATCCCGTACGAACCTGATTTGTGCTCTGTGAATCGTCTGTATGAATTGATATTGTATTATACGAATAGTTTAAAAATGAACGTATTTGTCCGGTATGATCCTGTACGAACCTGATTTCATACTCTATTAGTCGTCTATACTAACTGACATCGTACTGTACTAACAGTTCAAAAATGAACGTATTCATCCAGTACGATCATGTATGAACCTGATTTCGTACTCTGTCAGTCGTCTGTACGAACTGACATCGTAATATATGAACAGTTCAAAAATTAAGGTATTCATCCAGTACGATCATGAATAAACCTGATTTTATACTCTGTCAGTCCTCTATACGAACTGACATCGTAAAGTACAAACCGATATAACAAATCATGTTTCTCTTAGCATAAAAGTGGACAGCCTCATTTCATACTCGGTGAGTCATCTATACAAAACTATATCGTACCGTACAAATATAATTCGTACAGTACAAACAGATTAAAAATTAATAAGTTCGTCTGGAATGATCTGGTACGCACTTATTTCGTACTCTTTGTGTTGTCTGTATTAACCAAGGATTGTACAGTACGAACAGTATAAAAAAATTTCAAACATGATTTGATTAACTTCATTTTGGGAGGAACTACCATGACAAATCATCCAGTATGATTTTATAATCATATAGTACGATTAGTTTTAAAATCTAAGTTTTGACTTACTTTCCCAATGTGTGTATGCAGTTACCCAATTACAATCACACTCTCTCATACTCAAGAAAAATAAAAAAATTATAGACTTCATTACAAGAAACTCTAATCTAATCTGTAATGAAGTCTTCGACAATCTGAAGTATGATTTCCCTGAAATGTCAGTACACACAAACAAAAAAAAAAGTATATCCAATATATGTTAGAAAAAATAGTAATCAACACAATAATATTTTAGCATTATCAAAAACTCACATGATATAAAAATATAGTTTTGAAAACTAGTGCAACAATCTCATATAAAAATATAGTTTTGAAAACTAAGTTGTAACAATCTCCCCTTTTTTTATGATAGTAAAATAATTATTGTTTGAGTAAACACTCTAGCCAATTTTTCTCCTAACCTCCCCCATAATGAGTGATCAATTTAAAACAAAGGATTCCAATGAAAATTAAAACCACAAAAATAAACTAAATAGAAATAAAAAAGTTAAACAAAAATAATACAACAATACAACACAATAAACATACACACAATGACACAATACACACATAAAAAAACTCACAATAAATAATCATACATATATACATCAAACAACACATCAAATAACCAATACATCAAACAAGAACAAACAACACATCAAACAATAACTAATGACTCCCCCTTTTGACAATAACAAAAAGGGAAGTACCTCTTGAAAGTATAAGTTTCTATGGATAAATCAAAATAGTTGATGAAGAAGAATATTTTAAAGTAATTGCAAATACCAGATTAACTTCCTAATGCTAAAAAAGAAAAAACTCAAATTTTAAATCAAAGAACAACTAAAATAAGAAAAGTCAACCAGGTTTATTGCTCATTCTAGATAAATCAAATAAAAATAATTATTGTAAAAATGATAAAATAAATATTAATTAGTTTTTAATTCAATAGTGATGATTATTGCCGATTATATGAAATTGTATAAGAGATAGAATGATAATGGAAATAATAGTATAAATTTTTCAGTTGGCAACATTGCACATCTATTCAATTTTTTTTTGTGGCACACTTTGTGCAGCCTTTTAAGTTTGGGCTAATTTTGTGCATCTTTTGACTTTGGCGAATATTTTGTATCTTTTTAAACTAGTAGCACATTTTATGCATCTTTTTACATTTTTGGTCTTTCAAATATCAATAAATCTTTAACACAAATTCCATCAATTAACAAAAATAAACACATTGAAAAAGAAATAAAATAAAAATAAGACATCTATTTTGCAACAATTATTGCAAAGTAATACTTGTCTATAAGAACATGAAATTGATCTTCTAATCCACATCCAGTCATAATGTAATTTAAAATTTGAGAGATTAAATTTGGCAAGAAAATTAATTTGTAGAGCAAAGTAATTCAAATTTCCATTCTATAGATCAACTACAAATAATTTGTCTTCAAAAACATAAACATTTCAAGAAGAGTAATTTCAATTCACGTCAAAGCATCATTCCATCATTCCATTCATCATTTGAAAACACATACAAACAGTACATGAAGTCACAAAAAACATACTGGAAGTCACAAAAACATATTGGAAACTGAAAAAACCACAACATAAACACATGAAGTCACAAAAAAAAACATCTCAAGAACAAGTACAAACATCTCAACAGCAAGTACAACACAGAAGTAATAACTAAAATCCAGAGAGGCCTTAGTCTGGAGATGGTTGAGGGTTGAACATCATAAAGTAACTATTAATCGTAGCTACATTAGTGTCGACCGAGTCAAATTGCCCTCGGATCCACCTCATATCTTCGTTATACCTCGCATCCTGCTAATTTAGGTGATTCTTAATTTGATCAAAATGTTGATCAAAATAAGTTTCCAATTTGTCAAAATGATGGACCATTTCTTGATAGAAATTCCGTCTAGGTCCAGGTGCAGAGGCTTCTTCTTCTCCCTTTGAATGTTCTCCCTTAAATCCTTGATCCTGACCAAAAAGTGCACAAAAAGAAGCATCGGTAAAGTAAACGGGAAGTTGAGTGGGAGGATCTGGATGGATCAGGTTGTACTTCTTTTCTAAAATGTAGGTAAATAAGTGTCCTAAGGCCACATTTGTCTTCCTCCTATTATGAGGAAGTCCAATATCAGAAAGTTTATATATGTAGTCTATGATTAGTTGGGCTTCATCAATAGGAGTATTGTTCATGATCAAGTATGTGACTGTTGACCAAAGAGGAGTCAGATTGATACGATCACCAGCTTTGGGAATAATCAAAGTTCTCAAGACATGCTGGATGATCCTGGAATTCTGGTTAAGGGAATACACATGAGAAAGATGGTTTACTTGTGCAACACCTCTAAGAGTTTAGTTTATTTCCAACCAATTAAAATCCACTATAAAGGCCATGGTGTGTGCTCTTACCCCTTGTGTCCTAAGGGGAAGGAAGTTGCCTACGTCTTCCTTAGTTATTTCAACTCGCTGTTTAAAGACATAAGAGGTAATCCTAGAGTGATCTTGGTTCGCTTTCATGTTGATAAGCATAGATCAAGGTGAGGATAAAAGAAAATTGGGTTGAGGCGAAAAGGGGCATAACAGAGAAGTTAATGTCACTTTGAATAAGGAGTCAAGAGGGGGTAATCTTGGCTCCTATGAAACGATCGAATGCTTCCTCATTCTCCTTAGAAAGAAAATCATCATCTCTACCAGAGTGAGAGGATGAGCCCTTGGAAGTACTAGAACGTATGCTATTACTAGCCATTTCTACAGGACATAAGATGGTTTGGGATTGAATGAGAATGTGAAGAAAAAACAATCCACCACCTTGCAATTTAAAGAGAAATGACCTATCGTACAATACAAAATTTTGATTGTACATACAATTTCATACATACGAATGAAAATAATCAAAAATGAAATAACTTCTCGTAAACTGCCACTCCCGAGGAGTCATTTTGTACAGGCTTTTCGACCACATGATTGTACGGATAAATACGTATTCATATGGGATGATCAGAATATTAAAGATCATTTCAGGTCAGTTAGGTTTGTCCATGTGAAAAACTAACAACTGTATCATACAGATAAAATGGGATTTCGTACGTACGATCTTCGAAAATAACTATCATTTGGAAAATGCGCCCCATTCGTATGGAGAAAATGTTAATGAATCATATAGTATGATCGTGTCATCGTACAAAATGATATACTTGAAAACATATCATTTTATCTATTTAGTTCTAGAAAAAATATCATGTACAGTCTAATGAATTCATACAATACAAAAATCATTCGTACATTATGAATGAAAATGAACTTAAGACATGATAAACCAGACTCTTTTTCAAAAACAACCCACACAAGATCCATGAAATGTAAAGCTAAAAATAAAAACAAAAAAAATACAAATGGAAAACAAACACAACATAGAGAATGGGAAAAAATTTAAAATATTAACAAAATACAAACAAACCAAGAACAAAAGACAAATAACAAACATCAACATATATGAAATACATTACAAATTCAATTTACAGAAATTCAATGTTAAGCATTAATATCAATTACACCTAATCTGGTTTTTAAGGTGCTAAATGTTTCAAAAGTCAGTGGTTTTATGAAAATATCTTCAAGCTGATTCTCAGTAGCAATATGGTGTAATTCAATTTCCCCTTTAGCCACATGATCTCTAATGAAGTGATACCTTATATCTATATGCTTGGTTCTAGAATATTGAATAGGATTCTTTGAAATGCATATGGCACTTATATTATCACAAAAAATTAGAATAGTGCCAATAGAAAATCTTAAATTTATTAGTTGTTATTTTAACCAAAGAACTTGTGCCACACAATTACCTAAGGCAATGTACTCTGCTTCAGCAGTAGAAAGAGCTACTGAATTTTGCTTTCTACTAGACCAAAAAACTAAGGATTTCCTGTGAATTGATAAGTCCTAGAAGTACTCTTTCTATCAACCCTACACCCAGCAAAGTTTGAATCTGAATATCTAATGATTTCAAATGAAGAGCTGTGCTTAGGATACCAAATCTCAAAGTTTTGAATTCCCAAAAGATATCTTAGAATTCTCTTAACAGTAGTCAGATGTGATTCCTTTGGATGAACTTGAAATCTAACACACAAATAAATGCTAAACATGATATCTGGTCTACTAGCAGTCAAGTAAAGCAATGATCAAATTATTCCTCTAAATTTTTTTTATCAATAGATTTTCCCTTAGGGTTCTTATCTAATTGCACTGAAGAACTCATTAGTGCACTCATTGGTTTAGTATTATCCATTTCATAATTCTTGAGGATATCCTTAATATATTTTGACTGGCTAAGAAATATTTCTTCCTCATTTTATTTTATGCTAAAACCAAGAAAGTAACTCAAGTCTCCATCAAACTCATTTCAAATTTACTACTCATTGCCTTTGAAAATTCATCACAAAGATTTTTATTAGTGGATTCAAATAAGATATCATCAACATATATTTGAATAATGAGTATGTCATCTCCTATCCTTTTTAAGAAGAGAGTGGTATCCACACTTCCTTTAATAAATGATCTTTCTAATAGGAAAGTGCTTAACCACTCATACCAAGTCCTGGGTGCCTGTTTTAGTCCATACAATGCCTTTTTAATTTAAACACATGATTAGGAAATTTTGAATTTTTAAAACTTGGAGGTTGCTCAACATAAACATTCTCTTATATCACCCCATTAAAAAAGGTACTCTTAATATCCATTTAAAATAATTTAAAACCTTTAAAATAGGAAAAGGCTAGTAATACCCTTATCATTTCAAGTCTGGCTACAGGGGAAAAAGTTTCGTCAAAATTAATTCCTTCTATTTAATTATACCCCTTGGCCACCAATCTTGCCTTATTTCTAATCACAACACCTAAATCATTCATTTTAATTTTGAACACCCAATTGGTTCTAACAATACTTTGATCCTTAGGCCTTTCAATCAAATGCCAAACATCATTTCTAATAAATTGATTAAATTCTTCTTGCATGGAAAAAATCTAAAATTCATTTGAAAGTGCTTGATTTATATTAGTGGGTTTAATCATTGATATAAAGATAGAATGGTTCACTTCTTTGTTAAGTCCATGTCTAGTTCTAACACCCTCACTTGGTTTACCTAAAATCAATTCTTCTTTGTTAAGTCCATGTCTAGTTCTAACACCCTCACTTGGTTTACCTAAAATCAATTCTTTAGGGTAACTCTTAGAAAATTTTCATTCTTTAGGCAAAGTATTTTCCATTTCAACACTTTCTTCAAAATTTATCTTTTCAATTCCTTGGGAGATATCTTCAATATGATCTTCTTCCAACCTTAGCTCTTCTGAAATGCCAAATTCATCAAAAAATACATGTGTGGTCTCCTCAACTACCAAAGTTCTCTTGTTAAAAACCCTACAGGATTTGCAAATACTATAATATCCCAAAAAATTCTTCATCAGAATTAGGATCAAATTTTTCTAAAAGCGTTTTACCATTATTATGAATGAACACCTTACATTTAAAAACATGCAAATGTGAAAGATTAGGTGTTCTTCTCTTAAGAAGTTCATAGGGTGTCTTATTTAATTTGGATCTAATGTTCACCCTGCTCAGAATATAATAAGCCGTACTAACCGCTTCAGCCAAAAAATATTTTGGAAGTGAATATTCAGCCAATATGGCTCTAACGGCTTCTATTAAAGTTCTATTTTTTTCTTTCAATAACACCATTTTGTTTAGGGGTACTAGGTGCTGAAAAGTTGTGATCAATTTCTTACTCTTTATAAAAATCTTTAAATTTTTTATTTTTAAACTCTCCTCCATGATCACTTTGAGTTGATAAAATTTCACACCCTAGCTTTCTTTGGATCTAAGTATAAAAATTTCTAAATTCATCAAATGATTCATTTTTATGAGATAGGAATTTGAACCAAGTGAATCTTAAAAAATCATCAACGATTACAAACCCAAAAACTTTACCTCCTAGACTTACAGTGTTAATCGATCTAAAAAGATTCATATGAATGATTTCTAGAGATTTGCTAGTTCTAAGATCTTTAATTGAATGAAAGGAGGACTTCACCTATTTTTCTAATTGATATGCATCACACAAGTGATCCTTAGTGAAGTCTAATTTGGGTATGCCTCTAACCAACTCTTTATAAGTAATTTTTCTAAGATTTTTCATGATTGCATGACAAAGTCTTCTATGCCATAACCAAGATTGATCATTGATAATTTTAAGACAACAAGTATTAAAAAACTTAACATAATTTAAATCAAGCATGTACACATTGTTTACCCTATTTTCATGGAACATATCAATTCCATTTAGGCTTATAATGCAGCTTGTAGGTAAAAAATTAATGTTAAAGCCCTTATGATACAGCTGACTGATACTTAACAAGTTGTGTTTCAAGCCATCAACCAATAAAATATTCTCAATATAGAAATTGTTCTTATTGCCAATCATATATGTACCTATCATTTTCTTAGTGGTATTATCTCGAAGTGTTACCTTGCCATCATTTCTGACTTTCAGTATTATAAATTGATTTTCATCTCCTATCATATGCTTTAAACATCTGTTGTCTAGGTACCAAATGCTCTTACAAGGTCTTATATGAGAGCATTTCTATAAAAATATCAAATGTTAGACTTGGGAACCCAAATAAATTAGGGTTCATCTCTTGGCAATGATAAACCAAATGCATGCTTGATATACTGTGTTTGATGCATCTCAGGTCTCCACACTAAATATTTTCTATTATGAATAATACATATGTAGGATATGTGCCCTAACATTTCACATAAAAAATATTTCACACCAGGAAAATGATTTTTTAATCTATATGAGTTATAATGTCTCTTCCTAGGTTTTGACCTTGTAGGCTTTTGATTAGGATTGTGAAGTTGTTCAAGTGTTGGTGGTTTCTTATTTTCTTTAAAAGCTTTTACTTGTGCTTCAAGATATGATTTTACACTTTCCAAAATTGAATTTTCAATCTTCAATTCATGTTCTCTTTGATCTAATTCATCAATAAACATCTTAAAATCATTTTCAAGTTCAGTGTGTGATGATCTCAATAGTTCATGCTTTTTATTCAATTCATCAAATTCTTCTAATAAGGCCATGTGGTTGCTAGCTAAGTTTGCGTGATCATTCCTAAGGATTTCATGCTCTTTTTACAAATTTAAATATTTTATATTAAGTTTGGCATGCAATATTTTGAGTTTCCTATATGCATTATATATTTTCTCTAAAACTTTAAATAGTTCATCATAAGATAAGTCACATACCTCTTTTTGATCTGAAAGAATAATATTGTCCGCCATTAAGCACAAGTTTGTGACTTCTTCTTCTGCATCTATTTCTAAGGAGTCTGAAGCTAAGTCAGCCCAGAAAGCTCTCTATAGTCTTTTCTTACGCTTCCTAACATTAGTTTTCTCCTCTACTTTCTCCTTGCTAGGATTAGCTTTGAGATTTATGCAATCAGTATTAATATGTCCAGGCTTCTAGCAGTCATAGAAAATAACATCATTTCAAATTTAGTATTCTTGTGGAACTTACCCTTCTTCCATTGATGATGTCTCTGTTACTTTCTTTATAGGAAAGTTTTGAATTACCTCATCATGAGTGTAATATCTTCTTCATCCTCAGGCTGTGATTGATCACTTTCTAAATCATTCGCTTTTAATGTAATGTTCTTTTCTTTTCACTTGTCACCTGTATTAATTTGTCTTTGAGTCACCCTTACTCGTAAGTAATCAGTGATCCAAGCAGATTGTCAAAAGAATATACATTTAAGTATTTTGACTCAGTTATGATAGTTATCTTTGCATCATAAGCAGTAGGCAAACAGTGTAGGATTTTATTAACTTTTTTTAAATTTGTTAGTTCCCTACCTAAAGCATGCAATGAGGTAACTATCTGTGTAAAATATGTGTACATGTCAGAGATTGACTCATTTGGTTTCATGTGAAATAGTTCATAGTTGTATAATAGAATGCTCAATCTAGATTATTTCACTTTATTAGTTCCTTCATACATAATGCAAAGTCTATCCCAAATTTCTTTTCTAATTTTACAGGTTAAAACAAGCATGTAGATTCAAATTTAAGAGCATGGAAAAGATAATTAAAAATTTTGCATTTAATTGAGCTAAGCCTTTTTCCTCTAATGTCCAATCAATAAATGGTGTTTCAATCTTAATACCATCAATAAGTCTAGTAGGAGTAGTATAGCCATCCTGTACTAACATCCACATGTGATAGTCAAGTGATTGCAGAAAAGTAGACATGTGAGTTTTCTAAAAGTCAAATGAAATATTATCAAATAAAGGTAGTCTAGTGATCAAATATCCTTCAGGAGTATTACGGTTTCCAAAAGTAGCCATGATTGATTTTCAAAAAATTTTCTAAATTTTAATTTTTGAAATAGGCTCTGATACAACTTAAAACTATGATTAGGTTATTAGACCTAATATAATTATCCCAAGGCTAATTAAGAGGGGGGTAAATTGGTAATTTTAAAAATTCTCTTGAATTTTAGAAAACTAATTAAAGATATTCAACACAATGATGGATTTTTCACAAAAATATTTTTCAACTATAAAAATTAAAAATGCAGAAAAATAAAATGCAGTAAAAAAGTAAATGAATAGAAAATACTAAATTTTATAGTTATTTAGTCTAACTAGACCTATGTCCACTCCCTGAAGACTCCTTCTCTAGGTATTGCACTAAACAATAGTCACTCCCTTTTACCCCCACAGTAAGGCGGAGAAGCCTTTACAAACTCTCTTCCACCAACTCGGTGCAGCAAAGAACTGACGCCTTTTACACACTCCAAGTGATGGCAGCGTACCAACTCGTCCTTTTTCACCCTCTTGGTGAAGGTAAAGAACCAACATCCTTTTTTATCCTCTTGGTGATGGTAGAAAACCAATCATCCTTTTTTAGCCTCCTAGAGATGGAAGAGAACTAATCATCCTTTTTCACCTTCTTGGTGAAGGTAGATAACCCGATCTCCTTTGAAAATCTTCTTTCAAGAGACTTCAAGAAAATATGAAAGAACTTTAAAGAACAAGCAAGAGATCATCACTATTGGGCAACCTTGTGAATCCCCTCACAAATCCCTCTCACAAGATCTCTCGCTCTCCAATTCCAAAACCCTCTTCCTAACACTCTCCAAGTCCACTCTCAAAAGAAATTCATAGTCAGATCTCTTGAGTGTCAGTTTTTAGGACACTTATATATGAAAGATAAGAAAAATCATCCAGAAAACTAAAAAATTTCCACTTGAATTGGTCCAATCATACAGTACGATCGACAATCGTCTGTATGAATAGGTCAAAAATCCATGAATGATCCTGTACGAATCTGATTTCATGCTCTGTGAATCGTTTGTACGAACTGATGTCGTACTATACTAATAGTTAAAAAATGAACGTATTCGTCTGGTATGTTCTTATACGAACCTGATTTTGTACTCTATTAGTCGTCTATACAAACTGAAATCGTACTATATGAACAGTTTAAAATGAATGTATTCATTCGGTATGATTGTATACAAACCTGATTTCATACTCTGTCAATCGTTTGTACAAACTAACCTCATACTGTACAAACAGTTCAAAAAAAGAACTTATTCATCTGGTACGATCGTGTACGAACCTGATTTTGTACTCTATCAGTCATCTGTATGAATTGACATCGTACATTATGAACAATTATAATAAATCATGTTTCTCTTGGCATGAAAGTGGACAACCTCTTCTCGTACTCTGTGAATCATTTGTACGAAACTATATCGTACCGTATGAATATAATTCATACAGTACAAATAGATCAAAAATTGACAAGTTCATCTAAAATGATCTGGTACGCACCTATTTCATACTCTGTGCATCGTCTATACAAACCAAGGATCATACAGTACGAACAATACAAAAACAAAATTTCAAACATGATTTGATTAACTTTGTTTTGGGAGGAACTATCATGATAAACCATCTAGTACAATTTTACAATCATATAATATGATTAGTTTTAAAATATAAGTTTTAACTCACTCCCCCAATGTGTATGTGTGCAATTGCCCAATTACACTCACACTCTCTCAAACTCAAGAAAAATAGAAAAATTACAGACTTCATTACAAGAAACCCTAATCTAGTCTATCTTGAAGTCTTCGGCAGTCTGAAGTATATTTCCCTAAAATGTTAGTACACATAAATAACACAAATAAAATATATCTAATATATGTTAGGAGAAATATTAATCAACACAATAAATTTTGGTATCATAAATAACTCACATGATATAAAAATATAGTTTTGAAAACTAAGTTGAAACAATCTCATATAAAAATATAGTTTTGAAAACTAAGTTGCAACAGAGACTGCCTCACACTATGGTGAGAACCTCACAACAATAATACAAGTCACAAAAGAAATGTAAAAATAAGTATAACAATTTAGATCTCACAAAGGAATAATTTTCAAGAAATTGCTCTCAAGCCCCACACAAAAATAAAGTTTTAATCCAAAAAAAAAGAGTTTGAGCATAGATTTTATATTATATGAAGATACAAATATGATGAAATGAAGTTTCTAAATATATTACAAATAAAAATTCAAGGAAATAACTTTTAAAATAATTTTCTAAGATTAGGTAATGCGGGCAATGAAGTAATGTAAGTTCTTCAAAACAATATGCTTTTTGTAAAATAAATAGTGCTAGAAATTTCATGAACAATATGTTAGGATGAGAGAAACTTAGCACACAAAACATTATTTGAGATTTAAATTCAAAATAATTCAAAAGATATGACAATACTAGTTGAAAACCACACTTATGTCAGAGGAAACTAGTCTTACACAAAATTTAGACCAAAGAATCCTATTTATATAATTTTAAATTTCTGGAATAATATATTTAAAGAGACCTTAGATGATAGATAGAGAAAAATATAATATAAACCAAAGTTGATTCAAACACAAGGCAAAATCAAGTTCCAAAACAAGTCACTAGTTCACAAAATGGTATACAATCAAAATATTTTATGAAAAGATGTATGCTATAAAAATATTTTAGATTTGATGATAAGAAAATATAATAATAATTTCAAATCATTAAATGACCAAAGATTTAATTTATAAAATAAATATTCAGAAGGGTTTTACAAACTTTTCAAATCAAGATGTATGTGAATAGTACACACAATTTACCAAGCTTATTCTTAAAGAACCAACCAACATTAATATTTAAAAATAAAAAAAATATCTCAAAGTGTATGATTTAAATCACTAATAGTATGAATAAGATACAGCAAGTAAGTCTCACAAAAATATTTAATAAAATAGCCACAAGTGAAAGAAAACAAGTCTCCAAATTGTTTCACTAGAAAATCTCGATAACATAGAATAATCCAATAGAATTTGATCTTTCTAAATTCTAGAAAAATATGAATTCAATCACAAATAAGATGATGATTATATAGCAATAAAACTAATCAAAAAGATTCTCAAATAAAATCACAAATAGATTGAAACTAGATCCAAAACATATAACATGAAAATCCACAACTAGTTGATAAAAAAGCCTTGTGATATTATACAAGTGCATCTGGAATTGGAGTTGGAGTTGGTGTTGTTTGTTAGGTGCTATGTAGATTGGTTTTCTATTTATTATTCTTTTGTTTGTGGTTCTTCAATTTTAATTTTACTTACCTTGTTTTCTTTGATGTATTTGATGGTAAGCCTTGTGATGTTTCATCTTCTCTTCATATGGCTGTGTTTATTTCTAGTGAGTTGTTGAGTCCTAGTCTTCTTATTTACCAACTGCTCAATATTCTCACCTGCTGTGGTTGAATGGGTTTAAGCTATGATTGGAGCAACAACATCTTTGATTTAATCCCAATGTGTTGCTCTTTTCTTCCTTGTGAGGAGTTTTTTTGGGCTGTTTTGGTGTGGCTTTGTCAAGCCACAATTAGGCAAGGGTTTTATTGGTCGTGGAAGTCCAACCTAGATATGTTTGGTGTGAGGTTTTCTTGGCATACAGGTTTTGTCTCCTTGGAGTTTTGGGATCTATTCATGGTGGATGAGTACTGGCTTTTGGGCTACTGGGGCTGGAATTGCAGTTATGTGTTAATCATGGAATCTACCTCTTTTTGCTCTCCGGACAATTCCATTGTAATTTTCCTAGGCATGATTTCTCTATTATGCCTGGGTGGGTTCGGGATTTGTTTGGAGTGGAAATTGGGGTTTCTTTGTGATGGCTATACTGATACTACATTCCTAAGTTTATCTGCCCATGTTTACCTCAATTTTTGGTGCCTTTTTTTTGGATATTTTCCTATAATGAGTTCTGGACTCATTGTAGCTGGGTTAACTTTAAAAGTGGTTTACAGGTGGCTTGCTTTTGGCCTTGACTATTGGATTTTGCTGGTATTTTCTGCTGTTATGCTGGTCGGATTCTTTTATCTGTGGTGGAGCATTTTGGGTTTAGATGTAATTTTTTTATGCAAGATTGGAAGTTCTCTCTTAGTTTCCATTATGTTTTGTTTGTCATTTTCCTTCTTGTTTGAAGCTGGAATAGTTCTTTTGTTGGTATTTTCGGTGTGGGGTTTGTTATTTCTTGGCTTTGGGGAGGAGTTACCCGGTGTTCATCTCTTGATGTTGTTTTATGTCGATTCCAGCCATGTCCTGTGTTGTGTCTTTTTTTTTTCTGCTTATGGTTACCATGCATTTCAATATCTATTTTCTGAATTTGTGTTGTAGGGTCTTCAATATCTGCAGAGGTATTATATGGGCTATTACTTATCTTAACTACAGGTGGAGTTTGGATCAATTATTTTGTGATTATTATAACATTGCCTTTTTTTTCTTCTAATCTATATATGTTACGATTCTATTTCTATGGTATTTTATGCAAATTTATTTTGTTTTGCAATCATTTTATTGGGCAGGTGGTTTGTCTCGTGGTCAACATTTTTTGCAGGAAGATTGTGCATAAAGTGATTGATTATATCTTTCTTTTTTGGGTGATGGCTTCTAACTGCCCTAGAATGTTACTAGGTCATTTTGTATTTCTAAGTAGAGTGGACTTTTGGATTATAAGTTTTCTTTTAATTTGTTTTGTAGCTTGTCAGAGCATTAGTGAACTGAAGGTCCCCCTTAAGGACCTTGTAATCTTCTTTTTATTTAACGCGTAGGCCTCTCCATGGGTTTTATCCAAAAAAAAGCCTTGTAATATTTGAAAATAATTTTGTCTTAAATAAAGTATGAAAAAACATAATTTTGATTACTGATATAATGGAGTTTCTATAGAAATAAAACCACTTCAAAAGATTCACACCCAAGGTCAAGAGAAGATTCAAATTAGATTTAAATTTAGCACAAAGAAATATTACTAGTTTGCACCAAGAATCACAATCATGCTATATCTCTTTAAATTTGTGAATAAGATATAAAGATGAGATTATGGATCAAATAAATAAAAGTCTAAATTAAGAATTACAAAGCTATTACAGATACTTTGGATCAGATAAATAAAAGTTTAGCAAGAAGTCACCTAATCTAGATCCAAGGTAAAGCCTTCACCCTACCAGGTATCCTACAAGAGAACTCCATGAAAAAGTGAAAGATCCTCCAAGAAAATTGAAACAATTGCTTGACTATTCCTTTAGGTTGCTATAGATTCAAGTGGAGAAAGAATTGAGGTGCGGAGACTTAAGGATTCCTCTCATACAAAAAATTGCAAAATTCGGCCAAGGAGGATGGAGCAGAATTTCAACCAGCATAAGGAGAGATTAGGGTTGATTTGAGTTATCTTTTTACCTAAGTAAACCAAGGGACATGGAGGGAAGATTTTAAGGAAGTAATTTGAACCAAGGGACAAGATTAACACAAAATGTGATAAGATTTAATCAGGCCATGCAAAAAATAGGAAGGAATTAATGAGGGAAAAAAAAGAAAAATGGCTAGGAGGAAATTCAATGGAACTTTCGGCCAGAGAATTTTAGGAAACAGGGATTTCAAATCTTCCAATGAGAATTGATCTTATGGATTAATGAGGTGTAATAGGGTTCAAATTAATTTTAAAAAATTGAATCAAAGGCATTTAATAAAGGGGTCTCCTAAATAAAATCCTTAAGGAGGGATTTGAATTTTAGCTTGGGAGGAGGTTAATTAATTTATTTATTAAGTTAATTAAACTCCAAAAGTTTAATTAACATTATTAATAATTAATTAACACACACATACTCAACAAAATATTAATCCAAATGAAGAAAATGAAAAAGGCACAAAACTTTTTTTTTTAAAACCCAGAGAGGGGCCTATGCATTAATATCCCAAGAAATTTTACATATCCTTAAAGGGTTCAAATGCTCCCTAATGCTCAAAGAGCTACAATGGAAAAGCCAAAAAATTTGAATGAGCCAATGAACTCTACTACTTACAATATATAAAAAGAAAAAAAAAATACCATGGGGGCCTTGGAGCCACCGCCCAAAAAACATCCACCTTAATCCAAGCTTGAAGCACACAATACACATGTTAATAAACCTGTAAAAAGGATTACAACAAGTTTGTATTTGAGTTATTTTAGGAAATTTTTTGGAATTTTGAAAATTATGAAAATCAAGGTGAAAATTCCAAAAATAAATAATGTGAAATGATAAATTATGAAAATTGAAATCACATAAAGTCATGACACATGCCAAAAAAAGAATGGTAAGCACAAATTGAACTAGTTAGCAAACTTACCATAAATAAACCTAGTTTCACATCAAGATAAAAATGAGTTATCTAATGCATAATGATGTGAAATGAAATATGCATGAAATTATTTATTTAGTGAGCACATTTGTTTTTATTAAATTATTGTTAAGTGTTTACAAGAAAAAAGAACCCAAATCTAGTATCCACCTAAGCTTTAAGCAGCTTCCTCCATGATTTGGCTTGATCATCTATAAAGACTTAAAATAATAAATTTGAAACATTAGTCACACCAAACATATATTTTTTATCATCAAAGTCAAAGTATCCTACACCAAGGCTCATGGAGCTAACAAAACCCATCTCTAAAAATTTAGTTCAAATTCAAACCCTAAAGCCATTTATACTTTTTCCTTTTCAAGGGAATTTAGTGGATCATACCCTAGGTAAAGCCCTTGGAATTGTGTTTGATCATTCACATCTTGATAAGGCATATCCCTAGAGTCCACCTACTCATTTTAGAAACTTCCATTGCCTCCAAAACCCTAAAACCCAAAACCTACATCAACCCTTAAAAACCTTCAAATATTTATAACCCTTGCCACTGAACATGGCATCTTGATGTAAACCACCTTTAAAGCTTTGGAAATCAAATAAATTTGTTCATAATCATCCTTATAATGATTTAAACTCATTTGGATCCATGGTCGACCTAGGATGATATAGGTTGATTTAATTTGACCCATAAAACATTTAAACATAAACCTTTCATATGAATGAATCTTATTGGAAAACTTAAACTAATACCTAGGTTTGGTGCTTAGGCATTATTCAAACATTCATGATCACGCATAGACCCACTTGAGAACTTAAATTGGCTATTTTGACCATCATTGGTCACTTTGACCATTTAAGGTGCTTTTGGAACCCTAACCCCTAAACTATACATAGACGTTTACCTAAACCTCATCAAACCTCCTAAACTCCTTCAATACCTAAACCATACATGCTTAAATAAGTTTGAGCCTTTGATAGACCAAGGTTGAACCTAGTTGACCAAAACCTCTTAAACCCTAAATTCTATACATGAACCTTTGAATATACTCTATATAGCTTGACCTTGCAAGGGCCTAAGTCTACTTCCAATAAGTTTCAAATGTCATTTGGAGTAGATTGGACCAACCTGAAGGCCTGGTCAAGCTTGATTGGCTAAGATAACCTAGGTTGACTAAACCAAACCTAAACCTCCTAAACTTGAAACTTAATGCTTTAGACCAAATCAAGGCACCCAACCCCCTTGGGACTATCCATTAGGTCTGTAAGGCTCAACTCTAGCTAACCTAAACATTGGGTCTACTTGGGCTTATCAAATGGCTTGACCAAAGTGGAAAATGAGGGTTTCCTTTAGCAAATTTTCAATCCAAGCCAAACTAGACCCTATAAATCCATGTATTATGTGCAACTAGAGCCTATGTACTAAACCTAGCTAGCCCAACCCTTGGGTTGGCCTATGTTAACCAAATGAGTTGGCCCAAACCTAAAAATTCACTAATTAGTGAGCCATTTTCACACCTAGATTAGACCAAACCAAATCATTACTTACATTGGAATCCCCATACCTCCATACACCTAACCCTATGAGCTCAAGCTTGGTGCTGGCTTAAAATCAAGAAATAGTAGCTAAGAAACATTAGTTCAATGATAGCTCCCTCAATAACTAATCGCATGGCTTTGAATTGACTGGGTGTGTTATCCTACTTATATAATCTTACCAGAAGTTTAAGGGAAATAGGGAATTCAGGTTAAAATAAGGATCTCTGGACCAAAATTTCCATGGGTTTGTGCGGGTAACTTGAGTGATGGGAGGTTCTTGAATACTAATTTGCAAGAATTGAGAGCTAAGAGTTTGTTCTATAATTCTATTTTTCGGGAGAACTAATAAGGAAGATGAACTATGGTTCTTGAGGGTTGCTAATTTAGAATAGCCGGGCACCTAAAGGTTTTTACAATTTACAAAAAATCCCTCCAAACTCTCTAAATTCAAAAAATATAAAGAATACCTTAAATCAATTTTATTAAAGCAACTCATTAATCACTTATAGGAGATTGAAACTTGATGATCTAACTAGGCTCTTGTTAATGGGCCTCTTTAGGATCTCATGTGCCAAAAGTTTGGTAAGTAGACCACTAACTCCTTCTCCTCCTTCTTGACTTTGTGTGTGTGTCAGCTCTCCAATGGTAATTTGAATAGGACCTTCTTGATCGTTAGCATGATCTGTATCATTCCCTTTCTCTTGAGAATGATTTGCCCTCAAATTATAACCTACATCAAAATGGCTTAAATAAGCTTTAACTTTATACTCACCTCGCAAGTTAAGCTTTTAGGCATTATCATTGATGCGCTCTAACACTTGAAATGGTCCATCTCCTCTTGGAAGTATTTGGATCTTCTTTGATTTGGATATCTTTCCTTTTTTATCTAGTTGATAAGTGTAAATTATGTATTATTTTAGTTATGTTAAATTTTGTAAAAATATATTATTTTAGTTGTAATTATACAGGAATTTTATAAAAAAAAGAAAAAATTATAGTGTTGGATAGCATCGTAGCACCGATAAGAATAATGTTACAGTGTTGTATCTATCAATGTCAAAGCACCGATTTCTACATGGCAGCACCAACCTCCTTTGTTTACAAGCACTGTGGCATCATAAATGTTTGCACCGTAATGCATTATAGTGCTTCCACATGATAAAATGGCACCACATCATTTGGTGTCTAAAAGAAATTCTTGTAGGAGTGCAAACCTTTCAAACACCGTAGCGCCAAAATGTTATTCCAAGAACCACAGCGCTCATGTTTTACAGTGCCACGATGGAGCTATTATAACTTTTAAGAGTCATGCTGACTTAACGAAAAGATGTATTGAGTTGGGCAATAACTGTGCCACATCATCCAATGCTGTAGGGGAGCCAACATTACAATGCTGTGGCACTAGTTCATTTTGCACCATTATAGTGCCACCTTGTCCAGTACTGTGGTGCTTTAGTCTGATCCTGTACTTACTATAAATTGATATAGTTCTATTATTTGGAGAGTTCAGCCCCTTGAGAAAAAATTTAGTACTTTTCAATGTGTTTTCTTAGTGCCCCTTTACAGTAATGTCTAAAGGAGGCTAAAGAAGTGAAAGATACAATCTCTGGGAGAGTTTAGCCTTTCTTTATATAAGCAACTATATTAGTGGTGGAAGAAAGGAGTGTAAAGAAGATATTTTGATCCTTCCTAGTGATAAAATTATACTACTTCACTTATACATTGTTCTTCTTAGAATAAAATGAATATAAGATTGCTTTTTATTTCTTCCATATATGACTAGATCTCTTATTTTAGGCTGATGATATAAAGAGTATATTAAGTACTAATGTAGACTCTTATTCTTTAATGAAAATATTGATGTTTTTAGTATCTCCCATTCTTCTTTTAATGCATACGATGACCATGTGTGTAGTTAAAACCTAATGTGATGTATAGCCTCGATAGAGGAATGCAAGAATAATTAAGAATATTGAAATAGAATATTGGCATGTCTAGATATAGGATGTTTAAATATTCTAGGTTCAATGGAGATAGCAAAATTATAGGAAGACTAATAATCTTCCTTTTTTACCCTGATAAGATTAACAGAGATTTAGGGATCCATATGCTCTGATCCACATCTACAATTAGGAGTCATATTAATTTACATATATCAGTCCAATATTTTTATTAAATTTGTATAAACCATTTTTTCTTTTTCATTCAGTGGTAGGAACTCAAAAACTTTATTTCATTTTCATAATAAATTCACACAATTGGAGTAAGCAGTAGTAGTTTTGTTATAGTTTAGCATAACGCTTTTTTGTGAGTTCAACACTCTACTCTATCACTTTATTACTTAATTTAGCACATACACTTGCATAAATCAATGAGCTATTAAAAATTTTATATGAAAGAAAACCTAAGCAAATTTAAAATTGAACGAGTTTCACATCAACTCACCTTTAACTTCTCTCCTTTGCATTACTGACCATCAAGTTTTTGGCGTCATTACTAGGGAAGTAACGCACTTTTTACAATTTACTAAAATGTTTAAATAAGTACATATTTAGACCTACTTGTCTCTTATATCTTAATTATATTTGCTAAAAATTAAAAAAATAAAAAAAATATTCTATTTGATTATTTAGTTTTTGATTTTAAGTTGTTATATCTTTGTAATATGCTTGGAAGATCTAATAAAGAGCCCTTATTATTTGATCCAAAAATAGAAAGTACCCTTACAAAAATTTAAAAATTCAAATAAATTTTAACAATGTCTTACCGAGTTCAAGATTAGGACCACACTATACCACTTAGGGAGTATGCAAAAATAGTAGTAGAAGGAATCCATCAAAGTATCAATAGACCTACTATCCAAGCTAAAAATTTTGAATAAAAATCAATCATTATCCAAATGGTTTAAAATTCCTAATTTGGGGGAACTCCTATTGAAGATCCGAACTTATATTTTGCTAGCTTCTTAGAAATTTGTGTAATATTTAAGTATAATGGGTTTAGGATGATGATACTAAACTTATATTATTACCATTTTCTCTAAAGAATATGGTTAGAATGTGGTTAAATTCTTTGCCCCTTACTCTATAACCACTTGTAATGTGTTGACACATAAATTTCTAGCAAAGTATTTCTCACCTTCAAAAACTGTTAAACTTGAAAATGATATCATCTCTTTTATCCAATTTGAATGAGAATCAATTTATAAAAGTTGGGAGAGATTTAAGGAGATACTTAGGAAATTTCCTCACCATACTTTACCTAATTGGTTAGTTATTCATATCTTTTATAGTGGATTAGTAGGATCTCTTAGGTCAATTATAGATGCTGCAGCGAGAGGTTCTTTAATGTCTAAGGCATTTGAGAATGCTTATGAATTAATAGAAAAAATGATAATTAATAAATTTTAGTGGCCTACTGATAGGGTGAATCCTAAGAGAGTAGATGGAGTTTATGAATCAAATAATTTGTCAATTCTTACTACTCAGGTAGCTATGAGAAATTGAATACTATTGGAACTCAGGATCAGGATCATCTATATAATTATAAGAAACTCATTTAACTCTATTGAGGATACTAGTTCTTTAGGGATTGAAAATGTGAATTTAATTGGAAGATAAAATAATCCTTATTCTAATACCTACAATCCAGGCTAGATGAACCACCCTAACTTTAGTTGGTTAAATAATATTGGTGAAAATAATTAGTGCAATTCACGATAACCTAATCAAGGAGGAAATTAGAATAATCCTTAGTGACCTGTTATGAATCCTAGACCTTCTTACCCTCCAAGATTTAATTGAAATAATCAATTTGGGAATACAAAGTAACCTTTGGAAGAGGTAGTGATTCAATTAGAAACTCCATTGCAAAGTCAAGTTATTTCAATTAAAAACTTAAAAACATAATTAGAACAACTTGTAATCTCTTTTAGTAGTATACCTCTTGGGTCTCTCCCTAGCAATATTGAAGTTAACCCTATAGATAAAGGAAAAGAATCTAGTGGAAACCACTTGAGGAATTATAAGAATGTACTCTAGCCAAATTAATAAATCTAGGTAATCTGGATGAAGACTATAAACTTAGTGCTGATGGGAGACAACCTACTTGTGTTTAATATTTATTATAATTGAAGATAATAAACTTATCAACGATGAGAGGGAACCCACTGTTGTTTGATGTTTTCAATTATTGTTAGTACACTGTGTTTATTTTATGTTGTTTACATCTGATTAAATATTCTTATGTTTACATATTATTTTTTATAATTATTACACTTGATTACCTATTTTGCCACAATAAAAATTATAATTTAAAATTATGTAAAATTAGGATATTAATAAAATCCTAGATTATAGTTTGAATGAACATTGCATAATAATTCATACTTTGAAAAACTTAGCAATTAACTAATCTAGATCATTTAAGCTATTAACTTAATTTTGAATTTAGAGACTATACATTAACTTATATTGACAACTGAATCAAAAATGAATAAATAAGTTTTAAGATTAATTACGAGTGGCTTAAATTAGGGAAATCATAGATAAACTTGAAACTATAACTAAAGATTTTATTGAATCCTTATATTAATTCAATAGGATTGCAAAAGAAGGAAAGAAAATTTTGATAATTCAAAATCTTTAAGCATTTACCTCACAATATACAAAGAAGAAAAATGTGAAAAAAAGTAAAATGGAAATGATACAAATTAAAAAGATAAGTACATTAAAAGATTTGTATTAGTTGTGGCTATATTACAGTTGAATCCTACTATTTAACTAAAAAAGATAGAATAAGTAATCTAGTATATGTGATAGTGCACTTATGAATTCTCTATTTAAACTATGAACCACAAATCCTTAGACTACATTATTCGTTCTATATTCAGAAGTCAATTTTATATTTTTAAAGATAGTGAATAAATTCAAAATAAGAAATAATAAGGATGATTAATTGAGATAAATATTACCTCTTTTCAAATTTTAATTATAACTTGTTCATTCCAAATTACTTCTAGAATATATTGTATTATCCTATATTTTAGTAATTTAAATTATCAATTTTTTGCTATTAAGGTGATCAAGGAGTGAATGCAAGTGTTGCTTGAGGACAAATAAGAGTTTAAGCTAGGAGAAATTTGATAAGTGCAAATTATGCATTATTATAGTTATATTAAATTCTATAAAAATGTGTTATTTTAGTTATGTAGAAAAAAAAGCAAAAATTACAGGTGTTCGATAGCACCGTAGTGCCGACAAGAATAATGCCACAGTGATGTATCGATCAACGCCAAAGCACCAATTTCTACATGGTGATATTGACCTTCTCTATTTTTAAGCACCACGATATCATAAATGTCAGCGCCACAACACCTCATAGCACTATTGCACCCAAAAATAGAAACACAGTTTTGGGTGTCTCAAGAAAATTCATGCAGGAGCACCAGCTATTCAAACGTCGTAGCACCAAAATATTTTTTGAAGCACCACAATGCTCATGTTTTATGGCACCACTATGAAGTAGTTACAAGTTCTAAGAGTTGCGTTGACTTAATGAAAAGACACATATGTTGACCTCACTTTTAGTTGAGGTAACTTGATGCACATCTACCCATGATCACTATGAACCACATTCACTAGATTTATAGCTCTTTGAGTCACAATCAATCAGCTTGCAATCATCCAACCTATATTCATTCAATCATCATGAAGCACTCAATGAACATACACTCAATCAAGCTTCATTCAACCCTGGATAGCCAATCACATTGATCTCATCAATTCTATAGTCAACATGCACTAAACTAAAATTACCTAGACAATTGCAACCCTACATTGCAATCAGGTAGCTTAGTGTACAACCTAGCTTAGTGCACTAACCCCTTGATCTCAGTCAACACTTCACTAGGAGTTTTATATTGTAGACCATCCAACATTTAATCCTTCAGCCATTAATTGATCTATTAGACCTTGTTGGGCTAGTGCAAGCTAAACCAATTGATCATACACACCACCTACACTCAATCAAGCCCCTGATAAATCTTGATCTTCATCAAACTTTTATGATTATTACTCCTAGTGGATTGAGCCTAATTGGTCACCCTAACCCAGTCAATAATTGGCTTGGTCTACTGAATACATGCTTGATCAAACCAAGTTAACTTGGGTCATTTCAATCCATTCAATAAAAAAAAGACACCTTAACCCTTCACAATCACTCTATTACATGGTTTAAATCCCTCCTAATCCACCATGAGTCAAACCATTATTAGTTTAACTTGGTCAAACCACCATGTGTGGTAAAACCTCACTACACACCCACCCATTCACTCAAACATCTACTGCATCCCCTCAAACCCCTTGACATTGCCCTTAATAGCAAGCTAACTCCTCTCTAAGTCCACCTCAGTAAGCTTGGACCAGTTGACTGATCAAACAGTCAACCCAAATGAATAAGAGAGGCTAGAATGGTCAACATACCTAACCTACCCATTTCCCTCCAAGCCCAGGCCATCCATCCTATTGAAATTAACTCTAGAAGCTTCCTGGACTTTATCTTGACCCAACCAACCATTTGTTCAGCCAAAGCAACCCAGGTGGTCCCCCTATGTGATAATGACTTAGGGTCATTTTCTCCTAAACTAGTTCATTCTCTCCACATCCTAACAACCTGGTCTAGCTGTCCATCATCCAGGCAAGTTCCTTGATGTATCCCAGCCTTCCAAACTCCCTCCAACAGTTGGAATAGGGCAAAACGAGCAAAACCATCATTCAAAATACATTCCCTACACACTAGCTCTTCATCCAATTTCTTATTTCATTTCACATTCCCAGAGCTTCCTCCACCTTCTCCAATCATTTCCATGTCAAACTCTTCATGAAGTCAAACTCTCCATCCTAGTAAGTCAAACTCTTCATTAAGCCTTAGTTCTAGCTTGGAGTTTTTATAGAATTCATAGAGTAGCTTCAGATGAGGAGAACTAGCCCTCAAACATCCTTAGAGATCATCTGTAGATAGGTAAAACCTAAACCCTAGATATTTACCTAGGTTTCAATCTACTCAATCAAAAAAAGCACCTTAACCCTTCAAAATCACTCTATTGCATAGTTTAAATCCCTCCTAATCCACCATGAGTTAAACCATTATTAGTTTGACTTGGTCAAACCTCACTACACACCCACCCATTTACTCAAACATCTACAGCATCCCCTCAAACCCCTTGACATTGCCCTTAATAGCAAGCTAACTCTTCCCTAAGTCCACCTAGGTAAGCTTGGACCAGTTGACTAATTAAACAGTCAACCCAAATGAATAAGAGATGCTAGAATGGTCAACATACCTAACCTACCGATTTCCCTCCAAGCCTAGCCCATCCATCCTATTGAAATTAACTCCAGAAGCTTCCTGGACTTCAGCTTGACCCAATCCAACCACTAGTTCAACCCAAGCAACCCAGGTGATCCCCCTATATGAGAATTACTTAGGGTCATTTTCTCCTAAGCCAGTTCATTCTCTCTACAGCCTAACGGCCTGGTCTAGCTGTCCATCATCCAGGCAAGTTCCTTGATGTATCCCAGCCTTCCAAACTCCCCCCAACAACTGGAATAGGGCAAAACGAGCAAAACCATCATTCAAAATACATTCCCTACACACTCGCTCTTCATTCGATTTCTTGTTTCATTTCACGTTCCCAGAGCTTCCTCTACCTTCTCCAATTATTTCCCATGTCAAACCCTTCATGAAGTCAAACTCTCCATCCTAGAAGTCAAACTCTTCATTAAGCCTTAGTTCTAGCTTGGAGTCTTCATAGAATTCATAGAGAAGCTTTAGAAATGGAGAACTAGCCCTCAAACATCCTTAGAGATCATCTGTAGATATGTAAAACCTAAACCCTAGATATTTACCTAGGTTTCTAAATAACATTAAAAACATTGGATGAAAATATTGAAAAACCATTCCCCATTATCTCTTCAATCATCTTCCATCTATGTCTAATAGTTTATATTAATTGAACCATTATATAGAAAGTTTGAAGAGAAATGGGAATTTAGGGTTTTCGGGTTGACAGAGGAAGACGATGAATGCACGACCGTTGAATCCATTCTTTTTTTAATGACGCTCGTGATTGGGTCAATTTAGCCGCTTGATCCGAACAAGCCAAAAAATAGAATGAACTAGTCTCCATCCAGCTAGATCATAGCTACCTGCATTAAACTGTGTGGACCAAATAGCTGCACCTATTACTGCACTGGTTAAGTGAGTTGACTCACCTGACTGTCGCCTCCCATGTGGCCCTACCGCTAGCCACGGCAAGTAAAGCCTCTGCACAGTTAGCACCACCGACAAACTGCATAATGAAAACCCTTTCAAATAACAACAAATATTTAGAAAACTTCAGAAAAAAAACTATATAAGATTATTTCTTATCCAAATATGGCATATAATTCCTCTATGGATTCAAGGTGAAGAGCTTGATTTATTAAAATTAAAATCAATTCAATCTAATAAATGGTTTATGAATAAATCCAATGATACATATATCTCTTTTTATTTAATTTTGCTCAAACCACTCATTAGATTAAGCTAATTTTTGGCAAAGAGTAATTGTAGGATTTTACACATATCCTATAATTTTCTGAGGCCCAATAGATTAACCCATTAAGCTCAAGTGAACTTTCAAATGCATAGGTTATTTTTTAACTTAAATATTTGGATATTCATTACACTCTTTGCATGTTGAATTAGGCATTCAAGTTGTTGTGGTTTGTTTATATGTATGCAAGGGTTAGTCTCACCAATTTTCAAACCTTTCAAACCTATTTGAACTTTAGTGACACCTAGGGAAAGTAACTTAGGTTTTTTGTCTAGTGAACTTAGGAAAATTTTAGAAATTCATACACACATCCAATAGGGATGAAGCTTTAAAAAAGTGAACATAGACACATTATACACTCTAGGAATTAAATCCACCTTCATTTGACATTAATTCACCATAAAACAATAATAATCAAAATTAGCCTTTTTTAAGGGCTGATTTTTCCAAAAATTATTATAAATCAAGAAAATTCATAAAAATAAACAATCACCTTCAATCAACTCTAAATCAATCCTACAATAATTGAAAAATAAAATTCATATCCAAATTTAATTAAATTTTAATTAATAATTAATTAACTCTTAATTAAATATTTATTAAATAAATTCATTAAAAATAAAATATAAATCCAATTAATTTCAAACTTTTAGATATTAATACATTAGTCATTCTTAACCTATGTTATCAATTTCACAAATTTTAGAGTTAATTTGATATTAAAATCAAATAAACCCTCTTAAGTTAACAATTAATTCATTTAAATAATTCATTAAAGACTTAATTTCATATATAATTAAATAAATATAATAAATCTAAATCAAATATACATAACAAATTTAAATAAACTAAAATAAAATTCAGAGATCAACAATTTAAATCTAAATAAATTTTTTGAATAAAATTTAATTATAATTCATTAATAATAAATTAATAATTAAAATTCATCAAAATTCAATAATTGACTAAAAATTCCAAATAATTTAATAAAAATAAAAAAATTAACGAAAATATAAAACATAAAAATCAAAATTAATTTGATTAGAATTTATTTTAATCAAATAAATTTGATTATCAATTTTAATTAAATAATAAAGACCTTCATGCTTTTGGAGGGCTTTTAGCATTAATTTTCAAGATCCTTAATACATCCTAAATCAACCTATAATCCCTTTATGTTATGTGTGTATCCTTTCAGGAGGGCACACACATATTCTCTTAAGAGATTTTAACAAATTTTTAAATAATCAATTAAAGGTTTATGCGCCATGCTATCCTCCACTTACGAACGGCATAGTTGTATAAAATTTACAACCCTTAATCCAACCTTAGTAATACATCAACCTAATACATCAAGCTTGATTCCACTTGGAGGGCATGTGTATTAATTTGAAAGGTTTCTTCTCTATCCCTAAATAAATTATTAATAAATCTTTAAAGGCTTTATGTGATCATCTTTCCTACATGGGGGTGATTATATTTTATTTATAAGCCTTAAGATTTGTACATTAGTAGCTCTCACACTTTCAGATTATTAATCTATAAATACTTGAGAACTAAATAATAAATTCCAGCCTTTAAAATTTAAATAATAAAATTTTAATTTCCATAATATAAATTTCAACTAAAATTCCCTTTTAACCCTTAATGAACAAACACTTTAAATTGATGCAACCTAAACACCAAAATTTTCTAGGACATACCAAAGTCATATAGTCTATTTCACACACTTAGATGATTTTCCAGGACAAGGAATTATAGCCTCAGTTAGGTTGGTGGTGTGGATTGTTTTTCGAATGCATTGCTTGGAGATCACCTTGTATATGTTTATTTATTTATGAAATCTGAATATCATGCATTTTAATTTTTATTGGTGCACTTAGGTTCTTTAAGGACTGCATTAGAAGCATTAGGATATTACACAACTGCTGAGCATATATTTTAAAAACGTATATGCTTCTTATACATGTCTTTATATTCCTACAAGAGTCAAAGTAGAATGTATCTAGGAATGATGTATATGTATGCATCTTTGTAAATTATAGATTACATATAGATCAAGTTATATAGTGTCCTGAATTGTAAAAGAACCAAATACACCTTATACATACAAGTGGAGCTCAAAAACATTATCCTCTCATTTAGAGGATAATCTTTTTTGGAATTTGATAAGTGTAAATTATATATTATTTTATGTGTTTTATTTTTAGTAAAAATATCTTATTTTAGTTATTTTTGTGTAGGAAGAACTCAAAAATATCAAAAATTCAAAGGAGCCTACAGTGCAACAGTGTCTGATGAAACAACACTGCATCGCTACCTTCAATACTGTTAAGGTGACATAATTCTGGCATTATGGCACCAAGTTCTCTATTTACAAGTGTTACAGAGGCAACACAAGTAATGCCGCAACATTAGCGGCACAGCTATGTCAGAAAGTTAGCTTGGTAGCACTAGATTCTCTATTTTCAAATGTCACAGTGCAATAATTTTTCATACCTTGGCGCCATTTTTATACTTAGGTGTCACAGTGCTCAGATGTCCACAACACGGTGGCAATGCAGATGTAACTTCAAAGGGACACATTCTATCAGTGAATAGACATAATTATTCACTAAGTAACTGATCCACATTAGCAAGTGTCATAATGGTGCAAAAGCTTCAGTGCCGAGGCACTAGTTCACTTTAGGGGCACCACAGTGCCATTCTTTCAAGCATCACACTGTCATATGCCTTTTTATATTTTTCTATAAATAGTTATAATGTTATGTTTGTAAGCGAGTGCATTCACTTGTATTAAATTTAGTACTTTTTAGAGTACTTCTCCAGTACCCTCTTAGAGTAAAATCTAAGGGAGGCTAGGGAAGTACAATCATTTAGAGTGTTTAGCCTGTATTTTCTAAAGAAACTCTATAAGTTAAAGGGAGAATGAGTGTAGAGGAGATACTTTAATCCTTCCTGTTAATATCACTCTCTTGTATTTTTATTCTTCCATGAGTTTAATGAAAATGAGTTTACTTGTTATTCATTCTATTTCTGGTTAATTCTCTTATTTTGGATTGATGAAGTAAAATACATGTTAAGTACAAATGAAGACTCTTATTCTATAACTATTAAAAGATATTGTTAATATTATCTCACTCTTTATTTAATGCACATAATGATCATATATGTAGTTAAAATTTAGCGTGATAGATAGCATTGACGGAGGAATGCAACAACAACAAGGAGTTTTAATATACGATGTTTGCATACCTAAACATCAGATGTAAAATATTTTAGGTTTTTAAGGAGATACTATAATTGTAGGAGATCTGCAGATATCATTTTCACCCCTAAAAGCTCGACAAAGATCTAGGAATGCATATTCTCTAAATCATGTTACCATGAAGAGTCTCTTTAGAAAAAATATGCAATTTAAATTCATCAATATAAAACACTTTAATAAAATATTATATCAAATATTTTTACTATTTTCTTCAGTGGTAGAATCTCCAAAAATATCATTTTTTATTTTAGTAGGATAATTATTATAATTAGAGTAAATAATAGTAATTTGTTGTAATTAAGCATACTTCCTCATGGGTTTGACACTCTACTCTATCACTTTATTACTTGATTCAGCATGTATACTTGGGAATATTAAGTAGGGTTTGTTATTTTTGTATCAAAAAAACTGAAGCATTGTTTAGTTGTGATAGAGCCTTAGATTTTTATATAATTAAAAAGTTCACTCCACATCACCCATCAAGTTTTTAGCATCATTGTCGAGGAAGTATTTATTTGTTTATAAATTTTAACTATATTATTGAATCAATTGTATTATTAAACCTATTTATATCTTTTATTTTTATTTCTTTTATTTGTTGATTGCATATTTATGGTTGCATGCTTTATAAACATAGAATAAACTTTTGTTATTTGATGCTGAAATAGAAAGAAACCTTTTTAAAATTTTGAAAAATAAAAAAGATAGTAAAATTAGATGAACCTGTATTAGATTAGGATCAATCAAGACCTCTTAGGGATTATGTAAACCATTTAGTTGACGAAATTCATCAGAGCATTAATAGACCTTTGATCTAAGCAAATAATTTTGAATTAAAACTTGTCATAGTTCAAATAGTTCTAAATTCACAGTTTGTGGGTACTCCTGTTGCAGATCCTAGTATATACTTAGCTAGTTTCTTAAAATTTTGTGTAACATTTAAGTATAATGATGTCAGTGATGATGCTATTAGACTTAAATTGTTCCCATTTTCTAAGTGATAAAGCTAAGATTTTGTTAAATTCTTTACCCCCAGGCTCCATAGTCACTTATAATGAGTTGGCTCATAAGCTTCTTGCTAAGTATTTTCAACCTTCAAAGATTGCTAAACTTAGAAATGATATCACTTTTTTACCTAGTTTGAAGGAGAATCAATTTATGAGAAATGGGAGAGATTTAAGAAAGTGCTTAGGAAATGCTCTCATCTTTCTTTACTTAATTGGTTAGTTATTTAAAAATTTTATAATGTATTAGGAGGATCTATTAGAGTAATCATAGATATTGTGGCGGGAGGATCTTTAATGTTTAAGCCATTTGAGGAAGAATAAGAATTTATAGAAAAAATGACTACTAATAATTTCTAGTGGCCTACTGATAGGGTAAATCCTATGAGAGTAACAGGAGTATATGAATTTGATGTTTTATCAATTTTGACTGCATAGGGTGCAGTAATTTCTAAGAAGTTTAGCACAATTAGAAAAAATGTAGAATTCAAAACCGAATTATCTATACAATTGGATGATCAAAAGTTAATTAAAAATAATAATGTACAAGTGATTAAAAATATTAATTTAATTGAAAAAAAATAATCCCTACTCTAATATATATAATCCAGGTTAGAGGGACCATCCTAGTTTTAATTGGTCAAATAATATTATTGGGAACAACCAATAGAATTCTAATTAAAATAATCAAGGAGTAAATTGGAACAATCCTCAGCAACTTGTTATTAATCCTAGACTTGCATATCCTCTAGGATTTAATCAAAGTAATTAGTTTGGAAGTAGAAAATCACTATTGAAAAATATAGTGATGCCGTTAGGAACTCAATTGCAAAATCAAGCTACTTCTACTAAAAATTTGGAAACCCAATTAAGTTAGCTTCCAATTTTAGTAAGTAGTAGACCTCTTGGTTCATTTCCTAGAAATAGTGAAGTTAACCCAAAGAAAAAAAGAAAGATCTAAGTGATAATCATTTGAAGATTGGTAGCAATGTACCCCAACTAAATTTATAAATATAAGAAAGTTTGGTTGAAGACTATAAACTTAATGTTATATGGGAGGCAACCTAGATTTTAATTTGTTGTGTGCTTGGTAGAATATATTTAGTAGTGGCAGCCATTTATTAAAAAAAAAATGAAAGAGTGATGGGAGCACGACAGTGCTTCTTATAACGTCGTTGCACTTGGTAGTGCCGCGGCAGTTTTAAAATTTAAATTTTGGAGCTTCTGCACCTGTGAAAATTATAAAAAGGGTAAATTGAATGTTTGATTTTCTATCCACATCAATCCTTTTTGAGTGCAGTAGTTGAAAGTGCCTTCTTTTCCTTTCTTGAATCTTAAAGCAATGGGTGGAAAGAAATAAAGCATTCATCCTCAAAAAGAAGTGAAGTATGCTTAGCGAATGAAGATTCCTTCTCTATTCTAAACATCCAGAGTTCTACAATAGTTGATAAACTTCATGAATTTAGAAATGAAGTTTATGAAGATAAAAAAATCTATAATGCAGAAATGAAGATGCATGCATGTGGAGTTCTAGATCATTAATTTTCTCTTGATCAAGATATCTTACTTTTTTATTATAGGAAGAAATATTATCATGATAAACTTAAATCTTGATGGACTGGCCCTTTTTACTTTCATTATATTATATCCTAATTGTGCCATAAGGATTTAGGATAAAAAGACTTTTCACATCTTCAAGATTAATGGTCATAGATTGAAGCCTTCTGAATGAGAAGAATTAAGAATTAAAAAAATCCTAAATATACATATAAGGAATGTTCATTTTCTATGTATTTTAATATATGTGTGAATGTTACTTTAATCTTATTATTAGTCTTTTCTTTGGGAGAGATTTCAAAAATGTGAAGGATTGCTATAATGATGTAATAACTTGAGTTTTGGCTTTGAGAGCCAATACATTATCATTGTTAGGTGGTTCTTTATGCACTAGTGATCTCGTACTTTGTGTTATAGTTTGTTGTATATATCACATATTTATATCTTTCTATCATTTATATGAAACCATGTGTTCTTTATTAATCTTTATATGTGTTGTTATTTATATTTGATTAAATTATCTTCATGCTTATATTTTTTATTGTCTTCCATTAATATCTCTGTATTCTGATTATTTAATTAACCCTAATACAAATGATAATAAAAAATTATGTAATATTAAGATAATAATAAAACTCTAGAACTTAGTTCAAATGAACACTACTTTATAATTCATAGATTGGGAAAATTAATAATTAACTAATTAGATCATTTAAATTATTGACTTAATTTAAATTTATAAGTTATACATTTATATATTGACCTTTCAATTGAAGATGAATAATTAAGGTTAAAGAATAAATATGAGTAGACTAAAATTAAAAATCAAAAGCAACATGGATTTAGAATTAGTAATCTTATTAAATCCTTATATTAAACTCATTAAGATTGTAAGAAAATTTTAAGTAAAATTGATATTAAAAATCATTAACTATGTACTCCATAAAAATAAAAGTCAAAAGAGTTTTAAAAAAGAAAAGAAAAAAAAAAGTGAGTAGAATCAAAAATTGGTATTAGATAAAAGCTTAGAGTCTGACTACAATCTTATACGTAAATTCACAAAGGATTAGATATGAGAACTAGTATAAATATTGGTTAACTTATAAAATTTTTATTTCAACTACAAACAATTCTAATCTTTAAGCTACATTATTTAATTCAAAATTCAAAAGTCAATGATTATATTTATAAAATATAAATTCAAATTAAATAATAATAAGGATGATTAGTTAGGATCTCAAATTAAACAATAATAAGGATGACTGGTTAGGATAATTATTAGTACTTTTCAAACTAAAATTATATCTTTATTAAGTTCTACTAATTCTAGAATGTGATATATTATCCTATATTTAAGTAATTTTAAATTATCACTTTTCATATTAATTTTTAATTAATGAGAATTATAGATTCTTTATTTACTTGAGGATAAGTAAGAGTTTAAGTTGGGAAGAATTTGATAAGTAAAAATTATATATTATTTTATGAGCTTTATTTGCAGTGAAAATGTGTTATTTTAGTTATTTTTGTACAATAAAAACTTAAAAATGGCAAAAATTCTAAGGAGCCTATAGCATCATGACATCCGACAAAACAACACCGCAGTGCTACCTTTAATACCACCGAGGTGCCCAAATTCTGACATTGCGGTGCTGGGTTTTATTTGTAAGTGTTGTGCAGCAACACAAGCAGTGCCACGGAGTTAGAAAGTTAGCTTAGCAGCGCTGGATTCTCTATTCTCAAATGTCGCAGTACCACAATTTCTCACGCCTTGGCAATATTTTTATACTTGGGAGCCACAATGCTCAGATGTCAACATCATCCCGGTATTACAGTTTTAAATTCCAAGGGATATGTTCTATCATTTAAGAGATGTAACTTTTCACTAAGTAATCGATCCACATCAACAAGCACTACGGTGGTGCAAAATCTTTAGTGTCAAGGCACTAGTTCACTTCAAGGGCGCTGTGATAATTAAAAGCGACTTACAAAAATACGGGAGGCAACGACGCCATACTCTTTCGGTAATCCGTCAGCAGCCTTATATCGGCTACTTTTAAACAGTACTCTGAATTGCAAAATGACACTATAAAAATGTTATCAGAGTTAGAAACGATGTTCGTGAAGAGGTTCGCCAGTGCGACCGAGAAGATAACTATTGTTGACCTCTCCTTAGATAAACGGAAGAGAGAGAGAAGTCAGTGACAATATATATAACCTGCGGGCACAACTTCGACATAAAATGTGAGCAGCAGCTGGAAGAGGAGCATGCCATTCAACTGCTAATGGGAAATATTAATGATAAAATGCAATCATTTTTGTATATGGTTACCATCATCACATTTCAAGATCTACTAAATAGGATGAAAATTTTTGAAAAGATGAACTTATCAATATCAAAAAGTCACTCTAATAAGCCTAAAAAGGCTAAATCCTCTAGTGCCAGAACAGGTGAAGCTGACTCCACATTCTTCTCTATAGCCGATAAGGGAAAGCAGGTTGTATATAACGTCGTTAAAGGCAAGCAACCTGTATATAAAGAAGATAAAGGGAAAAAAAATAGCTTATGACCCCAATCCCCAACCAAAGTTGATACTCGAGGGACATGATAGGCCATAAACTTTGCAGGGTGGAGGTGAACGCCTGAAATAAATAATGGAAACTGGTGATCGAACATTATTGTCCCTCAAGGAGAAAATGGATAGAGAGTATTCATTCAAAAGGAAAAGTGTCACTAATTTATTTCGACAAGCACTCAAATCAGGCTTAAAACTGCCAGAATGCAAAAGGCCCAAAGAGTCCAATCATACAGGTGACCCAAACTATTACCCATATCATCGAGTAATTAGCCATCCCATCGAAGATTATTATGTCTTCAAGAATTGGCTAGAAAAAAATATAAGAGGGGAAAACTCACATTATCGGACAATATATTAGCTCACCCCAGAAGAGAATCAACTTAGGTGGTTACATCATTTTCCGTAACCCCGACCATTGGAAGAAAAGAAAAAGTACTGGCTCAAGATGAGCAATGGGAAACTGCGGTCTCCAAGAAAACTGTAAAGATGTTAAAGCAGCTTGAAGGAGTTTCGGGCGTAAATTGGAAATCTCCAACTGAACCAATATGCTAGATTTGAAGGGATTCCCTAAGGTACAGGCATTTACTTCCAAGAAGCACCTTAGCCAAGCTAGCTCCTGAAGATCTGGCAAGGAAAAATCCTCTAGGAAGAAAGCCAAATTGAAGAAGCCCAAATAGAAAATGATAGCCACTCAAAGAGCCAATGACAGTTTGGACAAATATTACTAGACTGCAAGGCATCCTGTTAAGCTCACTGACATTATGTCATAGCATAAAATTGATAAAGAAGAAGAAGTTGATGGAGATTCACTTCCTATAGAAGCATGTCGAGTTATCTCAGTGACATCAGATATACCAGCAAAAAAAGAATATGCCAAGGAGGCGACTTTTGAATCCTATATGATGGTGCCACCGATGAATTATAGTTCAAAAGAAGATCTATACTTCCCAAACTAAGATGAATCAGAGCATGATATAGCATCACATATTGAGCACATGAGATTGGAGGGTGATTATGCACCCAAAAATGTGTCTCTAGATGCTATGATGACCTATTCTAAGGAACATGCTTCGACAAGTGAGTTTGAACCAGATGAGGTAGCCCAAGTGCAACTGAGAAGTGGCAAGGTGCTACCACCTCCACCGAAGAAGGGGGTCCTCAATAAAGATAAAGGGAAGGAGATAATTGTCAATGATGACATTATCCCCAAGGACCCCAAGAAGAAAGAAGCTTCAACTAAAGGGATAGATTACAACATCTTATCCTATCTAAAGAAAATCCCGGTGCTACTCAGCATATATGACGCTCTTATAATACAAAAGATCTTCGAGAAACTTTGATTCGGACTCTCAAATATCTGAGAAGATATGAAGCATATTTTGATGAGCGTCGCATGGCCGAAGTTCTACAAGCTCAGAATGAGTTGATCATCACCTTTGTCGAGGATGATCTGATGCTTGGAATCGTAGATCATAACTGCTCTCTATACATCACTACAGAGAAAAATGGCATTATAATCAGTCAAATCATAGTTGATCATGAATCTTCTATACATCTTATAAGCTTGAAAGCATTGAGATCACTGTGCATCGATATGCAGCACCTCAGGTATGATAAGCTGATGGTGCATGGCTTCAATAAGAAAAGAAAGAAGACATTAGGGTCATTTGTACTCCCTCTCATATTCGAAGAACGGTACACTAAAGTTAAATTCCATGTGATTAACGAGGAAACCTCATTCCAGGCACTTCTGGGTCGCCCCTAGTTACATGAATACGGCATTATCACATCAACCCTGCATCAATGTATGAAGTACCTTATGGATGAAGAAGAGTTCAGGACCTCTGGTGACATCCAGCCCTTTATGATCCATAAAATAAAAATATATGAAGATGCCAAGTATTTCATTCCAAAAGAGTCAAAGCCATCAAGCTCTCTTGAGGCCAAGGCAAAAAATTCAAAGGCTATAAAGCGACCTAAATAAGAAAGTGAAAAGAAGCAAGTTAGGAGAAAGAAGACATTACTGACTCTTTCCAAAGCAACCACAACTTCTAAGCAAAGAAGAGCTATGCACCACCTAGGGAGTGACACTAAAGAAGATGATGTCATCCATACTAAATCTTAGAAGATGTGTCAATCTATAGACAAGGGGATGAAGAATGCAGAATATTCAAACTCTGATTATAATTATGAGTCAACCTACGTGAGCAATATATAGTATATATTCTTGAGTGAAATAGGTAGCTTGTTAATCTCGGACAACATAGTCGTGGCCACGTATCTTCCCCCATGATATTTCAAAGAGGTCATCCCTCAAGACGTGCATAATGTTAGAGAGCTCAAAACACTCTACGTACCTCCTCTAAGCAATGGGACTGGACCAGGGAGTCTACTCTATAAAGTCAGAGAGCGTGAAGAAGAAAATTACGATTGGCTTGTCGAGCCTATTGATTCTAGGGATAATGCTTATAAGGATGCCTAGGAATTATCCCAAAAATATTTGAAGAATGCAATAGAAACAAGCTAATATTAGTATTACTAGATGACAAGCTTGCCTCCACTTGAGTATCTAGTACCGAAAAAATCCTCATGCATTACGAAGAAAAGATATTCTTACAAGAAGATGTCTTAGATTCGTTGTGCAAAAATACCCTCGAAAGGAGATTTTCCATACAATCACATGCGGGAAAATTGAATCAGATGACAACAGCAAGGAGGAAATATATGAAGTATACCTTCAAGATGATCAGCCTGTAGAGGCTAAGCCTGTACCAAAAGAATTTGAAGATGGTTGATAGATAGCTACTATGGATGAACTAAAAGAAATTAACTTATGAACGGAAGAAAATCCTCACCAGCCTTCATCAGTGCACTCCTTCCAAAGGACCAAGTAAAAGAAGTGAAAGAGCTCCTCTATGAATTCAGGGATTATTTTGCCTGGGCATATGCTGAGATGCCCAGTTTATCCCCTGACGTAGTGGTTCATAGGTTACCCATAAAGCTAGATGTAGCACCTATCAAACAAGCTCCAAGAAGGATGAGATTGGAGATCGAAGAACAGATGATTACAGAAATGAAGAAGCTTATAGATGTGGACTTCATTTGTGAAGAAAAATATATCAACTAGATCGCCAACATTGCCCCTGTTAAGAAAAAAAATGGCAAGACTCATATCTTTATCTACTTTTGGGACCTCAACAAGGTATGTCCAAAAGACAATTTTTCATTCCCAATGTTAGAGCTGTTAGTTGACAACACATCCAACTACGACATATTCTCGTTTGCGAATGGATCGTTTGGATATAATTAGATCAAGATGAAAAACACACGTCATTCAGAACACCCATAAGCATATTCTGCTACACAGTCATGTCTTTTAGCCTAAAGAATATGGGTGTCACCTATCAGTGAGAAATCATGCACATTTTTAATGAATTAATACATCAGAAGGTTGAGTGTTATATAGATGACCTCATCGTCAAGAGAATGGGCCGAAAATACCACATAAATGACCTGAGGACTGTATTTGGGTCAGAAAGTTATATCTGAAGATGAATCCCCTCAAATGTGCTTTTAGGGTCTCTTCGGGGAAATTTCTCGGATACATCGTTCATCGTTGAGAAATTAAAATTGACCCCAATAAGATTAAGGTGATCAAAGAGATGCCACTACCAAAGAATCTTCAACAGCTCTGCTCGTTGCAAGGGCAGCTAGCTTTCACTTGATGATTCATATCAAATATGTCGGGTAGGTATCAATCATTTTCCAAATTGATGAAGAAAGATGCTCGCTTTATATGGGACAAAGAGTGCTATGAGGCCTTTGATAGTATCAAGATATACTTATTAAACCCTCCCATTCTCATAACATCAATTCTAGAGAAGCCTCTTATCCTGTACACTACATCACTAGAGAATCCCTAAGAGCACTGTTAGCCTAGCATAATGAAAAAGGCAAGAAAAATGCACTCAGTTATATCAGCCAAAGTTTAATCAGAATAGAGACCCGTTATTCCCCAACTAAGAAGCTTTGTCTGGTGTTGATTTTTGTAGTCCAAAAACTCTGTCACTACATACTCTCTCATAAAATTACATTGATATCAAAGATCGATCTGCTAAAGTTTTGATGACAAGACCAGTATTGACAAGTTGTTTAGTTATGTGGGTAGTGATACTCTTGTAATTTAATATCATGTATATGCCACAAAAGGCAGTGAAGAGGCAACCTCTGGCAGATTTTCTCGCTGCCCATCCCATTCCTGTAGATTCATCTTTTAATGATGATCTGCCTGATAAATAGATTATGCATATTGAAGATCAAGAGAAGCCATAAGTCTAAGAGATATATTACAACAGAGCATCGTCGACTAAATATACCCAACCAATAAATCTAGTAAAGGCTCGAGCTGGCATCGATCTCATTTTTTATAGCACCTAAGAGAGGCATAATGATATTTTCATTCAGCTTGACCAAATCCTAAACTAATAATGAGGATGAATACGAGGCTCTGATAGCATGCCTGGAGATTATAATTTCAGTCAGAATCGAGAGCCTCCAAATCTATGGTGATTCTCAGCTTGTCATAAATCAAGTTATGGGAATATATAAGATTTGCAAGCTTGTGTTGGCCCATTACCACCGGCAAGCTCTCAAGCTTTTGAAATAAGTGTTGAATGTTAAGACAGCTCGGGTTCCTCGAGGTCATAACAGCAAAACAAATTGCTTGGCCAAATTAGCTAAAGAAATGGCAAATATAGATAATGATGAACCTATATTGATTGGGATTTACACTCGTCGAGTTTAGGAGCTGGCGATTTTACAATTCTCACAGGCAGAGGGAATATCATTTCAAGCCATCATGATACAACTCCAATTTATCCTCAATCTTCCTAACAAGTTATTCTTAAAGGCCTGCTAGATGAATACCAAGCAACCAAAAGAAGACACGGATCTAATTGACGTATAAAATTATGGTTATATTGCTTGGATATTGAAGAAGAAGATGATTAGAGGAAACCTTTCATCGAATACTTTAACGAAAGTAAACTCCCAGTTTATAAGTCACTAGCTTCACAAATCAGGAAGATGGCATTGCGATACCCATTTGTCAACAAAATGCTATATCAGAGAGCTTTCAAATAAATATGGTTAAGATTCTTAGGAACCAAGGAAGCTGATAGAGTGGTAGCAAAAGTTCACAAAGGATTTTATGGCGCACACCAGTCAGGTCCCAAAATGGCCATTAAAATTAAGAGAATGGATTATTATTGGCCAACAATGGTAAATGTGTATATTAATAAGGCTAAGAGGTACCACGAGTGTAAAATTCATGATGATGTTAGACATTAACCGCCACCTCCACTGCACCCTATAGTAGCGTCCTAGTCATTCAAATGTTTGGGCACTGATATAATCGAGCTAATAGATTCATTGTCATCTATAGGAAATCTCTTTATATTGGCAGAAATTGATTACTTTTCTAAGTGGGCAAAAGAGGCTCCCTTCAAAGAGGTCACATCTGAATATGTGATTAACTTCTTCATAGATTCGGTGTACCACGTCACGTGATCTCATACAACAATACATCATTCAAAAGTGCCAAGATCTACAAGTTTATTGATCGACATAAAATCAATTGGCGATACTCGACTATATATAACTCAAGGGCGAATGGCCTGGCTGAAGCCTTCAATAAAAAACTAATGAAGCTACTTAAGAAGATTCTCACAAAAAATAAAAGAGAGGGGCATGCTAAAATGGCATAGGTGATATAGGTGTATCATACAACTTATAAGATGTCAACCAAAGCAACTCCTTATACACTCATTTTGGAGTTAAAGCAATACTGCTGTTGGAAATTGAGCTACCGCCACTTCAGGTAGCTAATCAGTATAATCTCATGTAAGAGCAAAATGCTTGATTGAGAATGGAAGAGCTCGATGCACTCGACCAGCTCGGCGAGATTAGACTACAGGCTCAATCGAATTTGGAGATCCACCGAGTAAGGATGGCGAAATCATTTAATCGGATGGTGCGTCATCGACAATTTTAGAAAAGGGAATTAGTTTTGGTGCTGAGAGGGTCAATCATCCTACACCGAAGAATTGGTAAAAAATATGTGTCCAACTGGGAAGACGCCTTCATCATCGAGAAGGTGTATAATGGAGGAGCTTACCAGTTAATCGATCTGAACGATCAAAGGCCTATGCTATTGATCAATAGTCGATACCTAAAAAAGTGCCATGCATAAGAAAAAATACGTATTTAAAGTACTATATACTTCGTCTGTATTTATCGACATATTTATAATATATGTTTTGGAATTCTCTTATAGTACAAAGATGCATTTCAAAAATCCAAAAAAATCCTCCATAAAATAAGAGGCATTTTAAATATTTATTTAGGCCGACATCGCGCAGCATGCTGAAATCCTCAAATAAATATTTAAATTCTAAAATATAAAACCTATCCAAAATCTCTCTGCAAGATAGGGGTATTTTAAATATTTATTTGGGTCGACATCATGCTACGTGCTAAGATCCCCATATAAATATTTAAAATCATCTAAAATAAATATTTCTTCAAGTAGTAGGATACAATAATTTTCTCTATCAATACATATGTAAGTGGTCTTTTGAGAGCTCAGGACAGCACCTTCTCTAACATGCTTCAAAGGACAGAAAAGAGAATTTTTGTGACAACACACTCCATCAAGTCGAGCCGAAGCAGCTTAAATTCTTCTGTAGCCTAAAGCTTAAGGAGGTTTGAATGGGTATATGAGGTTAGAATCAACAAGCCCATATGTGGCTGAGTCACTGGCAGCTCTGTCTACTGAACATGTTATAAGAAATGTCATAGTAGATGAATCCCCACCTCATTAACCCGTTAGTAGGTATTGTAAGAGGCACCAGGGCTTATCTGACTCGACAAGCTCAAGTAACGTTAGTCCACTAAATTCTCCTAATTGATCGGAGAATCAAAGTTTTAGTTGGAAAGATGAGTCGCGAGTAACTACCGAATGTGTGTAGGCTCCGAAGTCTTCAACCATAGAGGATGATTTCAAATCTATTAACTTTAGTAGATCCAGCATTAGGGAGCATATTTTTCATAGCTCAAGTCTAAAACCTGAATGAGCATATGAGGTCAGACTCAACAAGCCCAGACATGGCCGAGTCATTTGTAGCTCTGTCTATTCAACATGCCATAAGAAAGGTCATAGTAGAGCAACACTTATTTCAACAATCAGATGATAAGAGCTATTAAATCATACCTTACCTAGTCTAATGAACTCAAGTGACTTAGATTAAAATCTTCTCAACTAGTTAAAGGTTAGGATATTACCTGTATTGGGTACTACCAACCAAATTGAAACCTATAAACCTTCCACTAAGTCCGTCGTACAAAGCGCAAGATAAAATAAGCTAAAAATTCTTGAATTTGGAGCTAAAGCTATAACCACTAACTCTAACCAGTGGCTAAAGCAATGACACTTACAACTACCCTCAAAGATATGGGCATTTTAAATATTTATTTGGACTGACATCGTGCTGCATGCTAAGGTCCTAGAATAAATATTTAAAATTGCCTGCAATATTATCAACATAACATAGAATACCACTAGTGATAAAAAGAATTACAAAAATCCTCCATATATATATATAATCATCATGGGGTACAAGTACAACTAGAAGTAAAAATCACTAGGTACATCTCATAAAAAGGGAGAAAAGGGGGAAGACACATCAAAGGAGGAGAGCCTATAAGTCTCTCAGTTATGAAACAACCTTAATCAAGGTATAGTACTTTGTCGTTGTAATCTAAAGGTCCTCCATAGCTTGTGTCAATATTGTATCGGCAACCACCATTGCCTGGTGTAGTATCTGGTTGCATTGTAGCTCCCTCCTGATGAGGCGATCTTATCAATCACGACCCTCCTATAGATCTGACTTCTTAGACATCACCTTCTTGATGTCCTTATAGAGACCCTTCATGCGAGCCGACAGCCCCTCTATCTCACTAGTTATAGTAGAAGAGCTCTGGAGATGTCTCCTCATAGCCTCTATACTCTGGTCAAATTGGTCATGGGCGACATCGGCTGCCACCCATCACCTGTTAACACTCTCCTGCAGCTCTAGGAGTGTAACTCTAGTCTATAGAATGGAGAGGGACCTCAATCATTTGATGTGAAACTCTGTATCATGACACAACGTCTCCCAACAAAGAAACTCTAAACTTTCTAGCTCAAGGCATGCTAGTAAGCCAATGGTGTAGTCAACTATGGTGGTGAATTGGTCCATAGACTTTGAAGACCTAGGGTCAATGCGGGACATCAGCCCTAGCAAAATATCTGTATAACTATCCCACATTATAGCATTCTAAGGATCAAGATCTGACAGAGCATAACTGTGAATCTCTGAAGTGTAATCTGCTCCCTCAAGCATTACATAAAGAGTTATAGATGATGAGTATAAGAATAAATGTAGCAATAGTGCATAAAAATAAAGTCACATATAATAAAAACATACCTAATGAGGCACTCGTGAAGCCAGCATGGTAACCCTCTGAAAAAGATGGCCCGACTGCAGGAACTAACTCGAAGACAGTCAGTGTGTATGGCGGTACCTCAAGAACCACTACTGGCAAAGATGCACCAGCTTCAGACGACTCATCGGGCCAAAAAGACCCATAAGGATCCACTGGGAAAGGAGAAGTTGGTATAAGCCCATCATGTTGTATTTAGTAAAATCCGACATCCTTGCTCCCTGAGAACTCTCCCCAAGGTCTCTTAAAGAAGAGTGTATGTCCATGGACATCCGAGGAGGTGTAATACATTGAGAAATAGTGTGTCTGCAAGAAGGTTGTGATGCATCTATGCAATGTAGCACATGTGCTACATCTTGCCCTCTGGCTAGGGAAGGAGTAGTGCCCATAATGGTAGCATAGCCCTCAGTATGTGTCCCTACTTCACGAATAAAAGAAACACATGAAATCAGATGGCCAAAAAAATGTCAAAAAATTAACCACTGACCGAAAGAATGAGGAAAGGGGAAGGAAAATACCTCTGTCATCTCCAACCTCTAAAAGGTCTTGACGAGGTATCTGACCCATCGATACTCCTAATGCCTGCACCCTGCGCTCATGCCTCCAAATGCCATACTCTAAAGCAGGACCAAAAGACAGTCGTACCCAGGTCAGCCGTGTATAACTAACACATATGTGACTGGACGGAAGGGCTAAGAGAAAATTGGAGCCTACATTAAGCCTCAGTTAGTGCAATAATGCTAGAGTCACTGCATAGAATCTTATCTCCTATATAAAAACCTTCATATGTCTGACATCTATAACCCAGGGATAAGTGGCCACCTGTTATAAGCTATGGCCTAAGAAAACCTGAACTACTTAGCCACCCTGTTGAGCTCGTAATCCTCCAATATCATAGTGTTGCCTGAACGGTGGCACGACCAGCCCAGGCGTATGCTTATAAAGTACTCTACAACTACCAAGATGCATCTACTGCACAGCAGAGTACACCCATCTCTGTTGTTGACCCCATCCACAACTGTCCCCTTTAGGTGGTGCAGCAAACTAATAGTATCTAGCTGATGGACTAGAGAGAACTGATCTGCAAACAGGTGTAGGGCAAAGAAGAAGAGTCGTATCCTCTTTGACTCCAGGAAAGAGGAGGCCTACAATAACTGAAGGACTTTAGGGTACCCCTTCCCTCAAAATTATGCAGGATACTCCAAGCAAGAAAAGGTGCCCTGTATATACAAATGAATCCAACTGTATAAGAAGTGTCACTATAAGATCAAGTCCTGTAGCTCGAGAGAGGTTACCTCAGAAGCTGTATATAAGGCTCTATATATCCTGACAAGTACTGCTAGAGCAAAAGAAAGGTGTTGCACCTGTGATAGCTGGCTAGCTGCTAGAAGTGCACTACATTTGATGGATTCTTCTCCTCTAAGAGGAAACACAAAAGTACTGAGCCAGGTAGCCAGGAACCCCACAAGAAGCAAATCCTCATTGATGCCTGCTAGTGTAGGAGAAGTACATCCAACAAAAAAGGATGGTTCGGCGGTCTCCTCTTACAATGGAGCCCCGCGCTGCAAGCCACAGCCAAAGGGGTCGTGTGGTGTCATTGTGACAGGAAATTGGTAGCTGTCCGGAAGAAAATTATGGATCCAAACGTCCACACACATATCGATTTTGGCATGCCTTGATAGGTCGGATGCTCTATACATTTGTTAGTAATGCTGAAGAAGTACGGGGTAGGCATTTGGTGTTATAACTATCAGAACTACATTTTTACCTACAACATTCAAGAATTTATTCACGAGTTATTATAAGCCCAAATCATAAATTATCTTCTCTATAACATCTCTATTATTGTGTTTTAATTTTTCTAATTTTGTCATAATTTTTGGGCACTGGTGAAATTCTTTAAGAAATCGGCACCTGATGGTACAAGTGCGGGTTTTGGGACCATCAAGCGTCCGTTTTGCAAACCGATTTCACCTAAATTTTAAAAGAAAAAGTTATTTTATAAATATTATTCTATAATTTTAGGAATCCTTAAAAAAATTTTTGATGAATTTTATACTGAAAATTTTTTAGATTATTATTATTGTATTATTAATTTATAAACAAATATAAAATATCTAAAAGCACTTAAATCTAATCCTCCCATACATTTATGTTTAACAAAGAAAGTTTTTTTAGAAATTGAAAAGAGAGGAGAGAAAAGAAAGGAAGTTGGGTTTTCACAACCATGGAGAAATTTTTGTCCAACCTAGTCGTGAAATTTGCTTGTCTCGAGGTAGGTTACATTTTGCCTTTTTTAGACTTCAATAATTTTATATTTTTGATATTTTTTTGATCAAATTTATATTTTTGTTACCGAAAAGCGACGATAACTTTGTTTTGGTAAAACCTTCACCGTGTAACTTTTTAAATGTTATAGAGATTGTGATTACAAATATTTTGAGTATATTCTGAAAAAAATTTTATGAGTAATTTTAAAAAAATAATGATTTTTATTTAAAAATTTATTTTCACATCTAAAAATAGTGCTTCAGTTCAAATAAAGCTTCAAAATAATATTTTATACAATTTGTGGTATATTGGTTATGTTTAAAAAATTGATCCTTTGGGACATTTTAGCAATTTTTTAATTCAGTTCAATTATGCTTTAATTAATGAATTGTATTAAAAAATATATTGTGAGGTGTTATGATGTGATGCCAGCACCAATTGACGATCGAGGTGGGATTATGTTATGTCGATGCCAATGGGCGACAGATGTGGGATTCAGTTATGCCGGCCCTAGTGGGCGACCAAGGTGGGATGTTGTTATGCTGGTGAGATTCTATTACCTAAGTGTTGTTATGCCAGAGCCAATGGGCTACTGAGGTGGGATTATGTTATGAAGTGTTTGCATATAATTCAGTTCATTTAAGTATTTATTTAATTAAATTTAATTTAAGTATATGATTCAACACAATAGTCTAAATTCTTTTAGTTTTGATTATTGATTTCTGTTTTAGTCAACGATAGTCTACTGAGTCGTGTTAGCTCATTCTTATTTTTACTTTTATTTTTAAATTCGGGGAAGAGTAAGGAGTAAGCTGAGTAGTTTGGATAGCATGCTCTGATCTATTTTGTAAATATGTTTTAGTTTGATTTTAATTTTGCAGGCTTAACTTTTATTTCTATTATGCTCTCTATTTTCAAGCACTATTGTAAATATATTTTAAATTATATATATCTTGAATGATATATAAAAAATTATATTGAGATTCAGTAGTCTTCCATATTATATTGCATTCAATAGTAGCTCTGTATAGTATATAAATTGGAAGTTTTATTTCAGTACTTCTCCAACCAAATCTTGGGGTCAGTCTTGCCACAATCGAACACGATATGACCTATGTGTTATTATGTCTTATGAGGTCAGGTTGTGACAAAATTTTTGGTATCAGAGCATAGGTTGGATAAGTGAATTGTAAAAACCATAGGATTTAATCTGTAGAAGAGCGAGATGCTTCTAGGTAGTTTGGGGTGCTCATTTAATTTTTATATATATATATATATATATATATATATATATTACATTAAGCTCTGTGTTTTGAGATGGATGATCCACCTAAGCCAGATCCAGATATGACTAATGGTTAGAGTTCTGATCAGATAACTCAGGTTTAGGCTACAGCTCTTATGATCAATTTTTAGGCGATTTCTTATATTGCAGCTATAGTAGCACAGCTAGTTGGTGAGGCTCACATACGGGATGTTGGTACCCGATCTGATGACATGGAAAGATAATTCTAGCATTTCATGCGATACAGCCTCTTAAACTTTCAGGTGTTATTGAGCCTAGAGCAATTGAGGATTGGCTGATGAGGATAAAGAAGACTTTGGATGGATGCATTATGCTTTTAAGAGGAGAGTTGCATTAGTTGCATTTTTATTTGATGGTGAGGTAGGGCATTGGTGGTTGGGCCAACAGAGAGAGAAGTTTCAGGATCATGCAAATATCTTAATTATTTAGGATAAGTTTGATGAGACATTCATGGCATGGTTTGTACCTCCGTCGGCTAAGAGACAGTTACATAACTCTTTTCTAAAGTTGATTTAGGGAATCATGTCAGTGATGTAGTATGAAGTAAAGTTTAATGCTCTCTCCATGTATGCTCAATAATTAGTTGGCACTTTTGAGAAGTGTTACCAATTTTTGGAGGGACTCCAAGATGTTTTGAGGCAGCCACTGTTGGCACAGGATATCATAGAAGGGCCAAGAGAACAGAGATTGATCTGGTAGCATTACATCAGTGATGGACTATAAGCAAGAAGAGATTTGGCAGTGAGATAGCTAGAAGTAGCAATTCTAGGAAGAAGAGCAGGTTTGGACCTATTGAGTTCAGAAGGAGGGGATAGCCAATAGCAATTTCTTCTGGATTAGATAGATATAGTGTTGTTAGTTCTGGGGGTTCAGTGAGTGAGGCCCCATTATATCAGCAGTGTAGTAGAAGGCACAATAGTCAGTATTACAGAGCATCAGGCAGGTATTTTCGCTGTGGTTAGTTTGGACATAGGATTGCTGAGTGTCCAAAAGATGGTTTTGATAGACGTTTTGATTTCAAAGGCTCTATACAGTCGACAGTGGGTAGACCGAGGGAAGTACCACCTCGACCGTATACTGAGGGTTCTAGTAGCCAAGATGTTGGTCTAGTATCATGAGGGCAGCCTTCTGGAGGTTCGTGAGGTGCAAGTAGTTATGTTGCTTTGACCCCAGTGCATAAATGAGTTTATAATCTAACGCAACAAGAAGCTAACGAGTCCCTAGATGTTGTAATATGTACTGCTTATATTTTTGCATCTCCTTGTCATATTTTATTCGATTCTGGTGCTAGCCATTCTTTCATGTCTGAGTAGTATTTTTATTCTCTCAGTTTGTCTTCCGTATTATTACTTATTTCTTTGTCTGTGATTTTGCCTATGGGAGATGGAATAGTAGCTAGTAGGGTTTATTTTTGTGATTTGAAATTTTTTTATAGAGGAAGATCTAGTTTAATTTTGCTACATATTTTTGTATTTGATATCATTTTGGGTATGGACTGGATGAGTTGATATGGGGCTCAGATTGATTGCTTGAAGAAAAAAAGTGACTTTGTATTAGAATGGTGAGAGCTTTGTATTTCAAGGAATCATAGGTGTTCTCCCTTGTCTAATTTCTGCTCTAGAAGTGGATAAACTTTGGAGGAAAGGTAGCCTAGTATTTTTAGTATCTATCAGAGATATAAGACTTCTAATTAAGTGAGTAGTGTCCTTGTAGTTTGGGAGTTTCCAAATATCTTCCCAGAGGAATTAGTGACTTTACCACTAGACAGAGAGATAGAGTTCTGTATCGATCATTTTTTTGGTACTGCTCCAATCTCTAAAGCTCCATATATAATGACACTTATTGAGCTTCAAGAGTTAAAGATTCAGCTTCAGGAGTTAGTTGACAGAGGATTCATCCGCCCTAGTGTGTCTCCGTGGGGAGCTCCTGTTTTGTTTGTGAAGAAAAAGGATGATATGATGCGCATGTGCATTGATTATAGGGAGTTGAACAAAATCACTATAAAAAATAAGTATCATTTGCCTAGGGTTGATGATTTTTTTGATCAGCTGTTTGGATGTTTAATATTTTCTAAGATCGATCTATGATCTGGTTATCATAAGTTGAAGGTGTTACAAATCTAGTTTCAAAAGTACAGTTTTGATGATGACAAACATGTTTGTATTCTGTTTTGCTTGACTAATCCATTTCAGGTACAAAAGATCAAAAGAAACTCAAGCCAACTCAAGATCGGGTCCAAGTATGTTTAAATGTAATATTTTCATTTTCCTGAGTTAAATGTAATGTAACTGTTCCCCTAGCTAAGTAACCTTGCACACACACACTTAGGGGGAAAGCTTGAGTAAATTAGAGTTTTTATTCAATTTTTTATTCAGATCGTCCTGAACGATATTCACATCATCCTGGACGATCAAATGTGAACAGAAACCCTAATTATGGCGACCAAGTTAAGTCTGTCTGATTAAGCCGATCGTCCTGGATGATCCATCCATCGTACGGGCCGATAGGCTCAAATCAGAAAATCTCAGCCTCTAGATCAAGTTAGGCAAGATTTATTTTTAGATATTTGATCTGATCGTCCTGGATGATACGTGTATCATCCTGGATGATCCAGTACAATCATGCCTAAATTAGTCTGGTGATTAAGGAAAGTAATTAATATTTAATTGATACGATCACATGATCGTCCAGTGTGTTTCACCTGTACGTCCAGAGCAGTGATCAGGATGATTTTGGCACTTTTTGAACTAATCGTATAGGACGATATCAATATCATCCTGGACGATCAAGTCATTTTTAGGTCGTCCAGCACAAGTTTCTCTCGACGACCAGAGCGATCTTCGGGATGAAATTCCTGAATTTACACTAATCATCCCGGACGATCGCAGAATCGTATGGGACGATCTGAATAATTTTTTCTACTAATCATCCAGAAGAGCCAGATAATCCAGGCTGAACAGGTGATTTTGAACTGATCATACAGGACGATCTGGATGATATTGGCCGACCAGTTGAGATTTAGGGTAAATTTTGAGCCCTCCTATAAAAGATCTTTTTCTTCCAATAAGAAAAATCTTTTGCCACTTTCCTTTACAGACAAACCCTAGAGAGAGAGAGAGAGGATCTTATGAGGGGGAGTTTGTGAGGGATTCACAAAGGTTGCTCCAAGCAATGATCAGAGTCATCTTCTCCGTTCGTCGTCTCTCGTACTATCAGTGTTCTCTGTGGGAGGATTGTTCATAAGAAGATCCTGGTTCTCTGCCCGCTTTAAGAGGAAGCGAAATGAGTTCAGGTTCTCTGTCTGCTTCAGGAGGAAGCGAAAGGAGTACGGGTTCTCTACCCGCTTCAGGAGGAAGCAAAATGAGTTCAAGTTCTTTGCCTCACTGGGTTGGTGGAAAGAAGTTTTGTACAGGCTTCTCCGCCTTGCTGTGGGAGCAAAAGGAGAGTCACTTTTGTTTTAGTGCAATACCCGAAGGAGAGGCTCCTGGGAGTGGACGTAGGTCAAGCTGACCGAACCACTATAAAATCTGGTGTGTTCTTTCTGATTATTTTCTTCATTTTATTTTTCAGTTATTATCTACTTGGGTGAAATCTGTGGTTGATCTTTTCACTTATGTATTTTTTTGTTTCTGCTGTAAATCATCAAAAAGATTGTTCATGTTGCATACGAATTTTTAAATAATCAATTCACCCCCCTGTTGGTTAGCCTCGGGACTAGTTCATCAGGGCTTAACATTCCTATCGAATTTTCAAGTGGTATTAGAGAGGGATTCATAAAATCTAATTTTGAAAAACTTTTGAATTTGATCAATGGCTAACTTTGGTAATCGTAATACTGCCGAAGGTTATTCAATTACACGACCGCCATTATTTGATAACATACTTTTTAATTTTTGAAAAACTTGTATGTCCACTTTTCTTCAATAAATTGATTATCACATATGGATGCTTGTTAAGGATGGCTATGAACCACCGTTTAGAATGATTAACAATGTTAAAATTGAATTGCCTTTTACTGATTGGACTTTTGATGATCGTGACTTAGCCTAACTAAATGTCAAATGTTAGAACTATTTTTTTTGTGCTTTAAAATCTGAGGATTACATGCGTGTTTCTACTTGTATAATTGACAAAGAAATTTAGGATAGATTGTGTACCACTTATGAAGGTACAACTGAAGTCAAACAGTCTAGGTTAAACATATTGCTGCATGACTATAAACTTTTTGCATGAAACATACTGAGTCTATTTCTGAAATGTATACTAGGTTCACTCAAATTGTCACTTCTTTGTATGCTTTAGGAAGAAAACTTACAAATTATGAAAAAGTGAACAAGATTTAAAGATGTTTGCCTTCTTCATTTGATGCTAAGATAACTGTAATTACTGAATCGAAAGATTTGAACAATTATTCTATTGACAACTTACTTGGGTCACTCATTGCTTACGAGCAAGGGGTGAACCAAAAACAGCTTGATGCAGGTGAAAAGAAGAAGGAGAAAACTGTGGCGCTGAAGGCCAACGAAACTGACACTAATTCTTTCGGGTCTGACAGCGATGATGTTTCCTTAATCACTAGGCAATTCAAAAGCTTTCTAAGGAAGAAACATAAGAACTTTCAGAAATGGAACAAGGGTAAGTCCAGTAAAAATTTTAAAGGTTCATCTGATACTGTTTGTTTTGAATGCAGGAAGACTGGACACATTAAAGTTGATTGTCCTACACTTAAAGCTCACCCAAGCAAGAAAAAGGGTGAGGAGAAACCCAAATTCAGGAAGGACAAGCAAAGGATTCAAAAGGCATTCTTGGCAGATTTCGCATCCGACTCTTCTGAGACTGAAGCCAAAGAGGAGGAAACCAACTTGTGTTTGATGGAAGATGACCATCCTGGTCAGTCTGACTAGGAAGAGATATGTGAGCTTACTTAAGATCAATTATTTGAAGTGTCTGAAAGAATTCAAGCATCGTATAGGAAGCTTAAGAAAACTCATGCTAGCCTGAAACTAGAATTTCTGAATTTACAAAAATAGCATGATTCTATAGTTAAAGATCATTCCACACTTGACAGCAATCACATGTCTTTACTTGATGAATTTGATGAACTGAATAAAAAGTATTCTGATCTGATTACTAAGCATAATTCATTGAAAACCTCGCATCTTGATTTAGAAAGAGCTTTTAAAGAATTAGACAACATGGCATGTGAAGTGGAGAGTAGTAATGGAGCATTGAAATTTGAAATTATAAGTTTAAAGAAAGAAAATAAATTTTTGAAAGTTAAAATCAGTGCTTTTTAGAAAAATGAATCACCTCCTACTTTTGCACAGTTTTATGCACATCCATATTTTGAAGAATCTATTTCAAAATCATTAAAAAATGTTTCAAACAAACCTAGGAAGAGGCACTATCACCCACATAGATTAGTTAGCCCCTTTCCTGGTGTTAGATATTTTTTTTGTGGCATGTTAGGACATATCTCTCACACCTGCACTGTTCATTATAGTACACATTGGATGTGGAGGCTCAAATTACCTATTTCACAGCACAGCACACATGTATTGCATACTTCTTTTCATAATTTATGTTCTTAAATCTAACATTTGATGATTTTGTAGGTGTGCTCTCACACAAGACCTCGTGAGAGTATGTGGTACCTGGACAGCAGATATTCAAGACATATGACTGGAGATGCAAATCAGTTCATTTCACTGGAGGCCAGGGCTGGAGGCAAGGTTATACATAGAGATAACACCACCAGGAGGGTGGTAGGTTCAGGTATAATTGGTGATTCAAAGAATTTTATGATTAACAATATTTTGCTTATAAATGGACTGAAACACAACCTACTGAGCATCAGTCAACTATGTAACAAAGGATACAACATCAAATTCCTGTCCACTTGCTGCATTTTAAGCTTAAATGATAAAATTATTTTGTAGGGACAAAGGATCAACAATGTCTACATGCTGGATTTAAGTTGCTTTAAAACTGGTGTTTCAATTTGCTTAAAAACTGCTGATGATGAGTCTTGGTTGTGGCACAGGAGATTATGTCATGCCAGTATAAAAAACCTTTAGGAGAGTCTCCCAAAAGGACTTAGTTAGAGGTGTACCCAAGCTTAAGTTCACTAAGGACCACCTGTGTGATGCCTGTCAATTAGGGAAGCAAGTCCAGTCCTCCTTTCACTCTGTCAAGGACATTAACACCTCTAGACCTTTAGAAGTCCTTCACATGGATCTCTTTGGACCCATTAGCACTGTCAGCTTAGGGGAAAAAGTCTATGGTTTTGTGATTGTTGATGATTACTCAAAATTCACTTGGATTAAATTTCTGTCACATAAATCTGAGTCAGTTGATGAATTTAAGTCCTTCTCCACTTGGATTCAGAGGAAATTAGATTGTGAGATCGTGACTATTCATAGTGATCATGATGGAGAGTTTGAAAATGTGAAGTTTAAAAGTTTTTGTGAGGAGCAAGGGATTAGTCATAATTTTTCAGCTCCTAGGACCCCTCAGCAGAACGGGGTAACTGAAAGGAAGAACAAGACCTTAGTGGAAGCCGCTAGAGCCATGCTTGCGGAGTATTCACTTCCAAAATACTTTTGGGCTGAAGCGGTGAACACTGCCTGTTATGTGCTGAATAGGGTGAATGTTAGATCCAATCTGAACAAGAAACCTTATGAAAGGGTAGAACTCCAAACCTGTCCCACCTCCATATCTTTGGCTGTAAGGTTTTTATTCTGAACAACGAAAAATCATCCTTAGGAAAGTTTGACCCTAAATCTGATGAAGGAGTGTTCTTAGGCTATTCTACTGTGAAAAAATTCTTTAGGGTGTTTAATAAGAGGACTTTGGTGGTGGAAGAGATAACTTATGTGGTGTTTGATGAATCTGATCCTAAGGTGACTAGAGTTGAGGAAGAAGAAGAGGTAGGGGAGATTACCCAAGGGGTTGAAAATATAAATCTGGAGGAAAGGGTAGAACCCCAAACCATTTTGCCTAGAGATTGGAGATATTCTTCGAGTCATCCTAAAGAACTGATCTTAGGAGACCCTTCTGAAGGTGTTAGAACTAGGTATGGACTTAGGAAGGAAGTAAACCACTCTGCCTTTATCTCAATGACTGAACCCACCAACATCAATCAAGTCCTTTCTAATGAGTTTTAGATCTTAGCTATGCAAGAGAAATTGAATCAATTTATAAGAAATAATGTTTGGGAGCTAGTAGAAAGACCTAGGAATCAAAATATAGTGGGAACTAAGTGGATCTTTAAGAATAAGATGAATGATTCTGGTGTGGTGGTTAGGAATAAGGCAAGATTTGTGGCTAAGGGGTATAATTAGATTGAAGGGATTGATTTTGAGGAGACATTTACCCCTGTAGCTAGATTGGAAGCCATTAGAGTGCTACTAGCCTTTGCTTGTTACAAGAGATTTAAGTTATTTCAAATAGATATTAAGAGTATCTTTTTAAATGGGATAATAAAAGAGGATATTTTTGTAGAATAACTTCCAGGTTTTGAGAGTTCCAAATATCCAAATCATGTTTACAAATTAAAAAAGGCCTTATATGGATTGAAACAGGCACCCAGAGATTAATATGAGAGGCTTAGCACATTCCTGTTAAAAAGAAAGTTTACTAAGGGGAGCGTAGACACCACCCTTTTTCTGAGGAGAGTAGGGGATGATTTACTCATTGTCAAGATCTATGTTGATGATATAATTTTTGAATCTTCTGATAAATATTTATGTGATGAGTTTTCTAAAATAATGAGTAAGGAGTTTGAGATGAGTATGATGGGAGAATTGTCCTACTTTTTAGGATTTAGCATAAGATAAATGGATGATGGAACCTTTCTCAATCAATCTAAATACACTAAGAATATTTTGAAGAAATATGAAATGGACAAAGCCAAGCCAATCAACACTCCCGTGAGCTCCTCTGTTCAGTTAGATAAGGATTCAAGTGAAAAATCTATTGATCAGAAGAAGTATAGATGAATAATTGGATCACTGCTTTACCTGACTGCTAGCCGACCTGATATTATGTTTAGTGTTTGTCTTTGTGCTAGGTTTCAGGCTGATCCTAAAGAGTCCCACCTGACTGCTGTTAAGAGAATTCTTAGATATCTTTTAGGGACACCAAACCTAGGAATCTGGTACCCTAGGAACAGCACCTCTTTTGAGATTATTGGATATTCTGATTCTAACTTTGTAGGATGTACGGTGGATAGAAAGACCACTTCTGGAATTTGTCAATTCATAAGATAGTCTTTAGTCTCCTAGTCCAGTAGAAAATAGAACTCAGTTGCACTTTCCACTGCTGAAGCTGAGTACATTGCCTTAGGAAGTTGTGTGGCCCAAGTTCTTTGGTTGAAGCACTAAGTCTTGGATTTAGGATTACTTGTGGGCAAAATTTTTGTTCTGTGTGATAATACTAGTGCCATCTGTATTGCTAAGAATCCAATCCAGCATTCTAGAACCAAACATATTAATATAAGGCATCACTTCATTAGGGACCATGTTACAAAAGGGGACATTGAGCTACATCATGTAGCAATTGAAAATCAGCTGGCTGACATATTTACTAAATTACTGGCCTTTGACTCATTCAGCAGTTTGAGGACCAGATTAGGTGTGATTGACATAAATGCTTGATTCTGATGACTAGTGATTTATGATTTATCTATTTTTCATTCTATTTCTATTAGTTAGCTGTTTGATTTGATTATCTATTTTCTGTTCTTTTTGTTTTTCTATTGATTTCTGTTTTACCCTTGATGTTAATTTGATTTAAGTGTTTATTTTGATATGATTTCCTACTTATTTTTATTTACTGTTTCATCTCTTTTTGTTTACTATTTTATCTCTTTCAAAATCAAATCACTGCTCACTACTGTTGATAAATTAGATTTCTAACTGAGAGTTTTACTTTATTTTTATTTGGAAGCTGGTAAGCAGTGATTGATTCCACTGGATCTGTTAAAGGTAAGAAATATTGATAATTATTTCTCTTCCTCTAACTCCTTTAATGGTGTATTGTTTCTTTTGGATAAAAAATCTTCTTCAAAATTAAAAAGTTGATTTTTGAAATAAAGATCTATTTTATCTTCCTACAGTAATCTACCATATATGAATAGTATTTTCAAAGTTTTGAGTCATTGTTATAATTTTCTGAACCAAGTGATTACACTTATCATACGATGTATAATTTTTATTTTGTGAATTACTCTTCCTTATTGTAGAGAGTGAGCTTTGTCGTCTCTTATGTCTGGAAGGTAATTTTACAGCTGAGATTCTTTAACAATTTTGAGAGAGAGAAAGCCTACAAAAGATGCGCAAAGAGCCCAAAATGAAAAGAGGCACAAAATTAGCCCAAACTGAAAAGATGCGCAATGTCGCCAAAAAATTAAAAAAATACACAAAGTGTATCAAAAATTAAAAGATACGCAAAGCACCAAACAAATTAAAAAAGGGGCACAAAATTAGCCCACAAAGAAATATGCTTTTTTCCCTTTCAGATCTTTAAATGTCTTAGAAAAATTCATGCACCCTTAATATTTTCAAAAGCTTAAGACGAAAATCATGATTTCTGATTTCTTACTTTGTAATACTATTATATCAGATATTTTTTTAGAACGAGGCTTAAAAGGATCTCTTTTCGAATCTAATTTCTTTTCTTCTTAATTGAATTTTTATTTTGAAAGAAATTTGCATCTATAAGGTGTCCGAGGTGGGAGTTACGAAAGTCAATTTTTCAACTTTTTTTGGATTTCAGCTCTGTCGATCGTCTTCTTATTAGTTTTTGGATTTAAAATCAAGAAAAAATTATGATTTACTAGAGCAGATCGATTCAAAAAAAAATCATTATTTTTGTGTCTCTCGTTTCGAGTTTCATTTACTCTGCTTTTGTTTTTTGTTTTACTATATGTGTTTTTGGGATCCCTGATCTTTCATCTTCATCCTCTATCTTTTTTATTTTTTCTTCACATCATCCTGGACGATCCCTACATCGTCCAGGATGACCTTCATCCTGGACGATCCATACATCATCCTGGACGATCCCTTCAAATCGTCCCCACTCTGGTCATATTGCTGAGATGCATTAATTATTGGTGATCATCCTAGACGATCATTCCATCATCCTGGACGATATAATCCATACTTCCTGATCCTGATTAAACGGCTGAGAATGCACTAATTATTGTTCATCGTCCTAGACGATCCACCTCATCATCTCGGACGATCCACGTGTCAGCAGTTGGACGATTCAATTTCGGCCTGTCCTATACATTTATTGCATATCGTCATGGACGATCCACCTAATCGTCATGGATAATACATTTCACCAATGGTCGTCCGGCTTGACTCCTCGGGACGATCGCCTGTCTCTAATCGTCCCGGACGATCCGACCGTCTTTTTGACCAATCGTCCTGGCCGTCATAATTACTCATATCGTCCTGTACGATCCTGCGATTGTACGGGACCATCCGATCGATTTCTATTTAAATAGTCATTTTCTTCAGCTTTCTTCACACCTCTCCTTCCATACTTCCTCTCTTGTATTTCTAATGGCTGGTGGGAAGCGATCTAGGCAAAAGGGTGCGAGCTCCTCGCAGGGAAATATCGATCCCCGCTTTCCAAATGCAGCCAATCAGGCTGCCTTCGAACGATATCTAGAAGTGGAAATCACACAGTCCAAAATCGTAAACCCCCACACTCTTACCTACCATGTCTTAGATCTGTTTGTGCATACCTCCCTCACCTTCATCCTCACCCTGGCCTTCCCATTTAGCCTTGAACTTCTCCAAGTCTTCTTTGCAAATCTTCGCATTGCCGCTAACTACTCCACCTTTTACTCCTATATTAATCAGCGACCTGTAGAACTCACAGCCCATGATTTTCATAATATCCTTCATCTCTCTGTCACTGGCGACAAACTTCACACCCTTATTTCTGATCCTGATTATGATTGGAGTGTCGCCAATTACTTCCTTTCAAATACCAATGCACCCTACCACGACAACGCTTGCACTTCCCTCCTTAAGGATGCCCGTACCATTCAACATGTCATTCATTCCTCCATCATTCCAAAGGCTGGGGATCGCATTCACATCACCCCTTTACTATCTCTGACCACCTATTACATCATGGCCCACCAGGAATTCAATACTACTTATCTTCTTTTCAGATATATCGAGCATCTCACTACCATTAGGGATCCGGGCCATAGACGACGTCCAAATCTAGCTTTAGGACACATCATTGCATATGCTTTGGAGACAAAATATGACCTGCAATATCCAGTCCCTCCCAATATCCCTCCTTCCTACTTCACAAATAATTCATTCCATGTACTCCACAGTACCCGACTACATCTGGAGCCCGCCCCGGATGTTGAGGAGGAAGAGGAAGAAGCTGTTCCTGTTCTTGCTGCACCTGATGCACCTGCTCCCCTTCATATTGCTTCCCCTTTTGATCATCTAGTGCAGCGATTAGACCAATAGAAGGCCCGATTTGATTCTTATGTTGCTGCCTAGGAGCAGCAGCATACTGAGGATCTGCAGCGCTTCAATGACTACGTTGCTCAGCAGCAACAGCAGCATGACCAGGACATTGCCTGGTTTGGAGCACACTTTGCCGTCATTCACAGTTACTTTACGCCACCACCACCTCCTCTTTCTGATCAGGATCCGCCTCCGTTTTAGTTTTAGGTTTTGTATTATTTTCTGTCTATACTGTTTTGTCTGTCCCTCCTTTTTGTGATGTCAAAAGGGGGAGTTAATTATAGTAGTTTTTGTTTTATGTATTGAGCTTATTTTGTATTATTTATTTCATTTGTAATTATTTTTCTGTACTGTTCTAGTTGTTCAATGAAATTTGGAAAGATATTTGCTTTTCGATGTGCGTTGGTTAACTCCTGGTTGTTTTATCTTAAACTACTGCACTGATATTTTCCATCATCAAAAAGGGGGAGATTGTTACAAATTTGGTTTCAAAAAGTACAGTTTTGATAATGACAAACATATTTGTATTCTGTTTTGCTTGGCTAATCAATTTTAGGAACAAAAGATCAAAACCAACTCAAGTCAACTCAAGATCGGGTCCAAATGTGTCTAAATGTAATATTTTCCTTTTCTTGAGTCAAATGTAATGTAACTGATCCCCTAGCTAAGTAACCTTGCACACACACACTTAGGGGGAGAGCTTGAGTGAATTAGAGTTTCTATTTAATTTTTTGTTCAGATCATCCTGGACGATATTCACATCGTCCTGGACGATCAAGTGTGAACAGAAACCCTAATTAGGGCGACCAAGTTAAGTCTTTCTGATTAAGCCGATCGTCCTGGACGATCCATCCATCGTACAGGACGATAGGCTCAAATCAGAAAATCTCAGCCGTCAGATCAAGTTAGGCAAGATTTATTTTTATATATTTGATCTGATCGTCCCGGACGATACATGTATCGTCCTGGACGATCCAGTACAATCATGCCTAAATTAGTCTGGTGATTAAGAAAAGCAATTAATATTTAATTGATACGATCATATTGTCCGAGACGATCGCAAGATCGTCCGGGACGATCATGATCGTCCAGTGTGTTTCACCTGTACGTCCAGAGCGATGATCAGGATAATTTTGGCACTTTTTGAACTAATCGTACAGGACGATATCAATATTGTCCTGGACGATCAAGTCATTTTTAGGTCGTCCAGCACAAGTTCCTCTGGACGACCAGAGCGGTCTTTTGGACGAAATTCCTGAATTTACACTAATCATCCCGAACGATCGCAAAATCGTATGGGACGAGCTGAACAATTTTTTCTACTAATCGTCCAGAAGAGCCAGATCGTCCAGGCTGAAACAGGTAATTTTGAACTGATCATACAAAACGATCTCGCGATCGTCCTGGACGATATTGGCCGACCAGTTGAGATTTAGGACAAATTTTGAGCCCTCCTATAAAAGATCTTTTTCTTCCAACAAGAAAAATCTTTTGCCACTTTCCTTTACAGAGAAACCCTAGAGAGAGAGAGTTTAGGAGAGAGAGAGGATCTTGTAAGGGGGAGTTTGTGAGAGATTCACAAAGGTTACTCCAAGCAAGGATCAGAGTCGTCTTCTCCATTCGTTGTCTCTCGTACTGTCGGTGTTCTCTGTGGGAGGATCGTTCGCAAGAAGATCCGGGTTCTCTGCCCGCTTCAGGAAGAAGCGAAATGAATTCAGGTTCTCTGCCTGCTTCAGGAGGAAGCGAAAGGAGTCCGGGTTCTCTGCCCGCTTCAGAAGAAAGCAAAAAGAGTTCAGGTTCTCTGCCTCACTGGGTTGATGGAAAGGAGTTTTGTACAGGCTTCTCCCTGTAGTCCCTCTTCATAATCAGCCTCCCAAATAAACTCCCGATGCTCAGCTCTGCCTCACTCGCCAACTCCAAACCATGCTCTCCATACTAGACCAACCTAACTCCACTTCAACTGATCCAACTCCTCTACTCTAAATACACCTTCTAACCTACACTTCCTATTTTGTTCTTTGGATATGCATCTAAATCACCACCTTAATATCAACCCCTTTTCATCACACCCGACCCCAATCTAGCCTCAAACAACCACTACCTTTACTCCAATCCCTACAAACAACCCAAGTCTTAACCCAACACAGGCCACAAGACTCCTAAACAACCCACTTAGCTCTCTCCATATTCCCTCACCAAAAAATAAAGAAGAGAGAGGTTGAACAGTAAGCTTCTCTTTACTCCTATTCATCACTATAATTAATTAAGTTAATGTTATCATGTCTGATTGGTAGTCAATGTTATTGATTGTTTGCGTTATGGCTGTTGATTAAATTCAAATATATATATATATATATATATATATATATATACATTAAAAAAAGAAAAAAAAGAAAATAGAGAATAAAAAAATGAAGAGAGAAGAAGAAAAGGAAAATCAAAATGTGTTGTGTGCATTTTTGGAGCCTCGTCGCCGTCGTCGTCTTGTCGCGTAGGTATAATGGTTCTCAAACTCAAAAGCCCCTAAAAACCAACATTCTGTGCTCACGGAGCGCCAGAGGACCCCTTGTATGCGCTCTCGCAGCACGGTAGAAGCGAGACCAATGTGACGCTTACGGCAGGGCGGGTAGGCCCTATACACGATCTCATAGCATGGCGGGGACACTTCCAAGTACCCTTACTCGCCTCAGCGCCTATGGGGAAAGCAATTGTGTATTTCTAAATAGGTACCTAGAAGACCCATACACGCTCTTATAGCGTGGTGAAATTATAGACCACGGCCGCGGTGTCGCCCGACACTTATCATATGCGTGGTGGGATTACCCAGCTTCCCAAATTTCCCCTAAACAAGAGAGATGCCGGGAGGCTTCAAAATTTTTCACTAACAGAGGACCGAAATTTGAACAATTGCCAAGGGACCTTAACTGAACAAATTACAAGGAATAGAAATTGGACAGCATGGAACTGGACTTCAAATTAATAAATGAATGACCACTCTAACTTGTGAATGCTAAATGATAATATGGACCTTTCAAATGCACAATAAAATTGAAAATATAAGATGCCAATCAATGATCTAAAGCATTCAAATGAACATCAATTGACGAATATGAAGCTTGTGCCGAACAAAGAACTTCACATACAACTAACTACATCTTATTCATGGAAGTCATGAATGCAAATGCCAATTAGTTATAATGCTAACATTATCACTCATATCATAAACCAACTAATGACATTATGCACAAAGAGTTATATTGATGTTGGTGAAAAGTGACATACAATGGATATGATAACTTGTCAGCAGGTCATGTGCAACAAGTGTGACATCCGCACAAATAAAACAAAGGAGTGTGAAGAAGACGATTTTTGCGCCGTCTACGTTAGTTAAATATATATAAGCATGCCAAGCTCAAGAAAATGATGACAACGGACATGTACTGATTGTAAAGACACCCAAAATAATCAAGCACTTATCAAATGCACAAGTCCCCTACAAAAAAAGGAAGTTGACATGCAGCAAACACTACAACATCCCTTCAGCGTGCATCAGCTAATTAGCAAATGAAAGATGCAGTCCCCCTACAAGCATTGAATGTGTGTTGAACAAAATAACTCACTAACCAATGTACATGAAGAGGTTAATGAGGAATGTAGTAATGCCTTGCAATCATCACTAGAATACGAGCAAGCATATTCAACCTTGCAAGCTATAACCAAAATGATTAATAAGGATGTACGATGAATAACATCTTTATAATAAATATCAACATGCAAATTACCACATTGAGCTTCGCAAACAACGAAAGATTTTCATATTTTAATTGTATGCAAACAAAGATGACTCCCATATATACACACAAGAAGATTGTGATGAGTAAGCTAATATGCTCAATGTATGTAATGATATGATCAAGGAGATGACAACAATCGACATACAGTATTAACAACAGGTCATGTGAGAAGATATGGTAGCCCTTGCAATTGACAACAATAGATATACTACAAAGATGGCCATCCTCTATGAATACAGATACACATACCACATATCATCTGCAAATGAACACAAGGAGAGCTACAATGAATGCAGACACTACTAATAATGACGAAAGATTGTTGTATGCGTAATAGTGATAACCAACAACAGATGAAAAATGCTACAATATCCTTGCAATCAATAACTATATAATGACAAGTGAATACACTGATCCCCTAAAAGCAAAAGTGGTCAACATGCCACAAATGGAAGCTCCTACGAGCTGCTTTAAGAGACCCGTTATAAATACTAAATGTCATCTACAAGAAAAATGTCGAAGGATTACAGCAAGTGCAAGCACCTACGAGTCCTAGTAGGAGACTATTTAGTGCATGATAGTCTATTTATATAAAGTAACGGGCAACCCATAGTGCGACGTCATGCCACGGGATACACAAAATGTATACAAGAAAATATAAGGCATCTACCAGTTTTAATACACAACGTATGAGCAAATAACTATAGTGCAACGCCACACCACCGGATCCGCAACATGTATACAAACGAACATAAGGCGTTTATCAATTCCAATACACAACATATCAATAAATAACTATAGTGCAATGCCACGCTACCAGATCTGCAACATGTATACAAGCGGACAAAAGGCGTCTACCAATTCCAATACACAACATATCAGCAAATAAACATAGTGCAATGCCATGCAACCGGATCCACAACATGCATACGAGAGGATAGAAGGCGTTTATAAACTCTCAAGTGGAGCCTTATGCATTTCTCAGCAACTCATCTACAAGAAGCAGCAAGGAGATCGTATGGTCAAGGAGATGAAGGCAGTGGACATGTAGTATTAAACACAAGTCATGTGAGAAGATATGGTAGCCCTTACAATCAACAATAATAGATATACTACAAAGATGGCTAGTCCTCTATAAACACAGATACACATACAACATACCATCTACAAGTGAAAACAAGGAGAGCTGCAATGAATGTAGACACCTACTAGCAATGAAAGAAGTTGTCGTATGCATAACAGTGATAACCAACAACAGGCGACCAACGCTACAATATCCTTGCAATCAACAACTATGCAATGACAAGCGAATACATCAATCCACTATAAGCAAGTGGTCGACATGCGACAAATGGAAGCTGCTATGAGTTGCTGTAGGAGACCCGCTATCAATACTATATGATGTCTACAAGCAAAATGTCGAAGGATTACAACAATTGCAAGCACCTACGAATCCTAGCAGTAGACTAGTAGTACACGACTGTCTACATGTATAAAGAAACGGGCAACCCGTAATGTAACGCCACGCCATCGGATTCGTAACATGTATACAAGCGGACATAAGGCATCTACCAATTCCAATACATAATGTATCAGCAAATAATCATTTTATACATTCATATTAGGCCTTCAAGATCTATAATAAGAAAATCCACTAGTAAAGGCACAAAGTCGGCAACGAACTTGATCCTCTGCCAGCAATTAGATAGAGTCAACAATGTTCAATAGACAATTATAAAAATGCCCCCTAGATTCCCACATGAGCCCCAATGAGCATGATGCATGCGCACACGTAACGTCTGAGGATGTTGCGCAGGTAAAGAAATAAACTAAAGTTCAAGCTCAATCCTCCTATGCGAGTGGATAGGAGTCGATACGGCTCAAACTATCAAACAAATGTACGGTTGCAGTGTCGACGAAGATATTTGTTTTATACATTCATATTAGGCCTTCAAGGTCTATGACTAGAAAAATTCACTAATAAATGGTTGAAGCCCGCAACGAACTTGATCCTCTATTAGCAAGTAGATAGAGTCGATAAGGTTCAATCCATAAATTAAATGTCCTATAAAACTACTCTGTTGATGGTCGTATTGAATGTAAATCTCAACCGGAGAGGATCACAAACATTTAAAATACCCCCCAAATTCTCAAATACCCATGAAATCAAAAATTTTAAAAGTTACCAAAATTCAAAATATTTAAAATTAAAATAAATTACAAAAATGCTTAAAGCAAAATTCATCCACCCTTCAAAATAATTTGTTGAGGTTGACAAATCTGAAAATTACTTCATCTCACAAAGAGCTAATGTCTAATCAAGAATATCATTAGGATTTATTCTCAAATAGTCTCCTGCCAATAAGGACATAGCATTGATCCTCTAATCGGTGGTTTGGCTAGATGGCTCCATAAAGAACTCGTGGCTTGGCCAAACCAGCTCCATGTGGTTAACGGTTACAACCATGACCCTCTAACCTAGTGGCTTGGTCAAACGACTCCACTGTATTATGGTTACGGTCATAGCCCGTATGCTTCCCAATGACGTCAAATCCTTGAGATATGAATCAATGAGATATAATTAATAGAACATAAAGCCCTCTATTAGCTAAGGTGGATTCAAATTTATCACCTTAGATAAATATTCACTCCAGATCTACAAGGTTCCCTTGGACGATGTAACTCATGACTACCGATAAGGATCCTTTTATCAGGTTAGGTAGAGTACCTCCTCTGACTATATAGACTAGGAATCATGATGACCCGGGATGATAGAACCATAGGAGCTTGATTGGGTTCATCATCATTCTCCCCACCATCCGCTTAAGTGCAAGGTGGTAAATTTTTTATTTTAAATATTAATTAAATTTTCAAATATTTAAACCCATGCTACTACTATACGCTAGATACTCTATATCTATTTGATGACTAGCCTTAATCAAAAGTTCTCTCTCGTTATCGGGAGGGGTAATTAACTATGAGGGCTTGCGCCTATAGGAAACTAGAACTCAAATCTAAAGTCCACATAAAATAAGAGCGAAATTTCTAGGTTGTCTTATTTCAAACCCAATCTACCTTCTGAAAATTTACCTCGGAACTTGATCGTCAAAACTCTCCTCGATGACTCGAAGAAAAAAAAAAGAAAGGGGCTCGCGGAGAGACCAAGGCGCGAATTTTTTTGAGCCTGCATAGATTTAGGGGAAACTCTCAAAACTTAGGCTAATCTTCACATTAGTTCATATAGACTAGACCTCATATATCCTCAGTTCAACTTAGAGAACCCAATTTTTTACTAAACTACCACATTCACAAACTAATTTACATGATCATTTGAATCATGCAGATATCATCATTTGAATAGAAAATATACTAGCACTTATGCAAGCATATATTTTAGATCAAATTCAAAAACTTCAAATTAGAGAATATCAAGATAGCCATATATATATATATATATATATATATATATATATATATATATATATATATATATATATATATATATATATATATTTTCTTATGCTTTGTTTTTATATTGCAACCACAATTTCTATTTAGACAGCTTTTTTATTGTTTTCATAAAAATTTATACCATGAAGCTGCTTTGTACAATAGTTTTGAAATTTTATTTTTTTTGCAATGGCTCTATAAAGTAGTAAAAAGGTCATCTCAAACGAAGCTTGGCTTCGTTTGAAAGCTTCATTTGGGATAATTTTTTTACTGCTTCTAAAACAGCTTTATCATATAAAAATTTCTAATTTAAAAATTTTTTGTACTTCAAATTTTAAAAAATAGTAAAAAACTGTCCCAAACGAAGCCTAAGTCATACTTGTTTAAGCAAAATCATTATCACGTTTAGAAAAATAAAATTTTTATAAGCCACATGCTTTAGTGTGCAAATATATTTAATCATCTTGATGCATCTTTTTTTTTTAAACATGACATGTTTGTCTAGACTTTTATATAGTCATGTAAGCATAAATCTTTTAGTTAATTGGGGTATTGAATCTTCGAATGTAAGATGACCTATGACTGTAAGATTCTAATAATCATCATGAATAACCATTCAATATGTGGTGATAGTCAATACATAATGACAGTATCTCACATGCTTACTTCAATAGTCCAGGTTATTATAGAAGGCTGTCATCTCAATTGTCTTTTTAAAAGCTCTAGTTATTTGGATCATATGTGGTGTATTTTTCATTAATTAAAATTTTTAATTAGAAAATATATTTTTAAAAATAATACATATAAATTTAATTTCTCAAAGTTTAAACAGAAAAATAAATCTTTTTTAAATGAATCTCTAATAATCACTACTGATGAACTCATGAAGCCAAGAACAATGGCATGATATATATTCAATCGTCGATTAGAGATTTCATGGATGGCGGCCATCACTAAACCACCAACAATCACCCAAGTTGGCCCTCAATCCGGTAAGCCTTCTACATTAGCTTAGAGGAAGCATCAAAGACTAGAATGCTTCTCATAAAAACTAAAAGCATTTACTTCAACTCATTTGACATTGTTTTCTCCTAGATAAATAGCTTTAAAAGTATTTCACATACCAAGCAACACTCCTTCCCCACCTAAGATTGTCATATCATCACAACAATGGAGCTAGACCGTCATCTGCAATGATGGTAAGAGCATTTTCCACTGATACTTGGAGACTAAATGATGTCCTCACCCCATCTATGATTGCCCTTCCACAGTTGTGGCATCGAATTTATTTCTACAATGACAATAAGTAGTCTCTAATCGACACCCAGTGACTACATAGAGCCCCATCACGTCAATGGTTGTTCAGCAATCACAATGGTGATGCTAGACCCGCCATCTATGAAAACATGAAGTGTGTCGCCCACTAAGACCTGAATATTAGAAGGCATTTTTCTCCCACATATGAGCCAGCATGCCTGGAGATGATATGATTTCCTCTCTACTTAATAGCAATGATTGTGAAGGATATTCAAATGGGATAGATTCTGTGATTTTTCTCACCTCCCTCTCTACTTAATTGTTGGTATGTCTGAGGTCAAAAAAGAAGACAAATATATTGATCCTCACTTTACGACTCAATTTCCCACAAGCAAGAATATTAAGAAAACTACATATGCTTAGCCTAGACGTCTGTTTTGAAATGCATTTCTCTGTTTATTTCACAGTTTATAAGGAATCCAGATAAGGAACATTTATAAGGGCTGAACCACACTGCCACTGTGCCTGCCAGTTATAATACGGTATTGAGATACTGACGAATTAACTTCATTTTCAGTTAACTTATGTTCAATGCTAGTTAGAAAAGACAAGGGAAAGACAGTTTCCAACTTCTCAATCATTCCATGCCAATGAGAAGATTAAAAAAATAAAAAATAAAAAAAATCAAGCAGCAGTTCAGTTGAAACCCGGAAATACAGTCCATACAACATTGCATTTTATTCAAAAACACACACCAATATGCTTCAGTTTTTCAAATTACAAAACAAGAACCCAAATAAAAATTTGCATACACAAACCAGTCTTACAAATTGCACTTCTGAATAGAAGTTCTATATAATCTAAAGGCTTGGTTGCTTGCAGTTAGAAAAGACGTTTCAAACTATGTTATATTTTGTTCGATTCATGATTTTGATGGATGTAGTTACAAAATGCTATTGACTTAAACTCTACCAATCCCCTCAATATAATGATTTTATTTTCAGATCCAAAAAAGGTGAAAATAAATTTAGTATCCCCTAAAACATATTTTTTCTATGCTCAAGCAACCAAATGAGCACGGTGAAAGTTGGGCATTTAAACTTACAAAGGCGGCATTTAGATTGGACGGTTGAAGAGGTTGTAAGCAGATATAAGGGAGCTGAGTGCAAAAGCAACAAATGCTAGAAAAGATACCGCAACCGAGCCAGAAATCATATTAGGAAAGGGATCAGTCCCCCAATTTGTCACCCAGTAGTTAGTACGTGCAGTAGCTGATGATGATGCCGAGATTAAGAGGTAAGCCAGTATCTGTCATAAAAGTAAACATTTCAGGCAGATGCTTGTATCTGTTGATACAAAAGTTACCAAAAGGCTCAAACAAGCAGAAAGAATCTACCACAACGGTTTGCCAGTCTAAAAAGGCATTGTATGAAGTAGCCTGCAAGTTTATATAGATGCGGTGACAAAGAGGTGGCATTGCAGTAACCTTCAAGTTTATAGGGTAACCCACTACGCTTTCTTTAATGATACACCAAATCCATCCTCATCACATAACCTTTTTTTCCCATTTTCTTTGAACAATTTTATTAAGAAAATTCATCTTAAAATAACAATTACACTTTGATCCAGCAGTTAGAAGCTATGATAAAAAGGCATGATGTGAGATATTAAATGATAGATCATACTGAAAACGTAAGATCAAGATTAGGATGATAGAAAAGATGGCAATTTTAAAGTGCATTGTTGAAAAACTTAAGGTGATATTGAAAATTTTAAAGGAAGAACAATGAGGCAAGAGTTGCCACATTGGCAAATAATTTAATTTTTAAGCTAATTAACGATTGCATATAACACACAAGAGTGAATCAGCACAGTTAAAATATAATACTGATGTTGACACATTGGTGGGGTATGTTCTCCGTGTATTGTTTTTGCATCAGCTATTTTCAAAGTAAAAAGAAGGAAGCAAACAATATTGCAAGGTAAATACTCTATCCAAATGCATCTAGGCAAATCTGTAATAACCCGTTAAGAATATATATATATATATATATATAATAATAATAATAATAATAATAATAATAATAATAATAATTAAGAGGAACCAGCTAGCATCAGTTCCAGTGAACCAAAGTTTTGCCAATTCCACTGTTAAATGGGGGAGTAGGGGACAAAAAGCTAGAAAGAGCGAGTGAGCAAGAGGGAGTGAGCTTGCAAGCAAGAGCGAGGCTATGGGAGAGCAAGTGAGCGGGCTTGGTCATAACAAAAGTGATATCAAAGCCAAAATTAGATTAAGTAGAATTAATCATAACAAAAGAACCATTAGGAAAATCATTATACAATTTTCATAGTAAGATTCAGGAGATTTGGTTAAACAATCTCATAGCTCTAATTAGATAATATTGTCTTGTATACCTCAGGCATATGAATAATAAAGTAGAGCTAAGAAACAAACGTACTGGGGGATGAGGTACTACCTAATGTTATGGTGAATAGCAATGCTTTCCAGAATCTGCAACCACCTTAATTTAGAGGACTGAATGACCAATTAAAGAAGATCATTTCTAATGGGGTTAATAGTAGCATGGCCCATAGTATCATGAAATCATGTGCCAAGTATGAAAGATTTTATAAGAGTGAATGCTTGTTAGATTTGAACACTTGTTATTGGTGCTATCAACTAGGGCATATAGTAAAGTCTGCCCTACATTGGGTCAGAAGGCTTTATAAGAAGTAAAATCATGTGGAGCACTCCGACAAAAAAATTTTGGTAAACAAAAGATAATGGAATCGATTGCCTTAGCTCAAAAACTAAATCAACCAAGGCAGAATATACAACCATGGGCCTATGCATTGACACAACAAGAGCCTAAAATATCTGTTGATGTTGATAATGTTGTTTAAGAAATTGTTACATCAAATACATATTAACTAGTTATTTTACATCAAATGTTTTGGTTCGCTAAGTTAGATATGCACTTAACGTTGATATTTATGCTGAATGAAGTTAAGTTGATCTTGTTATAATAATGTAAGCATTATGTGGCAATGATTGAACTTATTTCATGAAGTTATTGTAGTGAACGGTTTGGGTTAACTACTTATAATTACAATTAGTATGCAAATTTCAATAATGAAAATTTTTATAATGGGAGAGATTGTAAATAATGGAGTCATAGACAAAGAGAGAGAGAGCGAGAGAGGGCGAGGATTGAGCTAGCAAGCGAGAGAAAGACCTAGGGCAAGCGGGGAGAGTCATGACTTAAGTTCTATATATGTGTGTATACGTGTACATAAAAGAAATTATTAGAGTAAAAATTGTGACAATATATTAATATTGATATAGAAATTTAAAAAAATTAGTGATAGCCTATATCTTTACTAAAATTGAGATTAATTAACAAGATCTATATGTAAATATGAGAAAAATATAATGAGAATCAATTCAAAATAATATAGCACAACAACAACAACAACAATAAACAACATCAAGCCTTTATACCACTACGTGGGGTCGGCTACATGAATCCTTTTTCTCCATTTTGCCCTATTAAGAGTCAAATTCTCATTTAAATCTAATAAAGAAATTCTAAATAATATAGTAAACAAAAGAAATAAATAACTTATAACTTATATAATTATACAAGATTTTAATGATACATAGTCAAATTCAATACTATGTTAAGAAATAAATTAGAGGATTCAAGGGATAATGATGGTTCTCATAGCTAAATGGGAGTAAAGGTTAACTAAGCTAAATACAACAACAACAACAACATCATCAAGCCTTTATCCAACTACGTGGGGTCGGCTACATGAATCCTTTTTCTCCATTGTGTCATGTTAAGAGTTAAGTTCTCATTTAAATCTAATAAAAAAAGGTCATTTGTAATATTTTCAAACCAAGTCTTTTTAGGTCTACCTCTACCTTTCTTAACATAAGCAAAATCTAATATATCTACTTTCCTAAACAGGTCATCGGAAGGCCGCCATTTTATGTGACCAAATCATCTAAGGCGACTCTCTCTAATCTTATCTTCCATTGGAGCTACTCCAACCTTTTCATGTATATGCTCATTTTGTATCCTATCTCTAAGAGTAAAGCCACTCATCCACCTAAGCATCCTCATCTCTGCAACACTTAACTTAATATTATGCTTCTCTTTTAATGGCCAACATTCTACACCATAAAGCATTGTAGGTCTCACCACCATCTTGTAGAACTTTTCCTTAAATTTGAGGGGACTTTTTTATCACACAACAAGCCTGATGCATTCCTCCACTACAACCATCCAACTTGAATTCTGCTAATAATATCCCCATCTATTTCACCATCACTCTGAATAATAGACCCAAGATATCTAAAACGTATATTATTATTAATGACTTGATCGCCCAAAGTCACAAACTCTCTACTAGATCTATTACTACTAAAATTAAGCTCCATATATTCAGTTTTAGATCTACTCAAACGAAAACTTTTACACTCTTAGGTCGACCTCCATAATTCAAGTTTACCTTCAACTCCCTCTCTAGTTTTATCAACAAGAAGAATATCATCAGCAAAAAGCATACACCATGGTACAACCTCTTGCAAATGTCTAGTGAGAACATTCATGACTAAAGTAAAAAGATATGGGCTTAAGATTGACCCTTGATGTAATCCAACAAAAATAGGAAAATACTTGGTCAAACCACCTTGTGTTTAAACACAAGGACCTGTATACATATCCCTAATGAGTTGAATATAAGCATTATTAACTCCTTTCTTTTCTAAAATTTTCCATAGCACTTCTCTTGGAACTTTATCATATACTTCCTCTAAATCAAAAAATATCATATGAAGATCCTCCTTATTCTCTCTATGCTTCTTCATAAAATCTCTTAATAAATGAATAGCTTCCATAGTAGACCTACCTGGCATGAATCCAAATTGATTTTGAGAAACATTAGTATCACATCGTAACATATGCTCCATAACTCACTCCCAAAGTTTTAAAGAATGACACATTACCTTAATTCCTCTATAATTTGTATAATCTTGTGCATCACCTTTATTCTTAAAAATAGGAATCAACACTCATTCTCCACACATCTGACATCTTTTTAGTCCTCAAAATGATATTAAAAAGTTTAGTAAGTCAAGAAATTCCTTCATGTCCAAAGCATTTCCACACCTCTATTGGAATATCATAAGGTCCAATAGCTTTTACACACTTCATTTTCTTTAAAGCCTCTCTAACTTCAGTTTTACTAATACGTTGATAAAAACAAAATTTTTTTTTTATTTAGGATGTTAAGGTCACTAAGGTCAATCATATTCTCACCATCTTCATTGAAAAATTTAGCAAAATATCTCATCCACCTTTGTTGAATATCTTCTTCAAATAAAAGTACTTTTTAATTTTCATCCTTAATGCACTTCACTTGCCCTAAATCCTTACTACTCTTATCTCTTTATTTGGCTAACTTATGCATATATCTTTCGCACTCCTTAGTATTGAATTTATTATATAAATCATTAAAAGCTAAAATCTTTGCATCGCATATTACTTTCTTAGACTCCTTACGGGCCTCTTTATATCTTTTTCAAATATTAGAGTTTTTACATGTATACCAATTTTTATAACAAATCTTCTTATTTTTTATCTTATCTTACGTATTTTGATTCCACCAACAACTATTTTTATAAGTGGGAATTTTTCCTTTTGATACTCCAAGAACATTTTTGCAATATTCTTAATATCACTAGCTATTTTTTCCACATACATTAGCTTCCTCATGCACAGAAAAAATCTTAAGATCTAGAATATTAATCTCAAAAATAATTTTATTAATATTCTTTAAAAGCCCCTCATCTAATCCTAGAATAATATTTTACTTTATTTTTATATTGTCCTTTCATCTTAAAGTCCAAAACTAATAAGTAATGTTAAGTACATATACTTTCACTCAAAATAATTTTATAATCTTTATCATCTAAACGATCTCTTTTTCTTATAAAAAAGTAATCAATCTGAATTTTACTATATCCATTCTTATAAGTAATTAGATGTTCATCTCGTTTTTTAAATAAGGTATTAACAATTGTGAAGACATAAGCTATAGAAAAATCTAATATAATCTTACCACCTTCATTAGTCACTCCAAACTCATAGCCACTATAAATGCTTTTAAAATCATCTACTTCTCTACCAATATGTCCATTTAAATCTCCTCCAATAAAAATATTTTCTTCAAGAGGTATCTTTTGTATTAATTCTTTTATGTCATTTCAAAATTTTAAATTTGAATACATATCCAAACCTATTTGAGAAGTATAAGCACTTATAATATTAATAATCATAGCATCAACAATAATATTTACGGCTATAATTCTATCTTCAATTCTATTAATTTTTACAATATTATCCTTTAAACTCTTATCTATAATCACATCTGCACCATTTCTAGTACGACTCTTACTAAAATACCATAGTTTAAATTCTAAACTATTAATTTTCTTAACCTTCTCTCCAACCCATTTAGTTTCTTAAATGCATAGAATATATATCTTCCTATGAATCATAATATCTATTAATTTCATTAATTTTTCTGTAAGGGAATCTATTTTCTAAGATCCTATTCTAATTTCAATTTCATATTTTTTATTTAAATATCTTATATGCTATTATAAGCATCTAACTAATAAAGATAGAGTGAGGATTAAAATGAATAACCAAGTCATCTACAATTGAGATGGGTACTCATATTTTTTTATTTATAGTAATAATATTGCATCTTCTAAACCAAATGCATTAATAATATTAATACTTGTTTAATTAATTGCTATTACAAATTCAATCATGAATAATCTTTACCACAAAAATTATTGTTCAAGTTGAAATGGATGATAGTTATCAAATAATGATAAATGGTATCATATAATATTTAGAATTGAACAGTATTGAATGATATGAAAAAATATGAAAGAAATAAACTATATATAAGGGCTAGCATAAGCATATTAACTAATGTAGTTCACTCACTTATGATAATAATTGGGGATGCTATCACATCCACACATAAAATGAAAAGGGATATTGATATTAAAATATCTTAAATAGTATAATTTAGATGGTACTCATATGATAGATGTATTATATAAAAATAATTTTATAAAATAAGATATTACACTCGTCTTACTATACACAAAGGCATAATTTTAAAAACATTTTCTATAGTCAACTTTAAATAAACAATTTGTCAAATTATTTTATAAAAATTTATATACTTTAACAAACATACATGCTAATTATTATAACTTTTTTCTTTTTTCTTTTTTTTGAAATTTGCATTTGCATTAATCAAAAAGTAAAGGTAAATACAAGGAAAAAGCTAACTGTAAAGTTATGTCCTATCACTATCTTCCCTCAACAAAGACAACAGAGTTGAGGGGAAATCACTGTTATTAACATCATGCAAAGAAAAAGAACTAATTAAAGCAAAGTGAGAACAAAAATCAGCCGGTTTATTGCTCTCACGAGGAATGCACTGGAAAAGCACCTAACTGAATTCCATAAGGAAGGATAGGTCCGGCCCAACTGGATCGAAGTGGATCTTATTCTTTCGGTTCAGCGACTCCTAGAGCCATTTAACAGCATTATAGCAATCTCCCTCTATAATGATACCGTCCAAATCAGTCATCCATTCTTGCATCGCCTCCTTGATAGTAAGTGCAGCCAATATTTCAGCTTGGGTAACATCCCAATGCTCAATTATTTTCCAAGCCGCCATCACAAGAGCTCCATCATGATTCTGAACTACAATTCCAAGTCCTGCAATATTGGAGGGTTGTAAAGATGCATCAAAATTGAATTTAAGCCAACCTGGAGGGGGGGGGCACCATAATTTGTGAGGAGACAGTCCCGAGGGCTGATTGATACTCCATTGCTCCAGTATTGGCATGTTGAACGGTTTAGGAATCGATGCAAGGGCTATAGCAGCAACTATAGACGGTGTAGGCCAAGGTCTTCCATGTAGCCTGGCATTCCTGGCACGCCAGAGATGATGAACCACATAACCATATATCCTCCCTAAACTTGGGTTATTATCAACAAGATTATATAATCCCTCCAGCAAATCATTAAAGGAGATAAATGTGGGCATTTGAATTTCCCATCCACCAAGAATATTCAAAATCTGCTTCAGTTTTTCACACTGAACCGTGTAGTGGAAGGTAGTTTCTTCAGTGTTACAATCCCATGGGCAAAGGGCTGAAGCTGCCAAATTTCTGCGGTGAAGCCAAGCTGTAGTCGGGATTGCATCTCTAAGTAGGCGCCACCAGAAAAAAATTTCCCTAGGGTGCAGTTTAAATTTTTTGATCCATCCAAATTGGTAGTCTTCATTGCCCAAACTAGCCCGATATGACATTGCTATTAAGGTAGAACTGCTCCTCGAATAAATCAATTCAGGACAATCATAACCATTATTGCAATTGGTTTTAATTTCCCTGATACGGCTGGCCATATGGACACCAAATCCATTCACTAAAGCTTCCCAATTCCATTCCAGGCAGTTATTAAGAAAGTTACAAACTTTGGTCTCTTCAATCATTTCTATGTTCATAAAAGAAGGCCACTTGGCCAACTGTCTATCCAGGATCCAAGTGTCCTGAAGTAAATCAACTTGGCATCCGTCACCAATCTTCCACCTAAGAATTGGTCTAAGAGCCCGAGCTCCATCCAATATCACTTTCTGAGCAGTGGAAACATTACGACCCTGAGGCTGCATCCAGAGGTCCTTCCCATTTTTGGCAGTCATAAGCCTACAAATCAGCGAATTCTAATTTTGAATTAGGTCCCAGGCCAGTCGAGCATGAAGTAGACCCTACCAGACAGCTGTCGAATGAAAGCCAAGGCCACCTTGTCCAACCGGTTTGCACAGCTCCTCCCAGCTAACATAGTGAAGTCCACGCTTATTCACATCCTTTTGCCAAAGAAATTGTCTTCCCAGTTTTTCAATAGAGTTCAAAACACCTCTTGGGACCATTGTATGAGAAACAAGATACATAGGAATAGTTAAAAGGGAAGTTCTAATAAGGGTAGCTCTGCCAGCTAACGAGAGATGTTGTTTGCCCCATACGTTGATTTTATTGGTTGCATTCTTCAGAACTTTAGAGAAATCAGAAGCTACAAGTTTCCTCATAACCAATGGGAGACCAAGATATTCAAGAGCAGCTACCTGCTTAAACCCCACAGCATTAACTATTCTTCTCTTCTTCCAATTGGGACACACCTTGTTGAACAAAATAGCAGATTTATTGCAATTAATCTGCTGTCCCGTCCAGTCACAGTAATTATTCGGAATTGTTAAGATTCTAATTACATTTGCTCTGCTGGTCTCTGCAAACACCAAAATATCGTCGGCATACAATAAGTGTGAAACTCTCTCTGCATTTGCCGTAATTTGTACCCTAAGGTGGCTCCCCCTTTGCTTGAACGCTTTGGTTAGTAATTTAGAATATAAAATGAATAAATATGGGGACAAGGGACATCCCTGTCGAAGTCCACTCCTGGCCTTAATCCAATTTGACCTGCTCCATTAATTAACAAAGTATATCTCGGTTGAGTTATGCATTGGAGAATCCAATTAACAAAACCTGTAGAAAAACCCATAAGAATCATCACTTGATGTAGAGTGTCCCAAGCCATACAGTCATATGCTTGTTCCATATCAACCTTGAGCGCCATCAGACCTGATTTCATAGTAGACTGTTTAAACTTGCACATCAATTCCTATGCAATCAGTCCATGACTAGAGATCAATCTGCCTGGAACGAAAGCACCTTGTTACTCCCCTATAATCTCAGCAATCACCGGTTTGAGTCTATTAACCAAAACCTTAGTCAAAACCTTATAAAAAGATTGGCAAAGACTAATGGGCCTGAATTTAGATGGCAAATTAGCATTATCCATCTTAGGGATCAAAATAACCAGTGTATCCTTCCAGCTTTCTGACATAGCATTAGTGTTAAAAAAATCCATAACAGCACAAATTACTTCCTTCTTAATAATGCTCCAATAAAATTTAAGAAAATAGGAATTGATACCGTCAAGGCCGGGTGCACGATTATTGCCCAAACTGAAAACAGCTTGCTGGACTTCCAATTCCGTAATTACTGAGTCAAGCGTCTCCCGAATCTGCTCAGAAATCACATTGTCATTAGAGAGCTCAGACTAATCATCACGAGAAATGCTACGATCTTTCCATTTAGAAGAGAAAAACTGCCAAAACTCATCCTGTATCAGCTTAGGATCATTCACCATCTCACCATCTCTATTACAAACCTCAACAACCCGATTGCTTCTACGCCTAACTGACACCACAGAATGAAAGAAATGTGAATTAGCATCCCTTTCCTCTATCCAACGAACCTTTGCCCTTTGACGCCACCAAGTGGAAATCCGAGCTAAAGTTGAATTGAGTTCAGCAACTAGAGCACGAAGTTCCGTTTCCTGCTCACTATTCAAGCCAGCCGCATCACATTCAATCTCCTGTAGCTGCTCAATCCTACCTTCCAATGAAGCCTTGAGTTCTCCCAGATTCTTTAAACGGTTCCGGCTGCAGCGAAACAATGCCTTCAGAGTTCTGTTACACTTTCTATTCAGAATTTCAACAGGATTACCAAAATCCTGGTTGGTCCAATACTTCCATACAACCTTCCACGAAGCAGGAAAGGTCATCCAAACATCTTCAAACCAAATCCATTTGAACTTAACAGCCTCCCCCTGTGAACATAACTTCAACACAATCAGGCAATGGTCAGATGCCAAACCAACTAAATGCTTAACAGCCGCAAAGGGTGCCAAACCAAGGCCAGCTGAATTCATCAGAAAGCGATCTAGTCTCACCCAAATTTTACTGTTACCATCTTTGTTATTAGACCAAGTAAACTTTGGTCCCACAAATCCAAGATCATGAAGGTCATTGCTAACCATGAAATCTGTCATCTCTTGAGCTCCAGCAGAAAATTTAAACTGTTTCCCGCCCTTCTTCTCCTCTTGGGCCAAACAACAGTTAAAGCCTCCTCCAACTACTAGAGGAAGGTCCATATTCACATTTGAGCTAATGGCATTCCATAACTCACGTCGAATATAGTATTCCTTATTAGCATATACCAAAGCAATACTCCACTTTTGCAAGTTATGCAAAGTCAGTTGTCCCAATAGAACTTGTTCTGTGGCCAGTGAGACTTCAAACTACATTATATCTTTCCTCCAAAGGGCCAGCAGGCCACCCGATTTGCCAACAGCTGGATAATGAAAAAATTCCCAGTCACTTCCAATAAGCCTATCCACATCAAATCTATTAATATCTTCAACCATAGTTTCAACCAAACCAACAAAACACACCTCGTTAACAACGACAAGGTGTCGCAGGTAATTACTCGTATTTTTCTTACGAGCACCCCTGCAGTTCCAGAAAAGAATTGAGGATATTAATTACCCATAGGGGAGGCGTCCCCGCCGCCATCACCATCATTATCCTCCTTTTTTCTTTTCCTAGGAAGCTGCTCAATCGGACCCAAATGCTTCAACTCCTTATCAAAAAGAGCCTGGGAAATCCTATTCCTAGGCAAGGGCTGCTTCACACCTGCTAAAAACAGTAAAAGCTGGTTAATCCCCAGCCGCTTCTCCTTCCAAGTGGACTTAAATTTTTCTTTCCCTTTCGTTAATGGTGGCTTCGTAACCTCATTCAGGTTGATTTGCTTAGGAAATGGCTCCTGTTTAGCAATTCCTTGATCTCCAATCTTTTTCACTTGCTGTCGATTGCCTCTATTTCTTCTAGGAGGAACCAAATTTCATGGCCCAAAGAGCCTCTCAACTTCATCCTGATCAGTCAATTTCCCTTTCTCAATTTCAGGAAAAGGAATATTCCTATGGGTGTTCTCAGTCTGCTTAGGACTACCACCATCATGTCGAAACTTTTCTTTGGGATTTCTGTCCACTAGATTAGGCTCACAAGGGGCATTTGAAGTAGATGCCTTCTCATTCACAGAACCTGTAGTCCCCATCACAGTACCAAGAGCTACCTTTGGCAGCTGCCCATCACGAATTCCATTCTGCTTTGCCATGTCTGGCTGCCTATTTGTCTCCATTACATTCACCTTATTCACAATACTTGGACAGCTTTCCTTTCTATGGCCAATCCGACCGCATTGAAAACAAGACAATGAAAGCCCCTCATATTCCACTCTTTGATAAAACCGGCCATTGATCCCATAAATTATTATAACTTAGAGATATGATGTATACACTGAGTTATATTAATAACACATTATTGTTTTAATTAATATTTTCATAATAAAATCTCAATAACTAAATAAGTTGGAGAAGAGAATATATATTATAGATGGGAAATTATGAGAGAACAATAATTATATTAAAAGTGATAAATTTTTAGTTTAGAATTAATTTTTAGTTTAGAAATAACACTGTCGTTGCCAGGTCCCAAATCGAGAATGAGAAAAGTGGAGGGTTGCGTTAGGTAGTCGACAGCCAGCGTAAAACTTGTCGAATAATTATGACATGAATCTTTTATTGAAATGATGAAACTTTTAAGAATGTTTAGAACTAGTAGATGAAATAATCCATCCGAGCATGTGTTCCCTCCTTAGTATTTCAAGCTCTTAAGTCAAGTCCTCACAAAATCAGTGTCAAATACATAAAATACAATTGATATCTCATGAAATATACATACCTTCCCATTACGGGTGATATTGAGTCAACTAGAGCCAAGTTTGAGTCAAGTCAATAGCGTTTGATTTAAGACCACTTTCAAGTTAATTTGAATCAAGTCCATTTATAAAATATTTTTAAATCAAATTAATGATTATTGTTTTGTATGAAATTATTCAAAATACATTTACAAGGAAGTATTATAAAATATATTAAATATAAATGTACAAATATACAATTTTACATGTAATGTAATTATGAACACACATACATGTATGTGTATACATCTACTTACACATATAAATATGTGCATATATTATATATAGAGTTGAATCGAGCTTAATTGTGCAAGCATCCTCGACTTGAAGCATTTTGGTTTTGATTTTGGATTGATTGAAATTTGGGCAATTATCGAGCAAGTTTTTGAGTTTAGAGCATAATTACCAAATGTAAATCATATTATGAGTCGAGCAAATTAATGCATCATGAGAGCCTATAGTGGGTTCAATACATCAACGAATATACAACTTGAACTTTCCATAACCCAATTTTCCAATTTTAAGTCACCAAGAGTTGGATCTTGTCCAGTCACCAAAAAATCAACCTTATTTGGCCCTCAATGCTAAGCCATTGAACTCATTCAAGGACTAATGCATTTGCTAACTCGCCAATGCTATTTGCCCAAGGAACTCAACAACTTAGGGAAAGCATTTGACAACCAACTAGCAGTTTTCACCAAGGTTAATTTCTCACAACTAGAAATAGGGGGCCACTGGTCAAGCACAAACACGAAGGAATCGTGTACTTTTGGCCAAAACTATCTCACTACAATCACTCTAAAATTTTCCCTCATAACCTCTCTCTTCTAGACTTCTCTCCTAGCTTGTTTAGACTAAACCTTCTTTATCAATAGGGCCCTCTATAAACTAACCCGCTTAAAGAGATTCTCATAACTAATTTTTCACATATAATATTGAATCCAACATCAGCCCCACTTCCTTGTTTAAAATAGAATAATAATGAGATCAACAGTCTAATATAAGGTTCAAAGTCTGCCGCTAGCATACACTTGAACAAAGTTTAAACTTCTCGGAAGAAAGTAGATGCTTGCTTGCTTGACAATATCCAAATTTCCAGTCTGAACCAAAAGAAAAAAAAAACAAAACATGAGGATCACAATGAAAACTCCAATAGAATGATTTCTGGCAAGGAACTATGCGTGACATAGAAAATCCCAAATACTCTCATCATCAACCATCAGGATAAATGGCACCTTACAAAAATTTTCAAATGATTGGGACAAGTGCATACTCAAGGCAAATCGCATGTTTGTCAAGGTACTTACTGATTTTCTGTTTGAAGTATGATTGAAAACATTCTGCAATTTCAAGAGAAGACCAAGCTGTAACTCATCATATTTAGTAATTTGACTTACAAGGAACCACGTACTTTCCTCTCATCCAAAAATAAATCAATAAAACAAACGAAAGTTCTCTGTCTTTTCTTGACTAAAAATGCTAAAACAGAGAAATCCTAATAAGGATCAATGATAAGTATAAATTAGACTAGAGAGGTTCAGCATCAAGTTTCAATATATTATGGCAACCTACAGTAGCAACTGATAATTTACCAATCAGAATCGATTAGACAGCTCAATATTTCATAATGAATCAACATGAAGAATATCTAATAGCTATCAAAAATCTATTTAATATGTGAAAAAAAAATTAACATGGAGTGTCAACGCATAATTTTGATCAACCTAGAATTCAATCCCAAAACTTTGGCAAAAATTCCAAATTTTTTACCAATTAAACAAGCTAATACCCAAAACATGCGAAACATATAATCCTCACACAACATGCTTGTTAAAGAATGATCATATGACCAGCAATAAGAAAATGTTTAGTGTTAACGCACAAATTTGATCTAACCAGAATTCAATCTCATAACTATGAAAAAAACTTCCATGTTTTTTACCAACATAACAAGCAAGCACCCGCAATATGCGAAACATGTGATCCTTACACAACTTTCTTGTTAAAGGATGATCAAATGATCAGCAATGAGGTAGAGCCGTAGAGGCTTCAAGGAATAAACCGATATCCATCATTCAAGATTAGAGAATAAAGGAAATTAGGAGCTTAAAGGAATAAAGCGATGACGCGCTGTAGCACGTAACAAACCTGATCCATAGCGAAGTTAAAGTAATTCCCCATAGGACGGCGGATGATGTGCTTCTTGCTGCTCATGTGGTGGACTTCCGCGTATGCCTGGAACCCCGCGTACACGAACCCGATCACATTCACGGAAAGGCAGTACCTGCACCATACAGAGACCAAAACACCGGTAAGAACTCCGGCGTAGTATGGGAATCATCAGATCCTGACAACCCGAACCTCGAAGAACCACCCACCGGTACTCCTTATAGCTGTTGAAGGCGTCAGTAGTCCAGCCCCTGTCCTTGTCAGCGGCCATCACTGAGAATGAGATAAGGCAAAGCGCCGCCGCCACCATTCTCGCCACCACATCCGCCCTTCTAACAGCCTCCGCCCGCCATTGACGCCGCAGGATCGAACTGACAACAGTCGAGTTCTCCGTTTCCAGCACCTGCTTCGCCTCCGTTGGTGCCCGAACAGCCGCTTTAGCCGATGCCGGCGACGACAGCGGCGACAAAAAGGAAGTAGGCGGGGGTTCTCCGCCGTCCGGCGAACGAACAACGATAGCCTTAGAGCTGGGGGTCAGATCATCCGAGTTCTGGAGAGGTGATCGGAGAGAAGGGCTTATGCCCTCCTCCATCGCCTCTTTGGCCATTAGGAGAATTCTTCAGAGGCAGTGGCGTTCGGCTTAATTGTGCGATGTCTTTAAACGTGTGAATGACGCGTCAGTGGGTGGTGGACCGGTTAGTCAGCTCAGTTCTACGAGCCTCGTGTATATAGTGTCAAACTTGTGACTGGATTCGGGTCTAACTTGACACGCAGCCAAGTTTTTCAACCGCAAAATAAACTAGTGACCACTTCGCTGTCACCGCTTACTAAACAGATAAGGTCACAAATGGGTTCTTTCATATCATTGGTTTTGTAAAATCAAATATCAAGAAATTTTGATTCAAGTCAAATCGGCCAAGTTCAAGCTAAGGCCAGCTCCAACCGAAAAACTCAATTTTCACTTCAAAATACGGTAATACACCAAAATACACTTGTCTCCATCCGAACTCCATTTTCTAACACCAAAAAAGAATATTCCTAGTATATTCTTTCTCATACTTTATTTTATATTTTTTTAATCATATCTTTATATTCATAAATTTTTTGAATTAAACCTATTATAATTTTAAATATATATAGATTTTTGCTCGATAAAATAATTTGGAATATTAAGATGTCCTAAATAAACAAATATATATTTAATAAAATGAAAATTATATTAAAACACAAATAGGAACGAAAAAAAATGTAAGGGCAACTAAACATTAGAATTAGTATATTGATCACATAAATGATCAATTAATACATTTCACAGTGCAATGTGAGCATCTTTATTCCTGATTTGTTTATGGCGAGCGATAAATTCTTGAAACCGAGTATTTTCATCCATCACCATTTCAACCTCTGGGGGTGGCGCTTCTCTCCCAACTTGAACAGGTCTAATGAGATTGCCTTCATCTTTGATTATCATGTTATGCAAAATTATTTATGTAGTCATTATATTATGCAGCACATCTTTGCTTCAAAAACAAACAGGTTCAGCCACAATTGCGAAACGAGATTGGAGAGCTCCAAAAACATGTTCTACGTCTTTTCTACATGATTCCAATTTTATTGCAATATATTATTTCTTTGGAATACGTGGTTCTTGAATAGTTTACACAATAGTGGACCATTTCGGATATATATTATTAGCAAAATAATAACCCATGTTATATTATTTCCTTGAATGACGTAACGACAGGGATGAGATATACCTTGAGTGAGATTAGAGAATAGGTGGGAAGACTCCAACATGTTTATATCATTATTAGTGCCTGGCATACCTAAGTAAGCATGCCATATCCAAAGATCATAATCTGTCATGGCTTCCAGAATAATTATAGGTGATCCAATACGTCACACGTATTGCCCAGCCCACTCGGTAGGACAATTTTTCCACTTATAGTGCATACAATCTAAACTTCCCAACATTCCTGTAAAACTACATTGTTCATTAATATGAATAAGTCTAGCCACATCATTGATTGTTGGTGATCTTAAACATTGCTCTGAAAATATCTGAACTACGGCTCTACAGAATCTCTTCACACTTTCGATTATTGTTGATTCGCCTATTCTAATGTACTCGTCTGTGGCATTTGCGGGTAATCCATATGCTAACATTCGAAGGACGGATGCTACTTTCTAGAGGGGTGATAAACAAAGCTTGCCGGTGCGATTCATTCATTGGTGGAAGTAGCTATCATGTGATTTTACTACATCAAGCACGCGCAGGAATAATGTTCGAGACATTCAATATCTCTGTCAAAGCATTGTATCATTGTATACTTGTTTACTTGAGAAGTAATCTTGATAAAGTCAACGATCTGTAACACCCGATCACAGTTTATAAAAGCACACCCTATAACTGAGCCTCCTGCAAAAATGTGGTTAATAAGTCGTGTAAGCAAGAATTGGATCATAATAGTATTATTTGATATGGCACGGCATATCATCGCTTTCTCTTCCTATAAACTATTTATCAGTTGGAGTGTGTCTTCTTCATATGAGGAAGATGAAGATGAAAAACTATAATGCATATTGATATTGTGATGTTAAGATCACATGGGAATCTGCTATTTATAGGAGAAGTGCAATGAGTGGTCACATCCGATCAATATTACTTGAGAAGTGTGAGAATCTAAAAGAATAAATTAGAGTGAGTAGTCACATCCGGTCAATGCTACTTGAGAAGTGTGAAAATGCTATATGATAAATTGGAATGAGTGGTCATATCGGTCAATGCTACTTGAGATGTGTGAGAATCCTATAGGATAAATTACAGTGACTAATCAAATCCAAATAATACTGCATGAGAAGTGTCAGAATCCTATAGGACAAATTCCAGCGAGTGACCACATCCAGAGTGATATTAAATTACAAAGTTAGAAGGATGTCAAGAATGCCAATAAAATTATTCTAGTGTGATTGTTTAAAGTCTTGTGTTGTTTTGTGTTTTATTTTTGAAATTATTTTAATTTTTAGTACTGGTCTTGTGTTTGTGTTTTGTGTTTTAGTTTTTATTTGTGTTGTTGGTCTTATCTTGTATTTGTGTTTTAATTTGTAAGATGATTTTTTTTATTGATTGATTGAGTGGGAGATTAGGAGAAAAGAATGTTAATTAGTAGTTCAAACAATAATTATTTTGTCATCATCAAAAGGGAGAGATTATTGCAACAGAAATCAAGATTGAGCTGATGATTTTTTATAATAATATTGTGCTGATTTTTGTATTGTTTCTTCTAGCACATATTAGAATTATTTATTTATTTTTTTGTGTACTAACATTTTAGAAAAATCATAAACTACCCCAGATTAATGAAGACTTCAAGAAAAGTTAGAATTGGAAGCCATGTAATAGAGTCTATAAATTTCTATTTTTTTATTTTCTTGAGTCTGAGAGAGTGTGATTGTAATTGGGTAACTGTGCACAAACCCACAGGGAATGAGTGACTGAATTTAATTTTTTAAAGCTAATTGTACTATACGATCAATAATCATACTATACGATTTAACTTAGTGTTTTTCTCCAAATTGTGGTTTTCAAATCTGGGCTTGAATTTTTGAACTATTCATACTGTATGATACTGTTCATATAGACGACTGATAGGATATAAAATTGGGATCATACCAGATCATACAAAATGAAGTCCTGATTTGTTGAACTATTCATATTGTATGATGTCAAGTCATACAAACGACTAATAGGGTATGAAATCAAGTTCGTACCAGATGAATATATTAATTTTTTAAACTATTCATATAATACGATCTGTATTCGTACAGATGAATGACAGTATATGAAACTAGGTTCATACCATTTTGTATAAGGATTTTTGAACTGTTCATACAGATGATCCACAATCATACTGTACGATCTGATGTCGATTCACTTGAATTTTTTAGTTTTTTGCTAGTTTTTTATGATGTTTCTATATAAGGAGTCCTAAAAATTGTCATTCAAGACCTTTGCTACGAATTTGTCTTGAGAGTGACCATTGAGTGTGAGTGTTTGGGAGAGATTGTGAGAGTGAAGTGTGAGAGATCTAGTGAGGGGGAGTTGTGAGGGATTCACAAGGTTGCCCAAAGTGAGGATATCTTTGTCTTCTTCAAGTTTATGCCCATCTCCTCTAAACGCTCTTGACAGAATATCTTCAACATTGTGTCCAGGTTCTCTGCCTTCACAAGGAGGGTGAAAAGGATGACGGTTCTCTGCCTTCGTTAGGAGGATGAAAAAAGAAGACAGTTTTCTACCTTCACCAAGAGAGTGAAAAAGGACGACAATTCTCTACCTTCACCAGGAGGGTGAAAAAGGACTATGATTCTCGGCCGCACTAGGTTGGTGGAAGAGAGTTTGTAATGGCTTCTTTATATTGCTGTGGGGAAAAAAGAAGAGGCACTTTCATTTAATGCAATACCTAGAGAAGGAGTCTCCAGGGACTGGACGTAGGTCTAGTTTGAACTGAACCACTATAAAAATTAGTGTTCTTTTGTTCACTTTACTCTTTCTACATTTTTATTTTTCAGTACTTTAAAGTTTGGTGGTTCAAAAATTATTTTATGATAACCATATCTAATCAACAACTTATCTTAAAATCATTGATTAAGTTTTCTAGAATTGGTTCTTTAAAATCCAAGAATTTTTTAAATACCAATTCACCCCCCCCCCCCCCCCCCTCTTGGTTAGTCTTAGGATAGTTCTATTAGGTCTAACAACCTACATGAACTTTCAAGTGGTATTAGAGCTTATTTCAAAAATTAAAGTTTAGATTACTTTTTAAAAATCAATCATGGCAAATTTTGGAAATCGAAATACTACTGCAGGATATTTGATCACTAGATCATATTTATTCAAAAACATTCCATTTGATTTTGGAAAACTTGCATGTCTATTTTTATGTAATCACTTGACTATTGCATGTGGATGTTAGTACATGATGGCTATACTACACCTACTAGACTTGTGGATGGCATTAGAATTGAAACACCATTTGCTGATTGGACTATAGAAGAAAGGGAATTAGCACAGCTGAATGCTAAATGTCTAAATAGTTTTTTTATGCATTGAAATCAGAAGACTATATACGTGTTCCAACTTGTAAAACTGGAAAAAAAATCTGGGATAGACTTTGCATAACTTATGAAGGGACAAATGAGGTGAAACAATCCAGGTTAAATATTTTATTGCATGACTATGAACTATTTTGCATGAAATCGAATGAGTCAATTTCTGATATGTATACATGTTTTACTTATATTGTTACCTTATTGCATGCTTTAGGTAGAGAACTAACTAATTCTAAAAAAGTAAATAAAATCCTACGTCATTTATCTACTGCTTATGATGCAAAGATAACTGCCATAATGGAGTCAAAAGATCTAAATGTATATTCTATTGACAATCTGCTTGGATCACAGATTGCTTATGAGTAAAAAGTGAATCAAAGACAGACTGATACAGGTGACAGGCAAAAAGATAAGAATATAGCTTTGAAAGTTGAGAATTCAAAGAATGATCAATTAATGCCTGAAGATAAAGAGGATATCACACTCATGACTAGGCAGTTCAAAAGTTTCCTAAGAAGAAAGCAACGGAGATGTTAGTATTGGAACAAGGGTAAATTCAACAAGAATGCAAAAATTTCAAATAACGTCATTTGTTATGAATGCAGGAAGCCTAGACATATTAAGATCGATTGCCCAAATCTCAAAGCTAATCCTAGCAAGGAGAAAGTTGAGGAGAAAACTAATGTTAAGAAGGGCAAGAAAAGACTACAGAGAGCTTTGTAGGCCGACTTAGCTTCAGACTCCTCAGAAATAGAAGCAGAATAGGAGGTTATAAATTTGTGCTTAATGGCAGACAATCTTGATCATTCAGATCAAGATGAGTTATGTGACCTATCCTATAATAAACTATTTAAAGTTTTTGAGAAAATCTATAATGTATATAGGAAACTTAAAAAATTGCATGCTAATCTTAACCTTGAGCATTTGAATTTACAAAAAGAATATAAAAATCTTAGGAATGATCATATGAACATTGATGGTAACCACATGGCTTTATTGGATGAATTCGATGATTTAAATAAGAAGCATGAATAATTGAAAATATTTTATAGTGAGCTTAAAAATGATTTTAAAGTTTTTATGAGTGAAGCTGAACATAAGAAAATTGATTTAAAAATTGAAAATTTGATTTAAAAAAAATGTTAACTCATATATCGAAATAAAAATAAAGGATATTATGGAAAATAGATCTACTCCCACACTTGAATAATTTTATCAGTCTAAATAAAAGCATACAAGTTCAAAACCTAGGAAGAGACATTATAACTCATATAGATTAATAAATCCTTTTTCTAGTGTGAAATATTTTCATGTGGAATGTTAGGACATATATTCCATACTTATTCTATTCATAGTAGAACACATTTATTGTGAAGATCTAAGATGCATCAAACATGAGATATCAAGAATGCATCTGGTTTATCATTTCCAAGAGGTGAACCCAAATTTATTTGAATTCCCAAGTCTAACGTTTGATTTTTTTGTAGAAAAGCTCTCATACAAGGCCTCGTGAGAGCATTTGGTACTTAGACAACTGATATTCAAAATATATGATAGGAGATACAACTCATATTGCTAGAAGCTAGGAATGAATGCAAGGTAACACTGGGAGATAATACCACTAGGAGAGTTATAGGTACATTTATGATTGGTAACAAGAACAATTTCTTTATTGAGACTATTTTATTTGTTGAAGGCTTAAAATAATTAGTCAGCTTTATGATAGGGGTTTTAACATTAAATTTTTACCTACAAGCTGTATTATAAGCCAAAATAGAGTTGATTTGTTGCATGAAAATATGGTAAATAATGCTTACATGCTTGAATTAAATTATATTAAATCTTCTAATGCTTTTTATCTCAAAACTATCTCTAATGAATTTTGGTTATGGCATAGAGAATTTTGTCATGCAAGCATGAAATATCTTATGAAGATTATCCAGAAGGATTGGTTAAAGGCATACCCAAATCAGACTTCACTAAGGATCACCTGTGTGATGCATATCAATTAAGAAAATAAGTCAAATCCTCCTTTCATTAATTAAGGATCTTATAACTAGCAAACCATTAGAAGTTCTTTACATGGATCTTTTTAGACCAGTTAGCACTATCAGTCTAGGAGGAAAAGCTTATGGGTATGTAATTGTTAATGATTATTCAAGATTCACTTGGATTAGATTTTTATCATATAAGAGTGAATCATTTGATGAGTTTAAAATTTTTTCTACTTAGATTCAAAGGAAGCTAGGTTGTGAAATTCTTATAATTCAAAGTGATCATAGAGGAGAATTTGAAAATAAAAATTTTGAAGTTTTCTATAAAGAGCAAGGAATAAATCACAACTTTTAAGCTCCTAGGACTCCTCAACAGAACAGAGTTGTTGAAAGAAAGAATAGAATATTGATAGAAACCGTTAGAGCCATATTGGCTGAATATTCACTTCCTAAATATTTTTTAGCTGAAGCAGTTAGTACAGCTTGTTATGTTTTGAATAGGGTGAATATTAAATTTAAGTTGAACAAGACACCCTATGAACTTCTTAAAGGAAGAACACCTAACCTCTCACATCTACATATCTTTGGATGTAAGGTGTTTATTCATAACAATAGTAAAACTCCTTTAGAAAAATTTGATCCTAAATTTGATGAAGGAATTTTTCTAGGATAATCTAGTGTTGGCAAACCCTATAGAGTTTTTAACAGAAGGACTTTGGTAGTTGAGGAGACCACTCATATAGTTTTTGATGTATCTGATATTTTTTGAGGGTTTAAGTTGGAAGAAAAAGATGTTATACAAATAAACCAAGAAATTGAATATATAAATCTTGAGGAAAGGGTTGAAATAGAAAATGTATTATCTAGAGAATGGAAGTATTCTAAAAGTCATTCTAAAAAATTGATTTTGGGAAACCCGAGTGAAGGTGTTAGAACTAAGCATAGATTGAGCAAAGAAGTGAACCACTCAGCTTTTATTTCAATGATTGAACCCATTAATATAAATCAAGCATTTTCTGATGAATTCTAGATTCTAGCCATGCAAGAAGAGATGAATTAATTTGTTAGAAATGATGTTTGGGAATTAGTAAAAAGACCTAAAGATTAAAGTATTATTAGAACTAAGTGGGTTTTTAAAATAAGATAAATAATTCAGGTGTAGTGGTTAGAAATAAGATAAGATTGGTGGCTAAGGGGTACAATCAAATAAAAGGAATTGATTTTGAGGAGACTTTTGCCCCTATAGCTAGACTTGAAGCAATTAGGGTTCTTTTAACCTTTGCTTGTTTAAAAGGATTCAAATTATTTCAAATGGATGTTAAGAGTGTCTTTTTTAATGAGGTGATTAAAGAGGATTTTTATGTAGAGCAACCCTTAGGATTTAAAAATTGTCAATTTCTTAATCATGTGTTTAAATTAAAAAAGTATTGTATGAACTAAAATAGGCACCTAGGACATAGTATAAAAGGCTAAGCACATTTCTACTATAAAGATCTTTTGTTAAATGGAATGTGGACACTACTCTCTTCTTAAAAAGAGTAGGAGATGATATACTCATTGTTTAAATATATGTTGATGATATTTTATTTGGATATATAAATAAAAATTTTTATGATAATTTTTAAAAAATAATGAGTAGTGAATTTGAAATGAGTTTGATGGGAGGCTTGAGTTACTTTCTTGGTTTTAGCATAAAGTAGAAAGAGGATGGCACATTTTTGAGTCGGTCAAAATATATTAAGGATATCCTCAAGAAATATGAAATGAATAAAGCTAAACTAATAAGTACACCAATGAGTTCCTCAGTGCAATTAGATAAGGACTCTAAAGGCAAATTTATTGATCAAAAGAAATTTAGAGGGATGATTGGATCATTACTTTATTTAACTTCTAGCAAACTTGATATCATGTTTAGTATTTATATGTGTGCTAGATTTCAAGCTGATCTAAAAGAATCTCACCTAACTGCTATTAAAAGAATTATGAGATATCTTTTAGGAACTGAAAATTTTAGAATTTAGTATTCTAGAAATAGCACATTTTTTGATGTCATTGGATATTCTGATTCAGATTTTGCAGGGTGTAGGATAATAAAAAGAGTACTTATGGGATTTGTCAATTCATAGGAAACTCCTTAGTTTCTTGGTCTGATAGAAAGCAAAATTTGATAGCTCTTTCTACTGCTGAAGCAGAATATATAACCTTAAAGAGTTGTATGGCACAAGTTCTATGGTTAAAACAACAACTAGTGGACTTAGATTTTTCAATTGACACTATTCCAATTTTCTGTGATAATATAAATGTCATTTGCATTTCAAAGAATCATATCCAACACTCCAGGACTAAGCATATAAATATTAGGCATCACTTCATTAGGGATCATGTCATCAAAGGAGAAATTGAGCTACATCATGTAGCAACAAAAAATCAACTTGCAGATATTATCACAAAACCACTAACTTTTAAAATTTTCAGCATCTTAAGAACTAGATTGGGTGTTATTGATATTCATGCATAACAATTTAAAATTCTGCAAATTACATCTATAATGTATTTCATGTATGTTGATGTTTATGAATTGTTCTTTATTTGTATTTCATTGTTGTTTGATTTTTACTCTGGTTTGGGTTTGTTTTCTCATTAGTATAATTTTTGTTTTCATTTTTGAGTCTCACAGATCTTAGCTGATTTGTTTTTTAGAAAAGTGTTCTGTTTATTATACCTTAAGTTCCTCTTCCGTTCGTACTGTATGAACCACTTTTGTACTATACAATTTCCATAGATTTTACATGGTGTCTTTTCTGAATGGGTGAGATGATAAATATGATTTTTCTTGAATATATCGTACTGTACAATGACATCATTATCATCTATACAATCAACGTATCTTTCATTTGTACAAAATGTTATTTCCAAAGATCATCTGTACGAACACTTGTTCGTCTGTATGGTTGTGTTGTTAATTTGTATTCAGACAAATTCATTAGGTAGGTATGATCATTATATTCTGATCGTCCCAGATGAACACCTGTTCGTCTGTACGGTCAGTTTGGTCAAAAAGTCAGACGATACGACTCCTCAAAAATTGTGTTGACGAAAAGACGTTTCACTATAATAATTATTCTTGACCATTTTTTTTCGTATGTATGAACTTTAGTTCGTATTATATGAAATTTTAGATCGTACATATGAACCCAAATTGTACTATACGATCAAGTTCAAATTCTTAAAATTGGAGTTTATTCTTTAGATTTTTTCAATCCTTTTCATCTCCTATTTCTTTCAACTCTTGTATTCGAACTTCTTTTCATATGGCAAGCAGTAGAAAGCATCCACAAATGTCTAGAGGTGGTTCATCTCGTTCTGAATGAGATGATAACTTTCTGTCAAAGGAAAATGAACAAGCTAATGATCAGTTCATTCAAGCTAAGATTACTCCCTCTCGACTTCTTATTCAAGAAGATATAAACTATCTGATCATGCACCTTTTTTACTCCACTCAATTTTTATTTATTCTCACTTTGATCTACGCTTTTCATTCTGATAGCTTCTATTATTTTCTCGCCAACTTGAGAATGAGAAAAAATAATACCGTTACGTCATCTTATGTCTTTCATCAACGTGTTGAAATCACTAAAGAGGATTTGGGGACCTTCTTACATCTTAGGACTGAGGGGATTAGGGCTCATTCTATGGATTCTAGAGGTGATTTTGATTGGACTGCTGTTAATCAAACTATTAGGGGCATTCCTTCTATTCAATATTTACCCATAGTTCAGTCTTTGAATCAAAATGCAAGGATCATCCAGCATGTTTTAAGAACCTCTATTATCCCTAAAGCTGGAGATCAAATTAATATCACTCCCTTACTTAGCATAGTCACATATTATATCATATCAAACACTCTATTTGATGAAGCCTAGTTGATTCTAGACTACATTCAAAATCTCACTGACATTAAAACCCCTTCCTCTAGCAGGAAGAAGAATGTGGCTTTAGGATATTTGATTGCCTATATTCTTGACAAAAAATACAATCTTATCCATCATATTCCTCCAAATAATCTGCCTTGCTATTTTACCGGTGCTCTATTTCGTATTCTTTCTCATCGGGATCAAGGGGAAGAGGGAGAAGAATTTGATGAAGAAGGAGGACCTGCACCTACACCAGCACCCGCACCTGCTCCTGCTCCTGGACCAAAGCATAACTTCTATCAAGAAATCGTTCAAAGATTTGATCGCCTCGAGACTCATTTTGATCAATGCTTTGATTATATTGAGAATCGTCTGAACTAGCAGGACTTCAGGTATAATGAAAATATGGGCTGGGTTAGAGGACAATTTGACTCACTGAATACTCAAGTAGCTACTATCAATGGCTACTTCTCTATGTTTAGTCCTCCACAGCCTCCTCCTGATCAGGATCCCTCAGAGTTTTAGATTGTTTATTGTTGTTGTATCTTTTGAGATTCTTAGTGTTTATTTGTGATGTTGCATTTAGTAGTTTATGTTTTTGGATCAGTTATAGTTGTTTTATTTGAATCTATGTTATGTTGTTATTGGGAATTGATTGCAAATGGATTGACTTGTGATATTCTTAATTCTCTTAAATTGTTTATAAGCTACTGTCGACTAGTTTACATATGTTGATCTAAAGATTGAAAATTTTAAAGTTTTTGCATTACAATATTATTTCCTTTACCAAAATTGAATTCATCTCAAGTTTTTAAATCAATTTATAATTAGGCTTAGGTAAGGAAATCATCTTCAGTGTTCTAACAGACATATATCTTATAGATATAATTGTTGCAAAAAATATTTCTCATTTTTCTTTTACTTTCTTGTTCACTGTGTTGTTTTTATTGTTATTTATTGGGTTTATTATTGCTTTAGATTGTGGAAAGAACAAAATGTCAAAAAGATGCATAAAGTGTGTCAAAATTGAAAAGAGGCACAAAATGAGCCCAACCTGAAAAGATGCACAATGATCGCCAAATAAAATTCAAAATTAAAAGATGCGCAATGATCGCCAAATTTGGAAAGAAGCATAAAATGAGCCCACACTACATCTAGTTCTTTCCTCTATAAAGAAAAATCCATGCATTTAATAATAACTTCAACTCATGAATTTGAAACTAATTGTTTTTTATTAAATTCTTATTTTACAATAATTATTATATATGATATTCATGCTTTCTTGAACGAACATTGACCCTGATCAACTTCTCTTGTTTTAGTTTATTTTTTGATTTAAAATTCGAGATTTTTATGTCAGAAATTTAATGTTGTTTTGCAAATTTTTAAATTTATCTTATTTATCGACGATCATATTAATTCATAGCATTATACATTTTCAGAGAATTCTCCTCTTTTTGTTGATGTCAAAAGGGGGATCTATATAGTGTGATTGTTTGAAGTCTTGTATCCAGTGTGATTGTTTGAAGTCTTGTGCTATTTTGTGTTTTGTTTTTGAAATTTTTTAAATTTTTAGTCAATGGTCTTGTGTTTGTGTTTTATGTTTTAGTTTTTGTTTGTGTTGTTGGTCTTGTCTTGTGTTTGTGTTTTGATTTGTATGATGATTTTTTTTATTGATTGATTGAGGGGGAGCTTAGGAGAAAAGAATGTTAATTAGTAGTTCAAACAATAATTGTTTTGTCATCATTAAAAAGTAGGAGATTGTTGCAACTCAGAAATCAAGATTGAGCTTGTGATTTTTTATAATAACAAAATTAATTATTGTGCTGATTTTTGTATTATTTCTTCTAGCACATATTGGAAATTTCTATTTATTTTTGTGTGTACTAACATTTTAGGAAAATCATAAACTACCCTAGATTGATGAACACTTCAAGAAAAGTTAGAATAGTATGCCATGTAATAAAGTCTGTAAATCTCTATTTTTTTATTTTCTTGAGTTTGAGAGAGTATGATTGTAATTGGATAATCGTGCACACAAATAAGAAATGAGAGACTGAATTTAATTTTTTAAAGATAATCATACTGTACGATCAACAATTGTACTATACAATTTGACTTAGTATTTTTTCTAAATTACTGTTTTTAAATCTGGGCTTGAATTTTTGAACTATTTATACTGTGTGATATAGTTCGTACAAATGACTAATAGGGTATAAAATTGGGATCATACTAGATTGTACCAGACGAAGCCCTGATTTATTGAGCTATTCATATTATACGATGTCAAGTCGTACAGATGACTAGCAAGGTATGTAATCAAGTTTGTACCAGACGAATATATTAAATTTTTGAACTGTTCATACAGTACGATCTGTATTCATACAGACGACTGACGGTGTACAAAAATAGGTTTGAACCAGTTCATACAAGGATTTTTGAACTGTTCGTACAGACAATCCACGATCGTAATGTACGATCTGATGTCGGTTCATTTGAATTTGTCAGTTTTTGGATAATTTTTCATGTTATTTTTATATAAGGAGTCCTAAAAACTATCATTCAAGACCTTTGCTGTGAATTTCTCTTGAGAGTGGCCATTGAGTGTGAGTGTTTGGGAGAGATTATAAGAGTGAAGTGTGAGAGATCTTGTGAGTGGGAGTTGTGAGGGATTCACAAGGTTGCCCAAAGTGAGGATCTCTTTATCTTCTTTAAGTTTCTGCCATCTCCTTTGAAGGCTCTTGAGAGAAGATCTTCAATATTATGTTTAGGTTCTCTGCTTTCACCAAGAGGGAGAAAAAGGATGACAGTCTCTGCCTTCACCTGGAGGGTGAAAAAGGAAGACGGTTCTCTACCTTCACCAGGAGGGTGAAAAAGTATGACAGTTCTCTGCCTTCACCAGCAGGGTGACAAAGGACTACGATTTTCTATCGTATCAGGTTGGTAGAAGAGAGTTTATAAAGGCTTCTCCACCTTATTGTGGGAGCAAAAAGAGAGTCACTTTAATTTAGTGCAATACCTTGAGAAGGAGTCTCCAGGGAGTGGACGTATGTCTAGTTTGGACCAAACCACTATAAAATTTGGTGTTCTTTTGTTCACTTTATTTTTTCTGCATTTTTATTTTTTTAGTACTTTAAAGTTTCATGGTTGAAAAATTATTTTGTGATAATTATATATAATCAACTATATATCTTAAAAATCATTGATTAAGTTTTCTAAAAATGGTTCTCTAAAATTCAAAAAAAATTTAAATACCAATTCACCCCCCTCTTGGTTAGCCTTGGGACAGTTCTATTAGGTCTAACAACCTACACAAACTTTCAATTGTAATATAAATAGGGGTGAGGAGCATTTCATGTAAGTGGTATTCTATATCTATTAAGCCTTTGAAAAATATGTCTATCAAATAAATTGTATATTCTCACGAGCAAGATAAGCTCTTATGCAGAGTTTACAAGAAAATTTCTAATGACCCAATCACGGGTATATATCAATCATCGGATAACCTTTGGTCATATGTAGAAGAAGCCTATAATAATTTCAAAAGCTAAAGTTAGGAGATGCACTCAAAAAGATTTGTTCAATCTCGTATTTATACTATTGAGAAAGCAATATGGAAGATGCACACATGCATTTGGCAGGTTTAAAATAGAAATATTAGTGGTGCTTCAAATGAATATATTATGAGTATTAATGTTTATTATTAAAATATATCTTTTTCATTTCATAATTTATTTAATTGTAATTATGTATATCAATTTATAGTTAGATCAAGCCAAACTATTATTTGCTTAAGATGAGAAGTTCAAAGTAAGTTGGAAGTTTAATCATTTGTGGAACATTATTAAAAATTTCAAGAAATTTCAAGATGGTCAATCTAGTGCTAGGCAGGCATCATGTATGTCGAGCTTTGGGTATGCCTCATCAGAGTCAAAAAATCTATCCCCTGAATTTGGTAAACAACAATCTCCTGGACTCTTGGTGTTTTCTAAATTTAGATGATGAAAAATATAATGTTTGTGGCTCTCAATCTGAACGACTGATTGGGGTGAAGAAAACTAAGCTAAAAAGAAAAAAATTTGATGAAGAGATGTCAACCTTTATTAATACTCTGGAAGATGAAAACAAACAACTTATTGAGCAATTAAAAAAAATAAGTGCGCAGAGACAATAATATTTGGAGCTTCAAACTAAGAACTATGCCTTAAAAGAACTCAAGAAAGAAAATAAAATCTTGTTTGAAGACTTAAGTTTCATACAAAATCCTGATATTCGTGCATTTATTTAAGCTGAACATGCAAGAATTTTAGAAAAGAGGTTCAAACAATAATAAGATCAACAACAACCTCCTTCTTCAAACTCATTTGAATAATATCTCAATAATCTTGGAGGAGCCAATACCATTCTTCCAGATTATTAGATTGTCATTACTAGTTATTTTAATTTTTAGTTATCCGAACTTCTTCTGTATTTTATTTTCTATTTTTTTATTGAGGTATTGTATTACTCGATATCCTTTAAATATGTATGAGGATTTTATTTTAATTTTTATATTAATGTTGTATCTTAAATAAATTAATTACATAAAAAATATTTTAATTTCTAAAAAATAATGTGTTTCTAAATTATTATTTCTTAATTATTAATAATAAAATTCTACAGTTAAAAAATTAAAATTAGTAACCTATTTTTTGGATTTAAAAATAATAATAATAATAGCGAGTGAATAGTGCGATGCCAATATTGGTGTCGTACTGTTCACCCGCACCCCATTAGCATTTTTTTTTTTGGCATTCCAATGGAGCAACCGAGTGATGCTATACATCCGTTGAAAGTTTGGCTGGAGAAGCTCTAAGCAGGCCGAGCTCAAATCAAATTGGTCTACTCTAACTCTACTTGAAAGTAACTTGCTAGCATACGAAAAGACTTGGGCAACTATGTTATATAAACTCATCACAGGAATCTGAGTATAACATATCAAGTCAGCCTAAATAACTACTTAAGTTAGCCTCACTGACACTCAAGTTGGCCTGCGCAACTGCTCAATTGACCTTAGCATATGGGCTATTAAGATATTCATTTATCTTTGCATGACAAGCTACTTGTATATACGTATATATTTATATGTAATTCATAAGTATCTAATAGTTTCTAATAAGAGAACTAGACCAAAGAAATAACATCGCCCATCTAAGGCACCTGCTAGCATGGGAGGGTGACTCATCCTAACTAATCAAATCAAAGAGTCTTCTGAGGCATGCGCATCAAAGGACTCATACATGTTCATCCAATCCCTCAGGAATCTCTCACCTCAGTTGAGATCGACCTTCCAAGGCCTCTCACCATCATTCGTGACATGCCTCAGAATTAAATTTAAAAGAATTGTTCTTTTTATCTCTTAATATTACAATGAAGACCACTAGAGCAATCTATTATCTTTTATCAATAATAATATCAGTGGAAATCAAATTTGAAAGCTTTCTTGTTGGTGCACGTACTTTTGCCTGGACTCATATGTTAAACTCCTAAGACTCTATGATGTTTATAGTTTAAAACACAAACACTTTTTTTTCTCTGTAATCATAGCATGCATTTTACTTTTCTGCTACGTATACAAAAATAATGCACACAAGTTGACGACAAGCTAATGACAGCCTAAGCGATGGGGCCAAGTATGATATTCCTATTGGTATAGGGTCATTATGTTGGTAGATTTTCGTAGAAAGTCAGACATGTATATTTGCATTAGTCGCATATAAAACTTTAGAAGTTATGAAAAAATTTATTTCAAATTGCATTAATTAGGTGTATTTGAACCCTTAACATCTTTGAAATCCTAATTTGAATTCAAAATTTTAAAACCTTAACTCCTAAATAAATAGCCTATCTATCCTGCATTCATTAGACTTGATATCATATTTTTATAAAGTAGTTAAGTGGTTAGCTAGTTGTCCACTCAAGGCATACGTAAGCCTAATTACACAATTCCTGTACTTTCTTCTAGGTGTATACTCTTGCTTATCTAATAAATTGTTAGCTTAAACCTAAAATTTAATCTTGATCTAAATTTGGTAAAGCCCAACTTTAGTATAGACTAGAGTGTTTCTAGGAATCCCAAAATCTTAAGTACTATCTACCTTTTCTCCTATTAATTCCAAAAATAAGTGTTTATTAAGTTAAAATTGTGTTAGTATTTTCTTGTATATATTCTTGTGAGAATATCTATTTAATTAATATTGTGTTGGAAAGTTTAGGGTAAGGTCACAAAATAGGAATATGGCTCCAGCACCACAGTGCCCTAATAGTCTACACCATAGCTCCTTCAGTGCCCTAGTGCCACTCTAGAGCGTCAGGGAGCAACTATGTTCAAGAATTTTATAAATTAATTCAGCACCCCGGTGCCAAACCTTTAAGAGTCACAATGTCTGTAGTGCCTCTGCTCTGACATTTGGAGCGTCATTGAGCTACTTAGTTCAAAAAAATACACAATTAATTCAACACCATAACGCCGTCTCCTGGAGAGCTCCACAATGGTGTTGTAGCACCAAATCGCCAGTAGCACCATAGCGAGGAAGTTAGAGCAGTTCACTGATGAAGCATCACATCGATTCAGCCCAACGTCATGGTAGAGAATATCTTTCAGTGTTAGTTCAAGTTGTAATGCCACAGCGCCCACTTTTTAATGTTGTGGTGCCAGTGTTAGTTTGTATACTAAGTATAAATAGTTTTCTTTTCAAATTTCTTAGGTCTAGTCATTTATTTTGAAAATAAAATAGTGTGTGAGCAAGAGACAAGTGGGAGGAGGGTTGTGCTTCAAGGGAATCATGCCAATAGTTCTCAAGTGTTTGTTTGTGCTTGTAAAAGTGATTCTGGGTGATATCTTATACCACTTTCTCTTATATTTTATTGAAATAGTTTAAAAGAAATATGTTTTGTGCAAATCTCTTTCCATGGCTGGTTAAATTTACTATTTAGGACTTATGATGTGAGATAAATGAATGTTTTACTTATGTAGACTCTTGAGCTTAAATTGTTAAATGTTATGCTCAATTACTCTCATGCTTTATTAGGTTAGTAAATTGGTCATGCTCTAATTTAAAAAGATAGTGTGATTCATTACCTGGAAGGAGGAATGATGGAATAATTAGGAGAATTGAAATAGAAAACTTTCATGCCTAGACATAGGATGGTTAAGATTTTGGGATCTATAGAGATATAACAACTATACTAGGGTAAAAACTTTACTTTAAACTCTTACAAACTCGATAGAGTTCTAATAGTGTATATATTTTTATTCACAACAAACATTAGAAGAGTCAACTTAGGAAAATATTGCATTTATCACCATCATAAGTTCATAATGCTTAAAAATTAGTGAATCTTTTCTCTTAGCATTTGCAATAGTTAAATTTTAGGAAACCACTTTTAATTAGATTTTTTAGGATAAATTAATCAATTCAAGTAGATAGTATTAGGGTGAATAAAGGGTAGTCTAGTTTCCTTGTGGGATCGACACTCTACTCTACACATCATTACTTGATCGACACGCACACTTTCATTTACAAAGCATAAGCACGCATCAAGATTTGAGTGTCGTTGACAGGAAAACTTTTAATTATCTTGTTAGTAGCTTTAAATTGTTGAAAGAATTATAGATTTAATCTTACCTTTATTTATTTTTTTACTTTAATTAGTTTTTGTTGTGAACTTATTTTAATTTTGTGAAAGCTTTTGAATTGTTCTCAAATTGTGTGCATTTTTTTGTGTAAGTGCATATCATTTTGTTTGTGTGTCTTATGATTGTGCATGCATTATAGATATAGTAAGAGAACCCTATTGGTTGACCTAGAAATAGAGAGGACCCTTACAAAAATTAGAAAAATAAAAAAGAACCAAGTTGTAGTGATGGTCAAATCCAACTAAGAGCATGACCAACCTAGAACTCTTAGAGAGTATGTAAATCTCATGATAGATGGTATTCACCAGAGCATCCATAAGTTAACCATACAAGCCAATAACTTTTATCTTAAACCCACTATTATCCAAATGGTTCAGAACTCATAATTAGGGGAACACCTGACAAGAATTGCAACCTACATATAGCCAATTTTTTGGAGATTTGTACTCCATTTAAGTATAATGGAGTCTCTGATAATATTGTTAGACTTCGTTTATTTCTCTTTTCTCTATGGGATAAAGTAAAAATTTAGTTGAATTCATTATCCCCAAGCTCTATAACTACTTGGAATGATTTGGCCCACAAATATATAGCTAAGTATTTCCCATAAAGGTTAGGAGTGATATTACTTCATTTTCTTAATTTGATGGAGAGTTGTTCTAGAAATCCTAAGAAAGATTTAAAGAGATGCTTAGAAAGTATCCTCACTATACCTTACTTGTTGGTTAGTTATTCAGACCTTTTATAATAGTAGGATCCCTTAGATGTATCATTGATGCGGCAATGGGAGAGTCGTTGATGTCAAAATTGTTCAATGAAGCTTATGCTTTAATTGAGGAAATGATAACAAACAACGTCTAATAGCCTTCGGATAGGGTGAATCCTAGGAAGATAGTCAGTGTCTATTGATGCGGGGTGGCGAGAGGTTAATGGTGAGCTAATGTAAAACTTGTTGAATTTGAAATATGCTTAAATTTTATTTGATAAAAAAATTATAATAGCCCACTAATTTATGCAAGTATATATGCAAATCAAGTAATAAAGTGATAGAGTAGAGTATAGAACCCATGAGGAAGTGTTCTGCAAAAATGGAAACAAAACAACTACTGCTTACTATAATTGCAAAATTTATCATACTTAATGTAAAATAAGATTTTCAAGTTCCTACCATTGAATGAAAATATAAGTAGAAATAGTTTATACTAATGAGATAAGGTGTATTAAACTGATGCATATAAATTACGTAGCTATCTTAATGAGACTCTTCATTTTAGATATGAATCAGAACATATGCATCCCTAGATCTCTAACGAGCTTGTACGGGTGAAAAGAAAGATTACTAAACTTCTTACATTTTTAATATCTCCATAGAACCTAAAATATATTCAAATATCCTATGTCTAGGCGTGCTAATATCCTATTTTAATATTTTTAATTATTTCAATATTCCTCCGTCGAGATTATATATCACACTAAATTTTAACTACACATGGCTACTATATACATTAAATGAATAATAGGAGATATTAAAAATATCAATACTTTCATTAAAGCACAAGAGTTTATATTAGTACTTAATATATTCTTTATATCATCAGCCCAAAATAAGAGAATTAGCTAGACATGAAAGAAATGATAAGCAAACTCATATTCATTTTATTCATAGAAGAATATAGTATAAAAGAAGTAGCAAGAAATTTATTTCCAAGAAGGACCAAAAGATCTTCTCTACATTTCTTCCACCACTTACAGAGTTACTTATATAATCACATGCTAAGATCTCCCATAGAATGTATCTTGCACTTCCCTAGCCTCCCTTGGACTTTACTCTAAGGGAGCACTAAAGAAACACTCTAAAAATATAAAACATTAACTCAACTAACTGAACTCCCTAAATAATAAAACTAAAAACTATTTATAATAAGTATAGGGCCAGACTCAAGCATTGCGATGCTAGACAAGGTGGCACTATGGTGGTGAAAAATAAACTGGTGCCTTGATACTACCATTTTTGCTTCGCTGCGACACTGGACGATGTGGCATAATTACTATAAGAATTTGTGCCTTTTTTTTGCTAAATTTGCATGGCTCTTAGAAGTTATAACTACTCTGCCATGGCAACATAAATTGAGCATTGCGGCACTTGAAACATAATTTTGATGTTGCGGTGTTTGAGATGCTAGCGTCCCTACCCAAATTTTTCTGAGACACCCAATACGGTGCTAGTTTTGAGCACAACAGTGCCACGATGTGCTATGGTGGTGCTAACATTTGTGATGCCATGATGCTTGTAAATAGAGAATATCGGTGCTACCATGTTGGAATTAGTGCTCAGGGGTTTATGGATAGGAGATTGCGGTGTTATACTTGATGGTGCTGCGACAGTATCCAACACTTACAATTTTTACTTTTTCCTGCATAATTTCTATACAAACATAACTAACACAACACATTTTTATTAATTTTTAAATAACTAAAATAGTACACAATTTACAGTTATCATCTATGAGTTTGGTGTTCTTTCCATTTTAATTGCCTAAATAGTGACCATGTCTAAGAAATTGAATAATCATGGAGTTAGTCCACCTCAGAGTCGAAGTGCTAGGTCATATGATGTCATGATACCTTTGAGTTAGCACTGCAATGCACTACTCTGAAAAAAATTGGATTCAATGCAATGTTGTCATGTCATGTGTTCAAGCATCACAACCCTCTTATTTTCTATGCGTGCCCCTACACCACAAACTGTAATGCCACAATGCTAAATCACCTTCCCCACAATGCTAAGGCATTGAACTCGAGCACCACTGGACCAACTCACTTAGAAATTTTGTAACATTAATTGAGCACCACTGTGCTTCCTTTAGCACTGTAACATCTAGTTAAAGCCATGATTATATTAGGTGCGTGTCAAATAAATTTTTTTAAAAAATATAAAAATTTTGAAGTTGAGCACTTTGACACTGATCTAGTGAGCGCTGCAGTGCTAGGCTATGAATAAATAATATTTTTATATATTTGTAAATATTGCTATCTTATCCCACTATCTCCCTCACTTAGTTGCTTAACCAGGTTGAAATTGAAGGAGTAGAAGAAGAGAAAGAATAGAGAAAGGTTTTTGGGTCATATTTACTCGCCATTTCTATTATGGATTTTATTATATTCATTGTAAGTGACTAATCTCTTACTCTTGTTTTTAATGGCTTTGATTTTTTTATGAATTTCAGTTAAAATGAAAGGCAGATGCAATTTTTCTAAATTAAATTTTGGAGCATTACACGGTGATAGTCCTCTTCTAACGCATCAACACTGTAACATGTCAAATGTCACGACACTTAGTCAAAATGCCTAACATTTTATGGCATCTAACATTATTTGATTGAAAAATATTGTTTGAAAAAGGTTTAATTTTCTTTAGGAAATATTTAATTTCTGGAATTTTAATATTTGAAACGAACACTTAGTATGAATAATATATCACCTCGAAAGATAAAAATATCATTCCCTAATAGGTTCAGATTAGAAATCCTCAAATTTATTCTTATTATCATAATCAAACTCAAGGAGAAACAACATATGATCTCAAAGGATCAAAGTGATGTTTAATCAATTGTTTGACTATGCTAATCTGAATAGATGGATCATTAATTTCATAATCAAAATAATGATTGTAATTGATATATCTATCCGAAGAAAGAAAATATTAGTCACTATCAATAATTTGAATATGACGATAGTGATCGTCAGGTTTGAATTTCCCAAAGATAATCAATTGAAGGTTTTCAAAACTTGATTTTGAAATCAGGTCTGAGTTTCTAAATCTCCTACGAGCGCAAGCCCTCGTAGTTAATTACATCATAGGAAACCAGAAAATTTCCTATAAAAACTCTCGATTTAAATAGCGATATGAATTTTATTAAAGATTTCAACGTTTGATGTCAAAGGAGGTAGGGACTGGAATTTTCAATCTGGAATGGATCAAATTTGAGCAGTTCTTTCTGGAGGTCAAAGGATTAGAAGTAGGAGGTGTTTTGAGATTTTGAATTACTTCAGAAACACTCCAACCTATTCTAAGTGTTGGGCTTGAATTTGATTGAAATAGATTTGATTTTTAAGTGATTGATTTTATTAGAAAGTGGGAGTTAGATTCCCGGAGGTTGAGGTCTTAAGATTGAAAATCTACCTCAGATCCTAAGTCTAAAGTGGGTACTAAAAATTAGTGACCCGGATCCTAGCTAATGCAATGCAATCCTAGACTTATCCCAGCCTGGATTGGGGAGCCAGCTAAATCACCTAAACGCTTTAAAACCATGAGTCAAGTCTTTTAAATGTAGAGTGGTTAGGGACGTTATTTAAGATCGAGTTTGAGGAGTTGGGGTCGACATCTAGAGCAGATTCCTAATTGACCCCTTAACTTATGTTGGGTGAAATGTTTAAGCTAAAAATGCAATTAAAGATTTAGACTCAAATTTAATTTGTATCTAATGCAATGCATGCTAGTTGACTCGATGAAATGCTTAAATCAACATGTAGCAGTTTTAAAATCAGGCTTAAAAATAGGTTTTATCCTAGAGATTGCACAACATTCCCTTGGACAGAACTGTACCCTAATAGGTCAGGTGGTCTGCCAGAACCCGTAGGCGGGGAGGTGCCTAACACGGAAGAGAAGTTTCAATATATATGCATGAAAAACTCCCGGCGAGTCCGGGCTTACTTCTTAAAAGCGTTAGAGTTACTATCTGAGCCTAAAATTTTTAAATTTTGTTTAAGTAGAAATAGTTTATGATGGTACCCTCATGAGCCTTCGATCGGGTTCTAGGCTAAATCAAAATTGACATACAAGAGTGCCAAATAAACTACTAAAAGCATGCAGGTCCTTAATCGCAATCAACATCAAACAATCAACATTTAATTAAATCAATTAAATTAAAACTCAAATTGAAAGTCCATAGGCAAGTGCCTTTTAATAATACAACTCAGGGTCTGCAGGAAAAGTAAAGTGGCCGGGTACCACTGACTACAATCCAGATTCTACTCCTAAGACTCAAGTGACTTTGAGAATGGGTCTTCTCGTTCTTCACTTCTTCGTCTTCTTGTAACTCCTTGGATCGTCGGGTCCGGATATCCAAATGAAAAGAAATTCTCCCTTGAAAGGGGGTTATCTTTTCTCTTTGGATATTTGAAATCTTCCAAATTTGGATCTCCAAATGGAAAGAGACTCTCACCTAAGGGATGTCTCTTCCTCTTTGAACTCCAAATTGGATGTTTAAACATCCCATTCTCAAATCACCTTAAACAATTTACAACTCAATTTACATTCAAATTACATCAATTAAAATTAAAAATCTAGACTCAACGACCTGCAAGGTTATCCTAATAATCAACAATTATATTTACATCCCAAGCAGTTAATATATTGAAGTTTAAATGCTCAAAACACAATCACACTTGGCCATGCTCTTTTAATTTCAAAGGGCGACTTAAGCATTCTAGAGCACCTGTGCAATTTAACATTTATGATTTTTGCCCCTTTTAATTTTAAATGCCATGTATGAGCATGGCCACCTGCATAAGATTGAATTAGTACAGATCATTCCTAACCTAGGGGTAGATCTAATGCACAATCAATCACATCATAGAGTGCAGTAAATAAATAAACAATCACAGCAATTCTATTACTAGCAAACAACATGCAGTGAAAACTCGAAAACCCGGCACACAGCAGAAAAGTAAACACCGGCCTAGCCTAAGACTAGAGTTGGTTGTCCTAGCAAATCATCTAAAGTGTGTGAGGTAGGCTGTGTGGTATTGATATGTCCTAAATAGGCATTTGATTGAAGTTGTTTGATGTTCTAGTTGGTTGAAAGCTTAAGGGAGTTTTAATTTGAGTTTAAATCTTAATTACTTGAAATTAATTTTAAAATTAATTTTGATTATTTGTTGGATACCACTTTTGTTGCACACCGAGGCCATAAAGTTTATTTCACCTTCCTTGGGGCTAATTTAATAGCCTCATAGGCCTGGGTTACCTAGTGGTACCCGGTATGATTAAATATTTTAAGTTTGATTAAGGTTTGAAGATTAATTAATTTTTAATTGAATTTGATTGATTGCTGGTTTTAAAGTTAAGTTGATTTTTTCTGGAATTTTAGATGATTTATTGAATTTTGGGATTTTCTGGATTATTTTATTCATTTAATTCAAGGGTCAAAAGTTGACTTTTTGATTTAAAGTATTTTCTAGAAATTTTAATATTTTATTAAAATACTAGACCTTAATACGATCAGTTAGACAGTAAGTACGCTAAAATTGGATTTTTCTAGATTTTATTATGAAGGTTTGAAGTTTTCACTTGATTTTGAACTAAGTTTGACCAAAAGTTGACTTTTTCAAAATTGATTGATTTCTGGAAATTTAACATTTTTAATAAATATTAGACCTTAATATGAGTTATATGCCTTTGAGTTTGCTCAATTTAGAGTTTATTTGAATTAGTTATGAATTTTTGAAGTTTTGAGTAGTTATTGAATTTTCAAAATTAGTTTAATTAAGGCCCTTTTTGTGATTTGAATCCAAATAACCTCCAAACTCCTTGAAATCAACTCCAAAGGTCAGTAATGACCTAAGGAGTGATCTTCAAGTGTTTGGAAAATTTCTAGAATTTTTAATTATTTTTAATTAATTAAATAATTAAATATTAAATTTTAATTAAACTTAAATTAAAGTTCATTTTAAAGTTCAGTCAAAGGGCTTTTATTTTTCATTGATTAAGTATTCAATTCTGGTCAGTTTAAGATATTATTTGTAATTTTTGGGATTAATCTTGATTTATTAGAATTTCTGGAAGCTTAAATGGCTTAATTAAGGTTCAATTTTAAAGTATTTGATTAAGGGATTTAAAGGGCTCAAATTTTTGTGAGAATTTTCCCTAGAGTAGGGAATGTCACTAAGCTTAAGGGGCTTAAGTTTCAAGTCATTTGGATTTAAGTTTGATTTGTTAGAATTTTATAAGTTTTAAGGTTTAATTAAAAGGTTAACTTCAATTTAATTAATTAAGTGGTTTAATGACTCTTAAAGTTGCTGAAAAAAAAAAAATTTAAATTTTATAGGCTTGAGATGTCACTAAGTTTGAATGTTCAAAATTTCAAGTCAAAATGGAAGTAAATCCTAATTATTGAAATTATTTTAAGTTCTCTAATTAAAGTCCTTAATTATTATCCTTAATGATGTCATTATGTTTAAAAGGCTTTAATCAAAGTTCAACTAACCCTTGACAAATGCATAAATAGACATGCAAACACAATCAAATCCTAAATCTAAGAGAGCCCTAAGATTAGGTGGTGTGTATTTCCTATACATACATAGATTTAGTTCTCTACAATTAATGACTTGATTAGTGAATGATTAAGATATAATCATCCGCTCATCATTCTCCATGATTTCTATTCACGCATTTAACCCCATGTTTAAAATTTCAAAGAGATCTCTCAAACTTCTGCATTTATCATAAATATAATTTTTAAAATAGGAGTTTAAAATAAATACATATATATGAATATAAGTATTTATATTAAAATAATCAAAGTAAGATTAAAAATAATGTCAAATTATTTTGAAAGATCTCTGATTAGAAACTCAAGTCAAACTTAAAATACCTAAAATGACTTACATACTTATATGATTTTAAAATAAATTTCTTTGTTTTAAAATTATATAGGTAAAATATAGGTTATTTTAATAATAAAATGAAATAAAATCAAAATATTGCTCAAAATAGTTTCAAAAAGGTTCTTTGTATGTTTAAAATGTTTAAAAATAATTTTCTGAAAATTTTGAAAAATATTTTGATTTATTTTAATTAAATAATAATAAAAATAACCAAATAATTAATATCTAACATTACTTAAAATACAGAATATATTTTAAAGTAATTTTATTTTTAAATTAAAGGTTTCAAAAATCCAAACAATTTTATATATTACATGAAAATTTTGGATTTTATTTGAATTTTTAAATAATTTTTGAAGTTTTCTGATAATTAAATAGTTTTAATATTAATTTAAAACTGTTTAATTATCTCTAACGGCGGCGGCGATAGGAGGACACGCGGCGCTGTCCGATTTGCGGGATCAAAACCGCGCGGTGGCTGAGTGGGACACGCGGCAGCCTGCGATTCGTGGGTACAGAACTGCACGGCGGCACAATCAACGGCGGCGGGCCCACGCATCTTCTACTTAATCCAGTCAGCAGACGTCGTGGATCGTTCGATCTTCCGTTGTCTGGCGTGGACGGCGTTGATCGAGTTGGATAAAGATCCGCCCGCGAGATCTGATCTGCAGTTTCAAACAAACAGCAGGATAGCGTAACCTGAACCGTTGATCATGCGATCAACGGTCCAGGATTGATGCAGTTCAGGCGGTAGCAAACTAAGCCCTATAACCACATTTTGATTTCGTTCTCACAATTTACTCAATGAAACTTAATGAAAATTTAAACGTAGGTTTAAATGATGAAGAGCATTGATGTGGATCTTTATAAACTTATTAAAATGAGCTTTTCAAAAAGCTATTTAGCCTAGTGTTCCCTAAACTAGGGTTTAGGATTTTGAGCAAACTAACCGTTGGATTTGCGTATTTTTGGATTCTCTGAATTTGTGGTTTGTCCACGTATAATTTTGTAGAAGACCCCCTGAGCTTTTGACGCCTGGATTAAGAGCTAAATACTTTGGATGGATTTAGCCTTTTGCTCGCCGGAAAGCTCGTCGGTGATGGCTTTGACCGGCTAGATTTAAGTGGGAAAGTGTGTGGGAGTTCTCTGGGAGCTTGAATGAACAGAGAGTCCGTTTTGAGGGAGCTTGAAAGGTGAGAGAGGGTAGCTTGAATAATGAGAGCTCATTCCCAAGTTTTTTTCTATTGACATCCATCCAGCTTGAATAGATAGATAGGATCAACTGGGAGAGCTCTTAGATGGCAGCCATCTGTCCCTAGGCAGTTAGAATGCCAGGGAATAAAAGGACGTAAGGACAAGCCATGTGGAAGGCTATTATTGGCCTCACATGGGCTTTGGGACCATTAGGGCTGCTTAAGGTCTAACCTAGGGATTAGAGAGTGTTTAAGAAGTTTCCAGATATTGTTTAAATGGCTGGATGGGTTTAGATTAAGGTAGATTAGGATTAAGGGGTCATTTGACCATGTTTGACCACCTTAAAGCCTAGGTTTGATGGTTTGACTTGTCCCCATGCCACATGGAAGCTGAGGTGGCATAGGGGAAGGCCTAGGAGTCTACTAGGACTGCTGGAGTAGTTAGATTTGGAATGGATTAGCCTAGGCAAGGGTTTTGGCCATTTAAAGCCATTTGGAGGCTTCTTTGACCATTTGTTGACTGGTTTGACTAGTCAATAGTTCAAATCAAGTGATGTGGCACCTAGGTGACATCAAGGGAGGGTTTGAAAAAAGTTTGATGCCTAGGGGTTAAAATTTAAATGAGTATATGAAGATTTAAAGAAGGATTGACCATGCCTTGACTCATATGAACCTATTGTTAACTATTTGACTGGTCAAACAGTCAACCTAAGCCTAAGTGGACAAGGTATAGAGCTTAGAATTTGATTCAATGTATCTCAAGGCTTTAATGTGATTTGCTTAAAGTTTGAGAAAGGGGTTTGAAGTGATTTGACCAAGTCTTATAGTTGACTTGGTCAACTTTGATTTGGATTTAATGGTCCATTATTAGACCATGATTAGACTATGGATTAGGAGTTGGTTTGAGGCTTGATATGGGTTGGGTAGATTAAATGGGTTGGAATAACCCATTTGAGTCCTTAAAAGGTATTTTGGTCAACTTAGGTCGACTTGGTCAACCAAGTTAACCCAAGGGGTAGGTCCAGGTCCAGTAAATTTGAAATGATATTCTGAGTCTACTGGTGGTGGTCTCAGGGTCTGGAAAGGTCATTAGGTCAAAATAACATGTTTAGGCCTCTAATGGGCCTTTTAGGTCAACCCTGGTTGACTTGGTCAACCAGGTGGGTCCAAGGTCTGGAAATGGGCTCAACAGATTTGGTTTAACATTTGGAGACCAATGAAGGTGGTCCCAAGGCCTAAGGAGGTCATTTGGTCAAAATGACCTGTTTTGACCCTAAACGGCCTGTTTGGTCAACCTGGTTGACTTGGTCAACTAGATTGACCCAGGGGCTGGTTTTGGGTTCAATAGATTGGTTTGATATTTGAAACTTACTGGAAGTGGTTCCAAGCAATTTGGAGGTCATATGGTTTGAAAAATGCATTTGAACCCTTAAGGGGTATTTTGGTCATTTTGACCCTTGGTCAACTGGGGGTCAAATTGAATAAAAAAAAATGTAGTTTATTGCTCAATGAGTCATAATCAAGGGTTTGGAAGTGATTTGGAGCTTTGGAGAAAGCTCCAGGATCAAAATCCATGGGGTGGCAGGTCCAGTGGCATAGACTGTAAATATTTGAAGGTTTTACAGCCTTTCGATTTCAATTCGGCTTCTGGAGTTAGAGACCTCAGAATGAGCTCAAATTTGGAGGGTTGTCTCTATAGACATGCCACATCAATGTGGAACTGATAAACCTTAAATCAGAGGTCATTTGATAGGGTTTTGAAATGTTCAAAGATTCATTGGAAAAGGCTTTCAGGACTTATACCTTTGGCCTTAGAATTTGATCTGGATTTTTGGTTTTGATCTGAATTTGATTTTGAATGATAGGGTTTGAACTATCTAAATCATTTACAATCATTTAAGTGATTGTAGATGATTAGATAGGATTAAAGTCAGGTCAGAGCCTATGACAGCTAAATCTGGGTTGTTTAAAGGTCAGGATTGGTCAGGGATTTGAATTGAGCTAAACTGTAGATTGATTTGAGTCTTGAATGGGTTGATTTAAAGTCTGGGTTGGTCTGGAGTTTGAATGGATTTGAGGTCTGGATAAATCTAGGGTCTAGGAGAATCCTAAGACCTAGATTGATCTAAAATCTAGGTAGATCTAGGATATGGGTAGACCCTTAAGACCTAAAGTCTGGAAGAACCTTAAGGTCTAGGATCTAGGAGATCTCTAGAATTTAAGAAATCCTAGGTTCCAGGATCTAGAAGATTCTTAGAATCTAGAATAGATCCAGAAGTATGAATTCTAGGAAAATCCTAGGGTTTGGGATCTGGAAGAATTCTAGAATCTAGAAGAATCCTAGGATCTAGGAATCCTAAGATTTGGGATCTACAATGATCCTGGGATCTAAATGAATTTGAAGGACCCTAGGGTCTAGAGTAGATCCTAGGGACTGAAGTCTAGGAAGATCTTAGTATCTAGAAGTCCTAGGGTTTGGGGTCTAGAATAGTTTTAGGATCTAGAATGATCCTAAAGTTTAGATTCTAGGAGGATCCTAAGGTCTAGAATGATCCTAAGGTTTAGAAGGATCTAGAGGAATCCTAGGGTCTAGAATAGATCCTAGGGTCTAAGAAGATCATATGATCTAAAGTCTGGCAGAATCCTAGGGTCTAGAATAAATCCTAGGGTCTGAAATCTAGGAAGATCATAGAGTCTAGGTTAGTCTAAAGTTTGATTGAGTCGAGTTTTAAAATTAATATGGGATTAAATCAATTTGAATCTGGATTGATATTTAAATTATGGATTGATCTAAGATTAGCTTGATCCTAGGGTAAAGATTAATTTGAAGAGATCCTAGGGTCTAGAGCAGATCCTAGGGATTGAAATCTAGGGAAATCCTAGAGTCTAGATTGGTCTTAAATTGTGTTGATTTGGGGTCAGGATTGATTTGAATCTGGATTAATCTTAAAGTCTGGATCGACCTAGGATTAGATTGATCCTAGGGTTAGGATTGATCCTAAGGGTTGGGAAGATCCTAAGGTCTGGATTGGTCCTACTAACCTCTTACAAAAATGAGGTCAACAAACATGTAGCACCACAACACTTATACCCATTTGATTATTTTGTCATTTTTCATTACATGGCATCGTAGTGCGCTAGTTTGTAGCATCACAACACTACAATTTATATATATGCACTTAAACCAAAAATATTTCTTTTTTATCTAGTTCATTCTTTATCTTTAGTGAGTTCTTTGCCTTCAAACTTTTTGTGATTCATCCTAAACTCATGTTAGAGAAGAATGGCCCTCAACGTGCATATTGAAAAGAAGTATACTTCATCCTCTTTAGATACGAAACACTTCATCTCCATAGAGTTTGAGGAAAGGTATATGATTCTATTGTGTACAAATAATTGGTCCCTTAGATAGGCTTTCTAAGTCATGAGGGGAATATTAATGATCACAATATGAATTAGGGTTGGGAGAATTTCTGTGATGAGCCTAGTACTTATGTTGTTGTTAAGGAATTCTTTGATAATGCTAAGGAGGCCCAAAATAATAGATGCTTTGCTAGGGGAGAATGGATCTCCTTTATGAAAGTTTGAGGAGGTTATAAGACCACAGGGAACTATCCTTAGGCGAACAAATAGGTGGGGGGGGGTTGAATTGGAACTTTAAAAAATAATAAATACAGCAATAATAATAATTTTTTATGTTGTATGCTAAAAAATGATTTTAAAAATAAGTCTAAATGAGTAAGCTAATACATGTAGAATCAATTTAGAGTTTTATAATATTTGTCATTTTCAGGCACAAATATATCAATCAAAATATAAATTTTGTTGTTTGCTAACCACAAATTGACCTAATTGTAGTTTGTAGTAAAAGATGAAATTCGTCCAGAAAATTTAATGTGTAAAAATGAAAATGTAGAAAAGTAAAAAGAATAAATAAGAAGGAGCACATGAGAGATTTTATAACGATTCCTTCAACCTTGACCTACATCCACTCCCCGGAGTTCTCCACTCCAGGTATTGTACTAACACTATAGTGTCTCTCCTTTTGCCCTCACAGCAAGGTGGAGAAGCCCTTACAAGAATCAATTCCACCAAATCTAATGTGGTGGAGAACTGAAAGCTATGTCACCCTCCTGGTGATGGCAGCGAACCTTCAATCTTTTTCTCACCCTCCTGGTGAAGGTAGAGAACCTCAAATCCTTCTTCACCATCCTGGTGATGGCAGAGAACCATAATCCTTTTTCACCCTCCTGGTGAAGGCATATAATCACAATCCTTTTTCACCCTCCTGGTGAAGATGGAGAACCACAAACTCTTGACTTTGAAGCTTCTCTCCCAAGAGAATCTTTAAGAACTCACTAAGGCCATAGGAGGAAGCTAGGTGAAGCTTGCCCGGAGCAACCATGTGAGTACCCCTCATACTCCTTCTCACTCACACACAACCTAACCTTCTTCTTCCTCTCTAAGCCCAAAGCTCTCTAAAAAAAATCTCCCTCATAGTTCCTTCAACAACCAAAGTCCTTATAAAGAAGACTTCAAAAGGATGCTTAAGTATAAGGCTTCAAAAAATCTTTAATTTTCAATTTGGTCATCTCTGTTAGTACAGTACGATAAGGGTTCATACAGTATGATCAATTCAAAAAATAAGACTCGTCCAATATAATGAAAATAGTCGTTCAAATAAACTATTCAAATCAGTAAATATATCAGTTGTACGATCGAAAGCTCATATGGTATGATTGGTTTAATTCCTCTTTATTCGTACAAGATAATTAAGGTGATGATTAGAAATCATCAGTGTTGATCGTTTGGTATGATTCATATCATACACTACGGTTAGTTCAATATCAACATTTCGTATAGTATGATATAGATATTATACTATATGAGTAGTTCAAAAATTAAGGTTTTCGTCCGATATGATCTCCTGGATGACCGAATTTGTCTCAATCAATCGTACAGTATGATCTGGATCATATAATATGATTAGCCATATTTATTAAATCTTAATTTAATTGACTAATCATGGGGGATAATTTAAGTGAGATTTTCAAATATCATATAGCACGATTAGAATCATACAATATCATTAGATCAAAATTCATTTTTAAAAATTTATTTGGTGGCTGAGGTTACAGATCAAAATAAATCATATAGTATAATCTACATCATACAATATGATTAATTTATTAGAATTAATGATTCACTTAATCATTAACTCTCTTTTTTAGATAACGGATTATACAATACGATTAGTTCAAAAAATTTTCATCTTAAGTTTTCCTCACTTCCCTCTATATGTGTGCACGGTCGCCAATTTTACATACACCCCTACATAGCCAGACTCAAAAAATAGAAAATAGAATAATGTTAAAATTACAGTCTCTTTTGACTGACATCCTATTCTACCCAAACTTGATACTTCAGCAATTTTGAGTGGTGAATAATGTACCTAAAATATTAGTGCACATAGACAAAAGCAATATCTAATATATGCGCTGAAAGAAATAAAATCTTAATTAATAATATTTGTTATTATTAAAATCACAAGCTAGGGATTCTGGATTACAACACTTTGATCCTATGAGCATTAATAAAATCTACAAAATTTATGATTTTGAGTATGATGATTATACTTCTTTTGTCCATTCACCTATTTATTCTCAGGAGATCCTTAAAAAAACTAGCTAAACGTAATAATGGGGTTGTTTGGAAGGAGAGAGAGAGGATAAAATAATTAATTTTCTTGCTTCTATATTGACTTAGGTTTCAAAAGCATGGTATTATTTCATTTCAGTCCATCTTTTGCCTTTCACAAATATTAGTGAGGATCCACCACCACTGTTTTCACCAGCATCGGCAACATCAGCAGAGACAACAAGCAACAATAATGAGGATGATAATGATGACCAGGAGGAGGAGTGATTGTTGGTTTTATGTTGTTTCTTTTATTTTTGGTTTTGGTCATTATGTTTTTATTATTGAAATGTTATTTTAGTATCATGGACTTTGTGATATCATGTTTGTTTGTGATGACAATGACAGTGGACCGATTGTTGTCATATTATGTTATGTTGTAAGCACTTTTATTTATTTTATTTGCCATTATTTCTTATTTATTATTATGTTTATTACAGACTGGAACATTTGTAGTGGTACAGAGATATATAGTTTAGCATCCAAGCTTTATACGAAGATCCATCACACTGATAGTAAGAGAGAAGGGTGCGAGAGTAATAAAAGATACCTAAAATTTTAAGTAGAAAACCCTAAAAAGGGAAAAAAAACAAAGGGTCTAGCCCAATTGAAATGATTCCACTGATGTTTGTAGTCGATTACAAATAATGTACTTCCTTAAGCACCAAAACTATTACAGACTTGAACATTCACAATGGTGGGTGCTAGAGTCTTAAGAGACATTAAGATTTTTACGTGAAAAACCTTAAAAAGGGGAAAAAACTATGGGGACCGGCTTAATTAAAATGATTCCACTAATGTTTGTAGTCGATTACGAATGGTGCCCTTTCGCGGGGGGAAGATATTGGCTTAATGTATCATACAGAGCACACTATGTAATTGGGGTTAAAAGAATCTAATAATAAGGGAGATAATCTTAAGAGAATGTTGCCATATTTATTTGGTTGTAGGGCTGTATTTTGGCAATGGAGATCAGAGGGACTGTAGTCGATGGATGACAGTGGTACTGTTGGAAGGATCATAATTTACAGGAGACGGTGGTTAGAGGGACCATATTGGGTGCGACGGTGGTTGGAGGAACCATAGTGGCTTATGATGGTGGTTTGAGGGACTATAGTCAGCAGGCGATGGAGGTTGGAGGAACTGTAGTCAGGAGGTGACGGTGGTCAAAGTGACCATAGTCAGCGGGCGACGGAGGTCTAAGGGATTGTAGTCGATTGGTGATGGAGGGTGGAGGGATAGTAGTGGTGGGAAAAAGTGATGAGAGGGATCGTAGTTAGTGGGCGATAGTGGTTAAAGGAACCATAGTTAGCAGGTGATGAAGGTCGAAGTAATCATAGTCAATTGGCAATGGTGGGTGGAGGGACCACAGTCGGCGTGCTACAGAGGTCAGAGGGACCATATTCGGTGGGATATAGAGGTTGGAGGGACTGTATTCGATGGGTGATTAAGGTTGAGGGACCATAGTTAGTGGGCGATGATGGTCGGAGAGACCGAGCATAGTTAGTGGGTAACGGAGGTTACAGGGACCGTAATCAGCGAGTGGTAGAGGTCAGAGGGACCATATACAGTGGGCGATGGTGATCAGAGGAACCAGGCATAATCAATAGACAATGGAGGTCTGAGGGACTGTAGTCAGCAGGTGACAGAGGCTGGAGGGATTGTAGTTAGCGGGTGATGATGATCAAAGGAACCATAGTTAGCAGGCAATGAGGGTTGGAAGGGCCGTAGTCGGTGAGCGATGGAGGTCGAAAGGATCGTAGTTAGTGAGTGGTTGTGGTTAGAGGGACTATAGGTGGGGGGCGGAGGTCGAAGGGATCAAGTCGATGGGCGACGATAGTCAAATGGTGTGTCGATTATAGCCTGGCGAAGGTCCAACAATGGTTGGCCGCAGAAGGAGGTCCAATGACAATTGACAGCCATGTGGAAGTTCGGTGGCAGCCATCGACAGAGCGGTGGTCTGATGATGGTTGGGCAGAAGTCCGGCGGCCAGCGTCAGTGGTGCTTGGGCAGAGTTTTAGATCCTTGAAGCCACAAACTCTTTCCAATCTCAAGCCAAAGGTCCAAGCTCTAAGCCCCCTTTCATGTGGGACGTGGGGGCTTATTTAAATATTTTTTAGAGTGGCATGTCCCATAAATATAGAGAAGATCTAGGGAAAACTCAGAGTGCTCCATCAGACATCCTGTATTGATCCCCTCGATTATAGAGCGTTCATCAAGCCTTTTAGTGACGAATTAAGAGATCTTGGGCTTGTTGGATTCATCTCATCAAGATGCTCAATTTGATTATAAGCATGCTATATTTGGATATCATTTAGTCATTCAATTTATGTTTTAAACCTTCTAAATATGCTCCGGGCTCCCGATTTGGACCCATTTGGGCTAAGATTGCATCGATTTTAGTGTTGTTGGGTGTCTTTTCGAGATATTTAGTTTGACTATAAGTTTGCTAAAATTTGAGCACAGATAGTCCCAAATTTAATTTGGGAAGCTTTTAACTTGAATAGGCCTAGAGATTCGTGTCCAATCAAGGCAATGTTCAGTGACGTATCAATGTTATTATGTTATGTTTGGTGATAATTATTGTGCACTGTGTTTTATTTTTCTTCTTTGAAGATTTTCCTACGTGCTTAAATTATTTGATTGCTCTAAATGTTTATTTCAATTTCATTTTATGATTATTCAATAAACTATTATTGAAACTTTCAAACTAGATTGATTAAAATAACATAAATATAACACATGAGGTGCTTCATGAATAAGTAGGGGAAAATAATTAAAATCAAAATAATCTTAACAACAACTAATGAAAAATCATTTAAGTTAATAATTTATACTGAATCCAACTTCCACAACACTTAAATGCACTTGGTTACTAATTTTGGGTTTGATAGATTACATTTAGGGAAAAGGTAATACTCATATTAGTTTTAAAATTCATGATCAACTAAGTATGGCATTATGAATCTCTAAAACTATCTTTAACTAAATTAAAATTAGGTTACTTGAATGAAGAAAGCAATGAGGTATTCAACATTCTTAACAATATACTTTAAAAAATAAAACAAAAAGAAGAAAAAGTGAAAATGTTAAGAAAACGGAATAAAAAAGAAAATAAGTATTGAAATATCAAAAATTGGTACCTGAAAAGCTTAACTCTTAAATGTCCTAAAATTAAAATTGAAAAAGGAAAGTGTAAGCATTCTAATACATATTGAGGTCCGTAACTGAATTGCAAGATTAAGTGAAGCATAAAAATTTTCTCTTAAGAAATGGCTTGAACAAGGGTCTGCTGTGAGTAATTAAACAGCTGTAATTTTTTTTTCCTTGGGAAGATGGCTGAAATTTTACATATGTATATTTTAAGAAAAAGCTGCATCCTACCGTGCTTTATGTACTATCTTCTTTGAAGTCACAATTTTGTTTATTATATTATTTCTTTTAAACAATGAAAGATTAGTTTTTTCAAAAAAATTTATAATAATTATTACGAGCCAACTCACGAGCTCACGAGTTGAGCCTTGCCAAGCTCAAACTCGAGCTTTTTTAATATACGAGCTTGAGTTTAAGCTCGAGAACTGATAAACTTAGCTTGCAAGCTCTTTATCGAGTTGAGTTTGAGTTGGCTCATAAGCCGACTCAGCTCATTTACATCCCTATTCACAATACCCCACTACACTTGCTTTTTTCTATTAATGATAGATTGTACATTATTCATTAACATAGAGGCATATATGATTGGTTAGAAATATATTTTTTATGAAATCTCTTAAAAAAACCTTTTAACATCCTAATTGGCCAAAAGGGAAAGCTCTAACTGTTAGCCCAATGAGCCTTGGAGTTAGCCCATTGGATTTTGATGATAACAAATACATGTTTGATGTATCTAATGTCTTCATTTTAGTATTTCAGGTCTTCACAAGTGATTGAGCTAAATCATGAAAGAAGACTCTAAAGCTAGTGTGAATATAAGGTTTCGGATATTAATATATATGTAAATACTTATATTGATTTAATCACAAAAAATGGGCTCACAAATAAAGTTAATCCATGCATAAATTATTCACATTATTATCCATTAGCAACTTCATTTTAACCATTACTTGAAACTAGCTTCATTCATGACAATATATGCTCTCTTGCTCTCTTTGTGCTTTGCATTCTATTTATGATAAGTTTTATGACTATTTTGTAACTTTATGACACTCAAAGCTTTACACTCTAGCATGCTTCATGATGTAAAATTTAAAAATCATGCCTTGCAAAATTTTAAAAGAAAAGGTGAACTTTCCATATATTACTCATTCTCCATAAATAACTCTCTGTTCATAAATAACCCACTTTCCATATATAACTCTTTGGCTTATGTCATATTATACATTTATTAATTTTCTCCTTGCATAATTACTTAGCTACCTTCTCTTTTTCCCTTGGTTAGACCAAAATCTTCATGTGGAATTGAATTAGGAAACTTCTTAATGCATGTGTCTGGCCCCGTATCCACTTCCTTATAAGTTGAATTATTTAATTCTTTTGGCCCACTTGATTCTCTAAAAAATTTACATTAAACCCTGATTTAATTTGATTAAATCAAGGCCATCAATTCAAATTATTTTATAATTAATTTTTCCTCTATATTCCTTTGAATGCATTAGATTAAAATAATTTCAATTCAGCCCTAATCTTCAATGGTGGTCGAAATTTTCAAGCTCCCCTCTCCTTTTGGAAAAATGCTTTCATCTTCTCTTGGAGGACACAAAAAGCTAGCCTCATCTTCTCCTCCTGGATCTCTAGCAACTTTAAGGTCATAAACTTCATCTACTTTAATTTTCTTTGGTGATTAAATCACTCTTTTTGGAGATTATTTGGAGAAAGGCATTTGAAATTGCTCTAGGTTGCTTGATTCAAGATCTTCGATACTCTTGCATTAACTTTACTTTTCATTGGATTAACACCTAAAAAAACTTTATATTTCATATGGTTTTTTTTATAATCTCCCATCTCATACATTTGACTTATACAAAAATAAAAAAAATATCTTGCATAATCACAAGTTGTGTTGTTAACTAGTTATGATTTTTCAAATGCTAGTTTTCTGTAACTAGTTTTCATAAACTTCATTTCAAATATTTTTGTGTGATTTATTTTCTGTAGAATTCTAATCATAATTAGTATTTTAAGTTATATTTTTTAGATTTTCTAAAAATCAAAAAGATTTTCTTTTGGTGGCTTATTTGGTAAAAATTAGGTTATCTTGTTTTGATTTGCCTTGGGAAATATTTGGTGATTTAATTTGTGTGATTGAAAATAATAATTTCATAGTTTGATTTACTTTAACTATCTTTCATCTTCGATTCCATAAGTAGCAAAAATAAAATATTTTCATTATATATATCTTTCCAACATAAACTTGTTTGTGACTCATCCTCAAGGCTTACTGGACTTGTTATGAAACATAAAACATTGTTTATAATCTTTGATTGGATGACCTTTGGAAAAACTTGAATATTATTATATCTAATATTTTTTGGTGATTATTATCATATCACTCTAAATTTTGAAAAATATAAAATAACTCACTTTGCTTACAATTTTAAGTGAGACTAGTTTCCTTTGATTTGTGTAAGTTTTTCAACTAATCTTGGCATATCTTTTTAAATTATTTTGAGTGAAAATTTTGGAGAACTTTGTAGTGAATAGTTTCTGTTATCATTACATTTTTATCATATTAAAATCCAGCAAAAAATAGTTTACAAAACATTACTCTTCCATAAGTATTCATATCACATTATTGCTTAAAATAGCTAGTCTTTTGAAAATTTCATTGTAGCTAGTTTGCTTGTGTTTTATCTTTGCAAAATCATATAGAAATATTTTTTATATCACATTTGAACTCTCTTATACATAAAAATCATTGAGAAAAAAAATATTTGTTTAGTTGTGATTAATCTTTATTTTGTGTGGGGTTTGGGAGAGCTATATATTATATTCCATGTGAGAGCGACATTGTATCAAGTCATGACTTGACTTGATTTTCTTTATTTTTTATTGTAACCTTGATGTGAGGTTCTCATCGTCATGCAAGGTAGTTTCTTCCTAGTGTTAGAAAGATATGATTGTTTTAACATTTGTAGTTGCTTGTTGAACCTAGTCTGGGGCTGGACTAGGCGTGGATGTAGGTTAGTGGGGGGTTGAATCACGTTAAGATTATTGTGTGTTCTTTTTTCTCTTTTCTTGCTCTCTTGCAATTTATTTTGTTGAATAACATTCTCATTCACATTACTAAATTTTCTACAAAATAAAATTAAATAAATTTTTAATTATCGCTCTTTTGTATACAATCCAATTCACACCCCCACCCCCTGGCCTCCTTGGATTGCAATAATGTTTCTCACTAACTAATCCTTTGCTTACCCATAGTGATCTAAAAAAAACATCAATTGATAAAATTCCTATTTCTTTTATCTTATATTATGATCTCAATGATTCCTTGTTAAATTTATTTACTCAAATTCCCCAAAACTTATGATAATTGTGATGATTTGTATGATTATGGCATGTTTAACTCTAATAACCTCTTTATTGTATATATTATGAAGGTGCAAAAGAAGGGTAGGGGAGAAGCACATGTTGATGGTCCTTCAAAAAATCATGATTAATGAGAGAACTCTAAATTAATTAAGGTTCAAGAGACTTCTTTGCGTGATCAATAAGACAAAGAAAAATACAAACTTATTATTAAAATTTAAGAATAAGTTAGCACATAGTAATGGCTATGACTACTTTTACTGCTCAAGCTTCTTCTTAGTTGACTGTGCAGGCAGGACCAAGTAGGATTCATCAATTAAATAACTTTTAATTGATATGCACTAGGTTGAGTTTGTACCTCAAATTTTTCTTATACCTTACAAAGGAAATTTTTTTAGATATCTTATGAATCTTATCCTTTCATATCATATCATACTAGTCAATCTCAATAGATTAAGTTGAAGGTATAGCCAGAATGGTTGAAGTGATAGATACTAGACTCCATGATAGTAATTTGAAGAACTAATAATTTTTTGAGGATGTTAGAACCCAATTTCATGATAGCATAAATTAAATTTATGAGTTAACAAACCAAATAACTATTTTTGTGACACATACGCAAAACTGAACACCTAAAATCCTTCCCTACCTCCTTTACCTACACAACCCATCCAAATTGATTCATAAGAAAATGAGCCTAATCCAAACCCTAGGGATGATTATCCCCTTAGGAGCTCATATTTTCAAAAAACATTAGGGTAGAGTGGATCGCTAAAATAGATATGGTAATAAATTTTAATGATCCCTCTTGGAGAATTAAAATTGAGGCACCTATCTACAACGTTATAAATGATCCTAATAATTTTTTTAGAATAATGAGTGTAATGAATGAGTTCTTTGAGTGACATAGGATGGATGATTACTAAAAGATTGCTTTTGTTAAGATGAAATAGATTGGTAATGTAAAGATTTATTAGATTAATATTTTAGCAAAATAATAAAGATCGATGATGGCCAACTTCACTTGGGTAGAGATGAAAAACTTTTTAATGCCAACTATTTCTCAATTCACCATGCTAAGAGACGGCATAATAAACTACTAACTCTAAGGAAAGGCACCCTTCATGTCACTGAATACCTCAAATTTTTTTAGGAACTAGTTTTTAAGACCAACCATATGGATAATGATTGATAATTAATCAATAAATTTGTCATTGATCTTAAGATGAATATTAGGAATGAGATAGATATATTTGACCCTTAAAACTTAGGATGCTTTTCACTATGCCTTCAACAAAATGTTACCTCCTTATCTAAACTTATATTTTGACTACTCCAACTCCTACTGAGAGGCCTAATGCTAGACCTAAACCCACCACTAATGATAAACATACTAGTTGAACTCCTACTGAGTGTAGTTCTAATGATACTAGAGAGAATACATATTTAGGTGCTATAAGAAGGACCATTTGCAACTTTAGTGCAAGGCCCAAGCTCTATATTTAAATGAGTCTAATTTACTTGAGAATGATAATATTTAGAAAGTTTTGGATGTGACACCCTATCAGAAAGAGAGATGGAACAAGAGGTCATGATCATATTGGTGTTTAGTATGAGAGTACAATAAAGGATTGGAGGAGGAAGAATATTTGCTCCATGCATGTTTTGTATAATAAGAAAAAGTACAAACTTGCTATTGATGTGGAAGCACCATGAATGTGATATCTAGAAATGCATTAGTAAGGGCTAACCTCAAGGTTAAACCACTTCTCAAGCCCTTTTATGTGAGCAAGGTGAACATTACCACTCTCTCCATCATTACTAGGTGTCTAGTCTCCTTTAAGATGAAAACTTATGAGGATATGATTTGATGTGATATCCTGCCTTTAAATATTTTGTTGAAGAAAGGCATAAGGATGCCAGAATATTATTAAGACAAAGACCTAGGAAATGCCATCAGATTCCTCCTTTAACAAAGAATAGAAGGAAGAAGGAATCTCAGAAGAACCAACATCATCCCAAACAAAAGAACTTAAAATAGCATATTTAGCACAAAGATCAGCTAACTTATTGCCAACTCTATCTATACAATTAAAAACAACAAATTGAAATTCATTGAAACAGAAAGGATGCTCCAACTCTTTATTTGACTTTGAGATAGCATGAATGAACTTAATAATATTTGCATTGCCACCTTCAACAATAATCCCCTTGTAATCAAACATCCATCCTTGTAAATGACCTTTGATAGCTTGAATGCCCATAAGCTCTAACCGAGAAATATCCCAATGAACCAGAGATTGACCAAAAGCCAACAAAAACCTGCCTTTGCAATCTCGGAAAACACCTCCAATTCCCGCTTTATAAGACTGAAGAAGAGATGCATCAATATTTACCTTTATCCAATCGGGTGGAGGGCGATGCCAATGAGAATTGAACAGCTTTGGAAGCTGATTAGCAACCCATATACCCGATCTAACTTGACTCTTGGAAGAAGCAATAGCAGCATAGCTGACGGCTTCCGAGGCTATCACCAGATCGCTGTCGTCTCTACCATCATGAACGAGCTTGTTCCTAGCTTTCCAAGAGAAATAAATAACATTACAATATAAGTTTATCATCCAATTGCTCTGCGTAGCCAACCAATTGCAGCATTGGGCAATAGAATTGAAATTAGGAATGCCAAATCCCTATTTGTTAAGAAGCTACAGAATTTTGATGAGCTTATGGCAACAGGCGACATTGTGCTCAATGTCTTCAACCATACCACACCCTCTCGGACAAGCATTATGATTAATTAATTTCCTGTAGCAAAGGAAATGGTTAGTAGGAATAGCCTTGTTGAATATTCTCCACCAAAAGGTTTCAAACCGAGAGCAGAGCTTCCCTTTCTTGATCCAATTCCAGTACAAAACTTGCTCCTACATCTTATTCTCAACCGTAGCTTGGAAGGCAAGAGAAGCAATAGATTTCCCAGAATTAAAGGAGATAAGTTCCAACTTATCCTTTGATAAATCAGAAGAGATCGGAATATTACAAATAAGGTTCACCAGATCATTTCCAAACTTTTCACCAAGCTCCAACAAATTCCACTGCCCATTAGTAATGAATTTGTCCACCGTCACCTCTTCCAGCTCTTGAGAGTTCACAAAGGTAGGCCATCTTATCAAACTCTTATCCAATATCCAAGTATCATTAATGACGTTAACAGATTCACCATTGCTTAAATTCCATCTAACAATTGGTTTGAGAAACGAAGCACCATCCTGGATGATTTTCCAAGCAATAGAACAAGTTTTTTTATAGCCTTCATGCCCAAACAGATCTCCATATTTAGGATAAAATACCTTGTGCAATAGAGAATCTTCAACTTGACAAAATCTCCATGCTATCCTTGCTCTAAGAGGCCCAACTTTCGCATAAATAGAGTGGAGAGATCTTCCCCCAAACTCCTTCGGTTGACACATAGATTCCCAATTAACATAGTGTAATCCACTACAACCATTTTTTTTGTTCCAGATAAAACTCCTGGCCAGCTTATCAATCTCCAGCAGAATGCCTTTTGGAATCCAAGAATGAGTACAATGAAAAACTGAAAAAGAAAGCAAAATAGATTTAACCAACTTGATTTTTCCTAATAAGGAAATGAAGTTTCCACCCCAAACATTGATCATCCTCAATGCTTTGTCAATGATGAACTGAAAATCAGTTCCAATAAGTCTCCTCAAGGTCATCTTAATCCCAAGGTAAGAGAACTCCTTAACACTTTTAAAACCCATAATGCGAATTATAGACTTCCTTCTTCTTCTACTAACAGTTTTACCAAAAAAACTGCATGATTTCTTTACATTAATGCTTTGCCCGGTCCAGCCACAAAAATCATTAAGGATGCTTTTAACCTTCTTAACCATCTTAACATTTGCCTCAGTAAAAACAATAATGTCATCTGCATAGAGCAGATGAGAAATCCTAGGTCCATGAGGATGCACCCGAATCCCAAGAGTACCACCTTCCTGCTTAAAAGCATTAGATAATAACTGCCCACAAAGAATGAATAAATATGGAGATAACGGGCATCCTTGCCTAAATCCACTCTTAGCATCAATCCAACAAGTAGAATTACCATTGATTTTTAAAGAAAACTTAGGATTCAAGACGCATTCCAAAATCAGATTAGAAATATTCTGTGGGAAGCCAAAATAAGCAAGAGCTTTCTTTAAAGTAGACCAACCCATAGAATCATAGGCATGTTCTAAGTCAAGCTTGAAAGAAACAAAACCTTTAGACGATTTTGAAGGCCTAAACTTATGAAAATTTTCTTGAGCCACCAGCACATGATCCGTTAAGGATCTATATTTCAAAAAAGCCACTTGTTCTTCAGATATGAGTTTATCCACACAAGGGGTAATCCTATTCAAAAGAACTTTGGCAACCACCTTATAAACCACCTTACACAAGCTAATGGGGCAAAAATTGGAAGGAGAGATGGGATTCGATACCTTAGGAATCAAAACAATAGACGTTTCCTTCCAAGAAGAATTCATTTTAGCTGATAGGAAGAATTGGTTAACAGCCTTCCACATGTCACCCTTAATGTTATTCCAATAATTCTTAAGGAAGGAATATGTTACACCATCAATTCCAGGAGCAGTATTCTTGCCAGCATTCATTACCACAGCTTCAACTTCCGCCAAGGAGAAATCAGCTTCTAGCATCCCAATGTCACCTTCATCGAACCGATTCCAAGCTATAGGCCAACCCTCCATATTGCAATTCCGATCCTTCCATTTACCTTGAAAAAACCTAAGGAAAACATCTTTAATTTGCTGCTGATCCTCCACAAGCATTCCATTATCATCTTTAATGCTATTGATGAAATTAGAGTTTCTTCTAGCACTAGCAAAAGTTTGAACGAATTTTGCATTGCAGTCATCCTCTTTCACCCATTTCACCTTTGCACGTTGCCTCCACCATGTATTAAGCCTAGCCAAATTGGAATTGAATTCACCCACTTTGTTTTTAAGAATCCAGCTTTCCTCCACCGAGAGACCACCTTCATTGCATTCCTTTTCCTGGATCTCCAAAATCTCATTCCATAATTTATCCTTGGTCTTGAAAATAGATTCGTATTTTGCCTTGCTCCAGTAAAATAAAGCCTTAAGAGATCTTTTCAATTTGGTATTCAGAATTTCAGCACCATCACCAGAACCATTCCTCTCCCAGATTTTCCTGACAACATTAGCTGAAGCTGGGTTAGCTGCCCAGAAATCCTCAAACCTGATATTCGTTGCACCCTTATCTTTAACATCCAAAAGATTCAAAATAATCGGACAGTGGTCTGACGCAATTCTAGGCAAGTGCCTAACCACCAACCGATGAGAAGAACACAGCATAGGAGAGTTAACAAAGCATCTATCCAACCTCTCAAGAATTCTGTCTTCCCCAGCCTTGTTATTGCACCAAGTGAATCTAGGACCAATACAACCCACCTCATGGTAGTCATTGTTGGTTAAAAACCACTTCATCTCCTTGGAACCCAAAGAAAATCTGAATCTTCTACCACCACTCTTTTCACTTTTGTGAAGAAGATAATTAAAATCTCCTCCAATTACCATAGGATTATCCTTCACAGAATACAGTTGTAACTTTTCCCAAAGGCATCTTCTTCTATACACGTCCTTGCTGCCATAAATAGATGCAATTCTCCACCTTCCCTTATTAACCACATCCAAATCACCAATAATACATTGATTAGAAGAATCTACTACTTTAAAAGAAGCCATGCTAACCTTCCAAATCACCATAAGTCCACCTAACAAACCATCCGATGGAACTTGGACAAAGTCCCAGTCAGGCCCAATTAAACCATTAGCCTCCCTCCTATCAACAAGGGAGATCTTAGTCTCCAGCAAATCCAAAAAAAAAACACATTATTGTTTTTAACAAACTCTTTCAAATATAGAGAAGCCCTCCTCTTCCTGGCTCCTCTACAATTCCAAAATCCAATGGAAGACATTATCGTAAAAGAGGGGAGGAGCTCCCCACTTTCACCTTAACATTATCTGCCACTTCCCCCTCCAACCTCCTACTTCTAGATGTGGAATTAATAGGACCCAAACCTTTTAATTACTTAGATCCCTTCTTTCGAGAAACCATAGGACTAACCTCCTTCAGAGTTGTATCGGCAACATTTTCCCCTCGGGACTCAACCACAGGCAAAGCTTCAACCTGTATGTCCAAGCCATTATCATCCACATTCTCGTTTAGAATATTAAACGGGTTCTTTAATTCTAGCACAACAGATTCCTGTTGCAAATCTGGTTTTGATGATGACAAACATGTCTCCAGTGTGTTTTTCTTGGCTAACCCATTTCAGGCACAAAAGATCACGAGCAAATCAAGCTAACTCAAGATCGGGTCCAAGTGTGTCCAATGTACTATTTTTCATTTTATTGAGTCAATTGTAATATAACTGATCCCCTAGCTAAGTAACCTTGCACACACACAATCAGGGGGAGAGCTTGAGTGAATTAGAGTTTCTATTCAGTTTTTGTTCAGATCGTCCTGGACGATATTCACATCGTCCTGGACGATCAGGTAAAAACATAAACCCTAATTAGGGCGACTAAGTTAAGAGGGTCTGATGAAGCAGATCATCCTGGACGATCTTTGGATCGTACAGGATGATTTCCTCAAATCAGAAATTCTCAGCCGCCAGATCAAGTTAGGTAAGTTTTTATTTTTAGTTATTTGTTCTGATCGTCCTGGACGATACATGTATCATCCTGGACGATTCAGTACAATCATGCATAATTTAATCTGGTAATTAAGGAAAGCAATTTATTTTTGATTGATACGATCATATCGTCCTGAACGATCGCAGGATCGTCCCGGACGATCATGATCGTCTAGTGCATTTCAGCTGTACGACCCGAACTGTGTTCAGGATGGTTTGGGCACTTTTTGAACTAATCGTACAGCATGATATCCATATCGTTCTGGACGATCAAGTCATTTTTTGGTCGTCCAGCACAGATTTCTCTGGACGACCCGAACTGTCTTCTGGACGATATTCCTCGATTTGCACTAATCATCCCGGATGATCGCAGGATCGTACGGGATGATATGAACACTTTTTTTCTACTGTTCGTCCAGAAGAGCCAGATCGTCCAGGCTGAAACAGCTGAATTTGAACTGATCATACAGGATGATCTATCGATCGTCCTGGACGATCTTGGCCGACCAGTTGAGATTTAGGGCAAATTTTAAGCCCTCCTATAAAAGAACTTTTTCTTGAAATAAGAAAAATCTTTTGCCACCTTCCTTCTCTGAGAAACCCTAGAGAGAGAGAGAGAGTTGGGAGAGAGAAAGAAGATCTTGTGAGGGAGAGTTAGTGAGGGATTCACTAAGGTTGCTCCAAGCATGGATCAGAGTCATCTTCTCCGCTCGTCGTCTTTCGTCTAATCGGTGTTCGTCGTGGGAGGATCGTTCGCAAGAAGATCCGGGATTCTCTGCCCGCTCCAGGTGGAAGCAAAAGGAGTTCGAAGGTTCTCTGCCAGCTTCAGGAGGAAGCAAAAGGAGGTCGAGTTCTCTGCCTCACCGTGTGGTGAAAAGGAGGTGTTTGTACAAGCTTCTCCGCCTTGCTGTGGGTGCAAAAGGAGAGACACTTTTTGTTTAGTGCAATACCCGGAGGGGAGGCTCCGGGGAGTGGTCGTAGGTCAAGTTGACCGAACCACTATAAAATCTGGTTTACTTTTTTGATTCAGTTTTGCACTTTACTTTTCCGATATTAACTGCTTGGGTGAATATCACTGAATCTAAAGATTTAAATACTTACTCTATTGACAGCTTACTTGGATCACTCACTGCTTACGAGCAAGGGGTGAACCAAAGGCAACTTGATGCAAGTGAACGCAAGAAAGAGAAGACAGTAGCACTAAAGGCCAAAGATTCAGATGCTAGCACTTTCGGGTCTGATAGCGATGATGTTGCCTTAATTACAAGGCAGTTCAAAAGCTTTCTAAGGAAGAAACATAAGAACTATCAGAAGTGGAACAAGGGTAAGTCCAGTAAAAATTTTAAGGGTCCATCTGAATCTGTTTGTTTTGAATGCAGGAAGCCTGGACACATTAAGGCTGATTGTCCTACACTTAAAGCTCACCCAAGCAAGGAGAAGGGTGAGGAGAAACTAAAGTTTAGAAAGGACAAGAAGCAGATTTAGAAGGCGTTCTGGGCAGACTCTGCATCTGACTCTTCTGAGACTGAAGCTGAAGAGGAGGAAACAAACTTGTGTCTGATGGCTGATGATCACCCTGGTCAGTCGGACCAGGAAGAGGTATGTGAGCTTACTTACGATCAATTATTTGAGGTTTCTGAAAGAATTCATATATCTTATAAGAAACTTAAGAAAACTCATGCTAGTTTGAAATTAGATTACTTGACTTTGCAAAAAGAGCATGATTCTGTAGTTAAAGATCATTCCACACTTGATTTCAATCACATGTCCTTGCTTGATGAATTCGATGATTTGATGAAAAAAATATTCTGATTTAACTGTTGAGCATGATTTGTTAAAAACATAGCATGTTGAATTAAAAGTTGCTTTTAAGAAAGTGAATGATATGGCATGTGAGTTAGAAAGTAATGAAAGTGCAAGAACTTTTGAAATTGCAAGTTTAAATAAACATATTGAGTTCTTGAAAGTAAAAATCAGTGCTTTTGAAAAGAACAAAACACCGCCTACTTTTGAACAGTTTTAGGCACCGCCACCTTTTGAAAAATCTGTTGCAAGTTCATCAAAGCATGTTTCATATACATCTAGGAAGAGGCATTATCACCCACGTAGATTAGTTAACCCTTTTCCTGGTGTTAGATGTTTTTCATGTGGCATGTTAGGACATATTTCCCACACTTGCACTGTTCACTGTAGTACACATTGGGTGTGGAAACCCAAACTGCCTGTTTCACAGCACAGCACGCATGCATTGCATTCTTCTTTTCATAAGAAGGAACCCAAACCTGTTTGGGTTCTTAAGACTGACATTTGATACTTTTGTAGGAGTGCTCTCACACAAGACCTCGTGAGAGCATGTGGTACCTGGACAGCGGATGTTCTACAGATATGACTGGAGATACAAATCAGTTCATTTCGTTGGAGGCCAGAGCTAGAGGCAAGGTTACACTTGGAGATAACACCACCAGGAAGGTGGTAGGCTCAGGTATAATTGGTGATTCAAAGAATTTTATGATTGATAATGTTTTGCTTGTAGATGGACTGAAACACAACTTGCTGAGCATCAGTCAACTCTGTGATAAGGGATATAGCATCAAATTCCTGCCCACTGGCTGCATTTTAAGCTTAAATGATGAAGTTGTTTTACAGGGGCAAAGGATCAACAACGTCTACAAGCTGGATGTAAGTTGCATTAAATCTGATAATTCAATTTACTTAAAAACTGCTGCTGATGAGTCTTGGTTATGGCATAGGAGATTGTGTCATGCCAGTATGAAAACCCTTAGGAGAGTCACCCAAAAGGACTTAGTTAGAGATGTGCCCAAGCTTAAGTTCACTAAGGATCACCTGTGTGATACCTGTCAGTTGGAGAAGCAAGTCCAGTCCTCTTTTCACTCTGTTAAGGACATTAGCACTTCCAGACCTTTAGAAGTTCTTCACATGGACCTCTTTGGACCCATTAGCACTGCCAGCTTAGGGGGGAGAGTCTATGGGTTTGTGATTGTAGATGATTATTCGAGGTTCACTTGGGTTAAGTTTTTGTCACATAAATCTAAGTCATTTGATGAGTTTAGATCTTTCTCTATTTGGATTCAGAAGAAGTTAGGATGTGAGATTTTTACCATCCATAGTGATCACGGAGGGGAGTTTGAAAATGAAAGATTTGGAAGATTTTGTGAGGATCATGGGATTAGTCACAATTTTTCAGCTCCTAGGACCCCTCAGTAGAATGGGGTAGCTAAAAGGAAGAACAGGACCTCAGTGGAAGCCGCTAGAGCCATGCTTGCCAAGTATTCACTTCCAAAATACTTTTGGGCTGAAGCGGTGAACACTGCTTGTTATGTACTGAATAGGGTGAATGTGAGAGTCAAACTAAACAAGACACCTTATGAGATCATTAAGGGTAGAACTCCAAATCTATCCCACCTCCATGTCTTTGGCTGTAAGGTTTTTATTCTGAACAACGGGAAATCACCCTTAGGAAAATTTGACCCCAAATCTGATGAAGGAGTGTTCTTAGGATATTCAAGTGTGGGGAAATCCTTTAGGGTGTTCAATAGGAGGACTTTGGTGGTGGAAGAAACAACCCATATAGTGTTTGATGAATCTGATCCTAAGGAGTCTAGATCTGAAGTAGAAGATGAAGAGATCGTTGAGATTACCCAAGGAGTTGGAAATATAAATTTGGAGGAAAGGGTAGAACCTCAAACCACGTTGCCTAGAGATTGGAGAAATTCTTCGAGTCATCCTAAAGAACTGATCTTAGGAGACCCTTCTGAAGGTGTTAGGACTAGGCATGGACTTAGGAAGGAAGTAAACCATTCTGCCTTTATCTCAATGACTGAACCCACCAACATCAATCAAGCCTTATCGGATGAGTTTTGGATTTTAGCTATGCAGGAAGAATTGAATCAATTTGTAAGGAATGATGTTTGGGAGTTAGTAGAAAGACCTAAAAATCAAAGTATTGTGGGAACCAAGTGGGTCTTTAAGAATAAGATGAATGATTCTGGTGTGGTGGTGAGAAATAAGGCAAGATTAGTGGCTAAGGGGTATAATCAGATATAAGGGATTGATTATGAGGAGACTTTTGCCCCTGTAGCTAGATTGGAAGCCATTAGAGTGCTACTAGTCTTTGCCTGTTATAAGGGATTTAAGCTTTTTCAAATGGATGTCAAGAGTGCCTTTTTAAATGGGGTAATTAAAGAAGATGTTTTTGTAGAACAACCCCTAAGTTTTGAGAGTTCTCAATATCCAAGTCATGTCTATAAATTAAAAAAGGCATTATATGGATTGAAACAGGCACCCAGAGCTTGGTATGAGAGGCTTAGCACATTCCTGTTAGAAAGAGAGTTTGTTAAGGGGAGCGTAGACACCACCCTTTTTCTGAGGAGATTAGGGGATGACTTACTTATTGTCCAGATCTATATTGATGATATAATTTTTGGATCTTCTGATAAATATTTATGTGATGAGTTTTCTAAAATAATGAGTAAGGAGTTTGAGATGAGTATGATGGGAGAATTGTCCTACTTTTTGGGGTTTAGCATAAGGCAAACGGATGATGGAACCTTTCTCAATCAATCAAAATACACTAAGGACATTTTGAAGAAATATGAAATGGACAAAGCCAAACCAATCAATACTCCCATGCCCTCCTCAGTTCAGTTAGATAAGAATTCAAATGGAAAATCTGTTGATCAGAAGAAGTATAGAGGGATAATAGGTTCACTGCTTTACCTGACTGCTATCCGACCTGATATCATGTTTAGTGTCTATCTTTGTGCTAGGTTTTAGGCTGATCCTAAAGAGTCCCACCTGACTGCTGTTAAGAGAATTCTTAGATATATTTTAGGGACCCCAAACCTAGGAATTTGGTACCCTAGGCACATCACCTCTTTTAAGATCATTGGATATTCTGATTCTAACTTTGCGGGGTGTAGGGTGGATAGAAAGAGCACTTCTGGGACTTGTAAATTCATAGGACAGTCATTAATCTCCTGGTCCAGTAGAAAATAGAACTCAGTTGCTTTTTTCATTGCTGAAGCTGAGTACATTGCCTTAGGGAGTTGTGTGGCCCAAGTTCTTTGGTTGAAGCAACAAGTCTTGGATTTAGGGGTATCTGTTGGCACAATTTCTATTCTGTGTGATAATACTAGTGCCATCTATATCTCTAAGAATCCAATCCAACATTCTAGGACCAAACACATTGATATAAGGCATCACTTCATTAGGGACCATGTTACAAAAGGGGACATTGAGCTACATCATGTAGCAACTGAAAAACAGCTGGCTAACATATTCACTAAACCACTGGCCTTTGACTCATTCAGCATTTTGAGAACCAGATTAGGAGTGATTGATATAAATGCTTGATTCTGATGACTACTGATTTCTGATTGTTCGGATTGGTAATCTTTTTTCCGTTAGTTAGGTTTTGTTTTTTATTATTTGCTTTCAGTTGATTTTATTTCCTCTGCTGATTTCGGTTTTAGCCTTACTGTTAGTTTGATTTGAGTATTTACTTTGCTATGATTTTCTACCTATTTTTATTCACTGGTTCATATCTTGCACTTACTGTTTTATGCTTTTCAAAATCTGATCACTGCTCACTACTTTTGATAATCTAAATTTTTGACTGGGAGTTTCTACCTTGTTTTGGTTTGGAAGCTGGTAAGCCGTGATTGATTCCACTGAATCTATTAAAGGGAAGAAATATTGATGATTGATTCTCTTCCTCTAACTCCTTTACTGATGTATAATTTCTTTTGGATAAAAATTCTCTTCAAAATTAAAATGTTAGTTTTTAAAATAGAGATTATTTTATCTTTCTACAGTAATCTGCCTCATATCAATAGTGTTTTTCAAAGTCTTGAGTCATTAGTTTGATTTTCTAAACCAAGAGATTGCATTTATCATATGCTGTATGGCTTTTGTTTTTTGAATCATTCTTCCCTACTGTGGAGAGTCATCTCCTATGTCTGAAAGATAATCTCACAGCTGAGACTCTTTAATGATTATGAAAAGGAGAAAGCTTATAAAAGATGCGCAGTACACCAGATAATTTGAAAAAGAGGCATAAAATGAGCCCAAAACTGAAAAGATGCGAAATTGCCAAATTGGATACACAAAGTGTATCAAAAATTAAAAGATGCGCAAAGCGCCAACCAATTTGAAAAAGAGGCACAAAATGAGCCCAAACCAAGCTTTCTTCCCTTTCAGATTGTTAAATGTCTTAGAAAAATCCGTGCGCCACTTAATATTTTCAAAAGCTTGAGTTTGAAAATCCTGATTTCTGATTTTTTACTTTGTAACACTATTATATCAGATATTTTTCTGGAATGAGACTTGAAAGGATCTCTTTTCAAATCTAATGTCTTTTCTTCTGAATCGGATTTTTGTTTTGAAAGAGGTTTGCATCGATAAGGTGCCCGGGGTCAGAGTTATGAAAGTTGATTTTTCCAACCTTTTATGGATTTCAGCGCTGCCAATCGTCCTCTTATTAGTTTTTGAATCTAAAATCAAGGAAAAATTCTGATTTACTCGAGCAGCTTGATCAAAAAAAAATGTTGCCTTTATGTGTTTTTGCTATAAGATTTATTCATTTTTATTTTATCTTGATTTCATGGTTGTGTTTTTGGGATCCTGATCGATCATCTTCATCCTTCATCTTTTTCTGTTTTCTTCACATCGTCTTGGACGATACCACGATCGTCCTGGACGATCCTCTTCGTCCTGGATAATCTAAACATCGTCCTGGACGATTCATTCAAAATCGTCCCCACACTGCTCCTGCTGCTGAAAAATCCCAATTATTGGTGATCGTCCTGGACGATCTTTACATCGTCCTGGACGATATGATCCATATCTTCCTAATCTGATCAAACGGTTGACATTGCACCAATTATTGTCCATCGTCCTGGACGATCCACCTCATCGTCCTGGACGATCCACGTGTCAGCCGCTGGACGATTGGAATTCGGCCCGTCCGACATATTTATTGCATATCGTCCCGGACGATCCACCTAATCGTACGGGATGATACTTTTCATCAACGGTCGTCCAGCCCGACTCCTCGGGACGATCGTCTGTGTCTAATTGTCCTGAATGATCTCTGATCATCCTGGATGATCGGACTGCCTTTTTGACCAATCGTCCAGGATGTCATAAATGGCCATATCGTCCCGGACGATGTCGCGATCGTACGGGACGATCAGGCCATTTTCTATATAAACATCAGTTTTCTTCAGATGTTTCCACTCCTTTTTTCTTCCACTCTCCTTCTACTTCCTTACACTTTGGATTCATAATGGCTGGTGGCAAAAGGTCTCGACAAAAGGGTGCCAGTTCCTCCCGGGGACCGGTTGATCCTCGCTTCCCCAATGCAGCCGATCAGGCTACCTACAAGCGATACTGCGAAGTGGGGATCACACCATCAAAAATCGTAAATCCCCGCACTCTCACTTATCCTGTCCTTGACCTCTTCGCACACACCTCCCTCACCTTCATCATGACTCTCGCATTTCCCTTTAGTTCTAAACTTCTCTGCATTTTCTTTGCAAACTTACGGATTTCGACTGATTATTCCACTCTCCGTTCTTATGTAAATCAGCGCCCCGTCGAACTTACCTATCAGGACTTTCACAACATTCTTTAGCTGTCCGTCACTGGCGACAAACTCCACACCCTTATCACCGACCCAGACTATGATTGGAGTGTCGCCAATCATTTCCTTCGTAATACTAATGCCCCTTATCATGACAATGCCTGCTCCACACTTCTTAAGGACACCCAGACTATTCAGCATGTTCTTCGTTCCTCCGTCATTCCAAAGGCGGGGGATCGGATTCACATCACCCCACTCCTGTCCTTAACCACATACTACATCCTGGCCAATAGGGAATTCAATGCCACAGACCTTATTATCCAGTACCTCGAGCACCTCACCACCATTCGGGATCCAGGTCATCGCCGTCGTCCAAATCTAGCCTTAGGACATATCGTTGCCTATGCCCTCGAAACCAAATATGCCCTGCAATATCCCGCAGCTCCAGATGTTCCTCCCTCCTTCCTCACCAATAATGCCTTCCATGTCCTACATAGCACACGACTACATCCGGAGCCCACCCCGGATGTTGAGGAAGAGGAGGAAGAGGCCATTCCAGTTCCTACTGCACCAGAGGCACCTACTCCCCTTCGCATTGCCTCTCCCTTTAACCACCTGGTGCAGCGTTTCGATCAGTGGGAGGCCAGATTTGACTCCTACGTGGTTGCCCAGGAGCAGCGGCACGTCGAGGACATCCAGCGCTTCATTGATTATGCTGCGCAGCAGCAACAGCAGCATGACCAGGACATCGCCTGGATTGGAGCCCACTTTCAGACCATTCACCATTACTTCAACCCTCCACCGATACCTCCCTCTTCCGATCAGGATCCGCCTTAGTTTTAGTTTCCTGTTTTGTAGTTGTTCTCTTTTATGTTTTATTTATGTGTTATGTTTTTTCCCTCCTTCTTTTTGTGATGTCAAAAGGGGAGTCAGTTGTAGTCGTTTCAGTCCTTGTTATGTGTTATATTTTCTGTATTAGTTTGATTGTTAAATGAAAATGAAAAAAAAAATATATCTGTTTTTCGATCTCCTATTTCTTGTTATTTTCAAACTAATTTACAAATGTTTTCCATCATCAAAAAGGGGTAGATTGTTGCAAATCTGATTTTGATGATGACAAACATGTCTCCAGTGTGTTTTGCTTGGCTAACCCATTTCAGGCACAAAAGATCACGAGCAAATCAAGCTAACTCAAGATCGGGTCCAAGTGTGTCCAATATACTATTTTTCATTTTATTGAGTCAATTATAATGTAACTGATCCCCTAGCTAAGTAACCTTGCACACACACACTCAGGGAGAGAGCTTGAGTGAATTAGAGTTTCTGTTCAGTTTTTGTTCAGATTGTCCTGGACGATATTCACATCATCCTGGACGATCAGGTAAAAATAGAAACCCTAATTAGGGCGACTAAGTTAAGAGGGTCTGATTAAGCAGATCGTCCTGGACGATCTTTGGATCGTACGGGACGATATCCTCAAATCAGAAATTCTCAGCCGCCAGATCAAGTTAGGCAAGTTTTTATTTTTAGTTATTTGGTCTGATCGTCCTGGACGATACGTGTATCGTCCTGGATGATTCAGTACAATCATGCCTAATTTAATCTAGTAATTAAGGAAAGCAATTTATTTTTGATTGATAAGATCATATCATCCTGGACGATCGCAGGATCGTCCTGGACGATCATGATCGTCTAGTGCATTTCAGCTGTACGACCCGAACTGTGTTCAGGATGATTTGGGAACTTTTTGAACTAATCGTACAGGACGATATCCCTATCGTCCTGGACAATCAAGTCATTTTTTGGTCGTCCAGCACAGATTTCTCTGGACGACCCGAACTGTCTTCTGGACGATATTCCTCGATTTGCACTAATCGTCCCGGACGATCGCAGGATCGTACGGGATGATATGAACAATTTTTTTCTACTGTTCATCCAGAAGAGCCAGATCGTCTAGGCTGAAATAGTTGAATTTGAACTGAATGTACAGGACGATCTATCTATCATCCTGTACGATCTCGGCCGACCAGTTGAGATTTAGGGCAAATTTTAAGCCCTCCTATAAAAGAACTTTTTCTTGAAACAAGAAAAATCTTTTGCCACCTTCCTTCCCTGAGAAACCCTAGAGAGAGAGAGTTGGGAGAGAGAGAGAAGATCTTGTGAGGGGGAGTTAGTGAGGGATTCACTAAGGTTGCTGCAAGCACGGATCAGAGTCGTCTTCTCCGCTCGTCATCTTTCGTCTAGTCGGTGTTCATCGTGGGAGGATCGTTTGCAAGAAGATCTGGGGTTCTCTGCCCGCTTCAGGTGGAAACAAAAGGAGTTCGAAGGTTCTCTGCCTGCTTTAGGAGGAAGCAAAAGGAGGTCGGGTTCTCTGCCTCACCGTGTGGTGAAAAGGAGGTGTTTATACAGGCTTCTCCGCCTTGCTGTGGGAGCAAAAGGAGAGACACTTTTTGTTTAGTACAATACCCAGAGGGGAGGCTCCGGGCCTCCGGGTATTGGACGTAGGTCAAGTTGACCGAACCACTATAAAATCTGGTTTTCTTTTCTGATTCAGTTTTGCACTTTACTTTTTCGATATTAACTGCTTGGGTGAATATCTGTGATTGATCTTTTCGTTCTTGTTTACTTGTTTCCGCTGCTAAGTATCGAAAAGATTTTCATTATTATCGTGAAATTTTTAAATAACCAATTCACCCCCCCTCTTGGTTAGCCTCGGGACTAGTTCACTAGGGCTTAACATCCCTATCGAACTTTCAATTCCATAGCAGGAATTTGTATGCCACCATCCAACTTATCTGGAGGAATAACAACCTCCACTTCCTGATTAAAATTTGAAATTGGATCTACACTGGCATTAAGCACCTTTTCCCTGTCAGCCGAAGTAACCTGCTCCTTACTACTCGACATTGGTGGATAAGTCTTTCGAGCATTACCAGAGAAGAACCTTCTTTTCCTATTGTTAACCACCATCCATGGCCCATACTGAGAATCCTCAACGTTTGTTTTAGACACATTCTTTTCCATAGCAATCTTTTCCTTACCTTCAGCAGAACAAACAGGTTCATCCGAGCCATGAGCATCCATTATGATTTTTGAGCTATCATTGAATTTTATAATTAGACTCCCACAATCCTTATTAACATGTCCTATTTTCCCACAAGAAAAATAGAAGTTAGGAATTTTTTCATAACAAACATTTTGTAAGAATTTCCCTTCACTTCCTTCCACCCAAACTCCTAATGGAAGCTTAGCATCCAACTTAATACGCACACAAACTCTACCAAATTCCCTCTTTCCCCACTGAAACATATTTCCATCGATCAACAAAGGTTTGCCAACTCTGGAAGCTATCCTACAGACATTTATCTCGTCCCAACAGTGAAGTGGAAGGTTAGGTAGTTTAATCCAGACCGGAGCAGATAAACCTTCAAGAGAATTGGGAGAGAAACTTGGAGACCACCTTTCAATTCCTATTATTAAGCCATTCACAAACCAAGGTCCAGAAGACAGAACAGCTTCCAATTGTTCTTCCTCACCGAATGAACATAGCACCCAACTCATACCAAGTTGGGTTATATGAAATTTACCGAATTGAGCCCATCGCCTCCTCAACTCATAACTAGCCAGACATAGAGGTGCGTCTCCTCCAAACACTTTAACAACCAAAGAATTTCTGAGTCTATGAGAATTTTCCTTCTCTTTTTCCACATTGAGTTGAATAGAATTACCATCTTCTGAAAGACAATCACCAAAATCCAGCTCTGCCACATTGATGTTATCAGGTTTCTTCCAAGCATTAAAATAACCCTTACCAGTAGAAATTGGGACACTAACCGGTCCTGTAGCCAAACTGCCACATAGATCTCCCTCAACACAGGAACGGACCTTAAGAAGATCAGAGACCTGTCCACCAACAGCCGAAGAAGCCATTGTTGAACCACCAACAAAGATTTTATCCCTCATTGTCAAAGATGATTCTCCATTAACAAAACCCTTCTCATAAACACAATTATCTTTATTAACAAGATTACTGGCAGTCACATTTATCACACTGTCGTTGATGACAGGGATTGCATTTGACAAACCAAACCTGTTAACAATGATTTTCGTGCCTGAGGAAGAAGCATCAAGGTCGTATGAAGGAGAATAATCTGGAGGGTTGAAATCTTGGGGTCGTTTGCAACAAGAATCAAAAGCAAGGCTTTTGCCCTTACCTTCGACCACTTTAACCTTATTCTTTTCCGGAATTGAACCTTCCCGAATGACTAAAGGCCCAACAGAGCTCTTCTTCCACGCCTCAAACCCATCTCGTGTAGGTCCAGGAATTCGCGTGAAACCATCATCTCTATTAGAAATTCCATCGGAGGATGCATGCTGACGGCGGATCCTGGCGGATGGAGATAACCGGAGGTGATCTTCTGGCATGCTTGCCGACGGCGGATCCTGGCGGATTGCCGTTCCGCCAAAACCAAAATTTGAATTCTGCAGTTTCTCACTCTAGAATTCTGCAGTTTCTCACTCTAGAATTCCGTAGTTTCTCACTCTAGAATTTTGCAGTTTCTCACTCTAGAATTCCGCCATCCTGCCTTTAAATATAACACATATCCTTCTGGGTCAAACTTAATTATATGATATGAGTGAAATCCATTATGATTGAGAGAATACTTATCTGTTCAAATCTAATAGAACTATTAAACTTTACCTATCAAGTGAATAGAGAAGACTCATATTACAACACACAATCCTATTTCTATGATGCAACAAAAGTTTAACCAAAAGAATAAAGTTAACTTTATTTGATGATGATTAAAACCCCTAATATTATAAAGATGATTATACTATTAATCCAAAGAGACCTATTCACAATCAAACATTTTTCTATTCTTCTTTCACTTTATAAAAGGTTTCCAAACCCTTCATAGTATGAAGGTGAGGGATCACATAGCTAAAAAATACAAAGTATGCTGAAAAAGGTAAATCTCGATATTTTTTTTAAAGAACATTTTTTTTTAAAGAACATGAAAAAGATGATTATGTGAGGTAGAGCAAGGAGTTCTAAATGGCTTTGTCTATTTTGTAGGAGTCAATTGATATTGAGTTATATCAATATGATACTTGCATTGTCTTGTTTAGGTGCAAAAAATAGGGAGTCATATCTTAAAAATTCATAATGAAATAACAACTTTAAATAGAGAGACATCCATATGAATTTGCATAGAAAATGTTATAAGACACAACTTTAGCCATCTTAAGGTTAGGGTTTACTTAAGTTTATGTTTTCATATTTTTTTCATCGTGTGATGTAATGATGTGGTGATATATTATTTGATGAGAACTATGCACATTAGGATAAATATATATTCTCGCAGATGCTATATTATAAAATGCTTTATAAAGCGTTATATATTTTCTTGTAAATGATGTTAGCACAACCCTTTGAAGGCATGGCAAAATGATGCTAAATATAGAGTTGTGTTAAGTTTAATAAAAATATACATAATTCTCTTATGCTAATCCTTTATTTTATAACGTCTCATAGAATTTTTTTTATTATGATGAAATTTTAGTCTGAGAAAACTTTATAAAGTCTACCATATATAGTTGATGGATGGACTCGATCGTAAAGCATTAGTCTATCAAGTAAAACATGCTTGATTACTAATAGTTCCATTTGATATTAATATATAAATCTAGGCTATGATATATTGTGGCATAACCAAATTACTTTATTATATATTTTCCAAGGCATATTAAAAAACTCAATTATATATGACTAGTTCTATTATTTCATATTATTTTTTATCATATTATTTATTTATAATAGGGTGCTTGCATTAAAACTATATGTTTTTTATAAGGTCGAGTTACTTGTATTGTGATTGCCACAAAACATTTTTTCCTTATTAAAATCTTCACATAAATATCTTACATCTCATATGATTACTTTTATCTTATATGTATAAGTGTGAGAAATTTTGTGAAAAGCTAAGATGATAAATTATCTCTATGTTCATGAATGCTTCGCCACACAATATGTCATGCCTAAATATATATTTGTTGACTAAAAAAAAGGGGGGGGGGGGGGGGGGGGGGGGGGGGGGGGGGGTGGGGGAAGAAGAACATAGAAATTCCGAAATGCATCTGCCTTCGAGCGGGTCCCACCTCGCGTGGTTTGCTTCCAAACGTATCGACCCTTCATTTGAAACGAGATAACCGCAAACTCATTCCTTTAAAAATGATCGCGTCCAGGGTTTACCTTCAATCTTCTCTATTGGTCATTGCTGCTCGGCTTCAGTTCGCAGGAGGAGATCCCACGCGTCGCTTCCTCGGCTCCTTCCTTGCGGTCCGACTTCGTTGCTTCGCGGGTGGTGTAGAGAGCCCACACGTCGCTTCTGCGGCTCCTTCCTTGCTGTGCGATTTCATTCCGCAAGAGGAGAAAAGGGGGAGGGTCCGCCTTCCATCTTCTCCTTTAGTCGTTGCTGTTCGGCTTCGCAAATCGCAGGAGGTGCAGAGATCGCACGTCACTCCTTCGACTCCTTTGCTGCTGTCCGACTTCTGCTTCACAGGAGGAAGAGAGATCGCACGAGTCGCTCTTCGGTTCCTACGTTGCTGTCCGACTTTGCCTCCTACACGATGACCGACCCCGACGAATCCAGCCCGACACCTGCTCCCGTGCGTGACTTCTGCTTCTGGCCATGCCCGATCGTGCTCCCTCTTCCTCTCTCTCTATTATATGTGATATAATATATATTATATATTATGCATTATATATTATACTATATGAAATATATATATATAATAAAATAAAGAAAATAAGAATTTTCCAACATGTGTCGAAGACCTCGTGCCGTCGTACCTTAGGTCCGGCCGGGATGATTTAAAGCCTCAAGGCCTCACGTCGTCGACTTTAAGTCCGGCCGAAATGGTTTAAAATTCGAAGACCCGCACCATCGATCTTAGATCTGGGCGGATGGTTTTAAATTTGAAGACCCCGGGCCGTCGTATCTTAGATCCGGCCGGGATGGTTTTAATTCGAAGACCCTACCCCGTTGACCTTAGGTCCGGGTAGGAAGACATTAGGGCAAGTGCCCTCCCTTACCTCCCGGCGCTGGGGAGGGGACGCCGGGAGACTGCCGAAATTTATCGGGAAATTATAAAACCTGTTTGGAACAATTGGAGAGCAAGTGAATTTTAATTAGTTAGCCTCAATGAAAATTAATTAATGAAATTTGATTAATTACAAGAATTGAGTGATTAAACTAATGAAATTAAAATTAATTGAAATTTGTTAATTAAAATTGATTAGCAAATTCAATTGGTTAATTAATTATCCTCAAGCAATTCAAATCCGTAAGCAGTTCAAAATCAAGGAATAGTTGAAATTGGAAATCAAGGAGTAGTTAAAAATATCCTACTGACATGGATGATATGAAATTATATTGCGAAAAGATCCTACTAAGGGATATAATAAGGAATGTTCTCCCATTTATTTATATACTGCTCGTCGTTCTCCCAAAAGCCATCAATAGAAGTGAGAACTTGTTTGATATCACCCCAATCAAAAGACTATTTTCAAGATGCCTCGAGTATCTCTAAATGATATTGTCTCAAATATCTTCAAATGAGACATCTCTTTAAGAGATTCTATCGCAAGTTAAATTTGAGTGGAAGACTTTGAATTATTTTAGCATTTCAAATGTTATTACTCTTGAAATATTAGAGGTCTTTAACTGTTAAAACATCACTTCTCTTCCTATAATTAATGAGATAGCAAAACTTGTAACGAGTCGTCTCATTAATTGATTAGTCAACATTAATTTATCAATAAATTATTCGGTTAATTAATTATTTAAGAGCATGTTTTAAATATGGGAACTTTAAAATACGAAAATATTTTGAGAGCAGTTTAAAATTTGAGAATTTTAAAAATGTGAGAGCAATTTAAAATTTGAGTTAAAATTCGAGAGCATTTTAAATTGATTAACTGGAGCAATTAAAACAAAATCAAATCAAATAAAATTTAAAGAATGTTCTCACTAATGGACTCTGTACAACTCACACTAAAACTCAAACTCCTAAGAAAGCTAACCAAAATGCAAAACTGAAAGAAAGTCTCCAAAAATCCTAATCTAAACCCTGCCCCTGGTGGGCTCCGGTCCCAGCTCCTGGTAAAACTTCTAGCATGCTCTAATCCCTGCAACTGTATCACCTCTGGCTACAGGTTCTTGCTATTATAGCTACTTGCTACAAACTCTGGATCAGCACGTATCTGCACACAAAATAAACAAATATTAGTACATCATAAATAAAATAAAATAAATCATTAAAATGCTGGAGAGTGATAAATCTAACTGCTAGTAAAACAAAAATACTGGGAAGCAAGAAAAACTAAGTACTGAAAAGCTAGTAGAGCCACAGTGTAGTAGGAAAAAGACTACGAGCACAAAAATAACTAAAACACTGACGTAAGTGTCAAAACCTCGAAGTGTCAAAATCACAAACTCAAACCAACTCAAACAAGTACAAAACAAATTTCCAAATATTGCAAAAGCAACCGCTGTCAAGTTTCAAAACTACAGTCTAATGTTAAACCAACAAAACAACTAAAAATAATTGGGCTACTTCTAAGGGAAGCAGTAAGACCCACGTGTTAGGAAATTTCTAAGTGAAGAACCCTAAATGCCAAATCCAAACAAACCTTTGGGCAGCCTTGTTTATAAGAACTTGGTTGTAAGACCCACTACCCGGCAGCTTTCATAGGAAAGACGTAAGCCCGACCCTAAGAGAAAATTTTAGGTAAAATCAACCTAAACCCTAACCCCAAATTAAAACATCCAACAACTTCTAATAGAAGCCGTAAGTCCGATCTCTGAGGGAAATGTTTAGGCAATAACACAACCCTAGACCCCTCACTCGGGCATCCAAGTCTATAGAGCTTGGCTGTAAGACCCACAACTCGGGCCACTTAGCCTACAGGGCTAGGTCATAAGACCCATCATTAGGCAACTTCTTAGGAAGCCATAAGACCTACCCAACCAAAATCTTCAGGCTACTTTCTAATGAAAGCCATAAGTCCCTACCCAATTCTAACCATGCGGACATCTCTTGCTTTAAGAGAGAATGTCATCTTTAAATAATGCTTTAAAATACTGTAATTACAATACTGATCCTATGTTGAAAGCATGTAAAATTTCTAAGATTTTCTACAAAACATATAAATCCCTGGGCATCCTAATCTATAGGATTGGGTTGTAAGACCCGTTATCGGGCTACTATCTATGAAAGTTGTAAGTCCTGACCCAAATTCAAATTTCTGTGTAACTTCTAAACGAAGTTATAAATTCCTAAACTAAATCAATTTCTGGGTATTCTAATAAATGTAAACCCCAAAAACTCAAATAAAATTAAAACCCAAACCTAACCACCTCAATCTACTCGGGATCCCTGAGAGGAGGCAACCCATGGCTGCTAATCAGATTCCCTGGACATTACGGTCAATGATTATAGTGTTGGTAGACTGAAACCTATGGTATACCCGGGACGACAGAACCATGGGATCTTGATCGGGTTTACCTCCGTTTGCCCCATAATTGAGACTAAGAATACCTAAAATTTATTCATCCTTAATCGAGAGTTCTCTCTTACGTGTTAAGAGAGGTAATTAACTATGAGTGCTTGCGCTCATGGGAAGTAAGGACCCCATATCTAATTAAACCCTGACTACCCTTAGGGGAAATCTGGTTAATTCTAATCTGACTTAAGGGAAATAGAATCCTACAGCTGTGAAGCGGGATTCACGTATTCGTGCCATTTTTCTTGAGCCAACAGATTTCTGGCGACTCCGCTGGGGATTACTTCTCTCTCCATCTTTGGATGAAAAGAGAATATTTAGTCTCAAAATACTAAGCATCTAAAATGAATATGGATGTTCTTTTATCACAAATTTGTGTTATCCTTTTCAGCAGAATTTAGGTTTATTCTAATCCCTGCAAGTTCTGTTGACAGGTTGATAATATGATGCCTGTAAAGTCTTTCATGACTGTGAACCTAGGCGAGGGAGCTAGAGTGCAGTTCCCTCAAGCCGTTCTGAACACTGGTTACGCTGGAGCGACTATTCAATTTGGAACCATTTCTGAAGTCATACAGTTCCAATAGTTCCTTCCTGAGAACACTGTCAATGTACCTACTGTTGGAGGTGCTACTAAGAAGCCTATTACTGAAGCTATCATTGAGAAGGCTCCTAAAAGGGCCTATGTATTTTCAAGGCTCTCTGTAACACCTGCTACTGCTCCAGCCGCTCAAAATAACATTCCTGATCCCAAGCTGCAATCTGTTGGCGTAAATACAACCAATCAGAACATAATCCAAGATGAAATACTTGAAGAATATAATTCTGAAGTTCCTGATGCAAGTGCTAAGCTTTCCAGGAATGCTAGAAGGAAGGCTAATGCTCGTTTACGAGCTAATGGCTGGATGCCCGATACACTTCAAGAATCACCGCCGCAGTTGGAGGCGAATGTGCCCACTAATAATAGTTTTGAATCATTAAAGTGGGTTAAGAGAAATAATGATAAGGGCCAATTAAAGAAGTCTTTCTGGGAGACCTCACGTCAGCAGCCAGAACCGCTAAGGAAGGAAGAATCTGCTTCTTCCAAGATATACAAAATACTGAAGGCTGTTAAAGATAGAAATCTGCAGCGAAGACTGAGAAAATCCGTCACTGAAGTTATTTCCTCAAATATTGTTCATCCTCAGTACAACAAATTTTCAACAAGACCTTATAGAGGGGAGTTTAAACGTCCTCCCTATTACCGAGACTCGAAAATTTTCTATCATAATATGGGCTGATACCCATATTATGGAACAAAACAGTTGAGAGAGCTTTCTGATCATCTACATGTAAGAGGCTATAACAGAAGATATGATAAACGAAGGCCCCAACAATGGCATCATGGATCTAATCATTCAAAAGTACATGCTGATGCTGGTGGTCATCAGTATGTGACTACGAAAAGATAACAAATTTGGGTTCCAAAAAGACCCAAGTATCCTGAAGCTCAGAAAGAGGTCCATCATAAGGAAATCTACAAAGGGCGACTCAAATCTCAGGTCCAAAAGTTATCCCCAAATAAGGAAACTTCTGTTGACATGACTATGCCTAAAGAGGAGGAGAATCATGTACATAATGAATCCCCTGACTCCCCAGTCGTACATTGGAAGCGGCGGTCTCAACTTGGAAATGATCACGAGTTGGATGAAAATGATAATTACTACAATGATGAGGAAGAAATAGAAGGGTGTATTGGTCCCATGGACATTGAAGTTGTCCGGATGGTTGACCATATACCTGATCGATTTAATCAGTGTTATACTCGTAGAAATGCAGCGTTCAATCTGCAGAATGAAGAACAACTATGAGATGACCAAGAATAAGCAGCAGCCGTGAATAGAACTCCACAACCAGAAGAAGTTGAAGAGGAAGAAGTTGAAGAAGTTGTAAAAAGATTGCAATTGGAAATGCAATCTATGCAACAAAAGAAAGATCAAGAAATCCATCACTTGAATGCTCGTCTTGACGAGATGAGTAATATGATGAAACAGTTGTTTGGACAACTTGGTATGATGGCTATAATAAGTCAACCACCTGTAGCAAATTCTCAAGGGAATGTTCAAACTACTCCTGATATATTAGACACTTCTGACAGAAAACTAGAAGAGCTACAGGAGCCAACTCTGATAGCTTCTAAAGAAGATGAAGTGGTCAGTAAATCCCAAATTGAAAATCTCATCAGTCAAAAGGTTAAAGCAATTATTGCTTCTGAAGCTGCCGATGCCTTAGTAGAAAAGGTCGTCCATATCCGGCTGAATATGATCAAGAGAAGTACCCAAAGGGATATGTTGTGCCAAAATTTAATTTATTTGATGCTACTGCAAATCCTCGTCAGCATCTGGCACAATTCAAAGCTACCTGTGGAAATACAGGAGGCAATGATGCTATGTTACTACGACAATTTGTCAGTAGTTTAACAGGTACAGCTTTTGAATGGTATGCTGAGTTACCCAACGACTCAGTAAGAACATTCGCTGAATTAGAGACAATGTTCATTAAAAGATTCGCCAGTGCAACAAAGAAGGTGACTATTGCTGACCTTGCTCTTGAGAAAAGGAAAAGAGAGGAATCAGTTACCAAATACATAACCAGGTGGAGAAATCTCGGCATGAAATGTGAGCAACAACTCACTGAAAAGCATGCTGTTGAGCTGTTAATGGGGAACATAGATGACCATATGGCTCCATATCTGGCGATGGCTACAATCAATACTTTCCAAGAGTTATTGGACCGTGTAGCCAAATTTGAAAGGTTACCCAGGTCTAGAAGTGTCGGCTTCAACTATAACAATAATCCACCAGGGAAGGGAAAACAGGTCAGGACCGTTGATCTGAAAAGAAGTGAGGTGAATACTACATTCCCGTCTTCCTTGGATAAGAAAGGAAAAGAAGATTCAATGAATCCATCGAAGATGCTGAAACAAACTAGAGAAAGACAAAGGTCTCCTACTTTGCAGGAGAAAATTAACAAGCCGTATTCTTTCAAAAAAGAATGTACGGGAAAAATTTTTAGGCATGCACTAAAGATCGGTCTTCAATTGCCAGAATCCCACCGACCAGAACAGGCTGGTATGACTGATGATCCGAACTACTGTCCATATCACAGGATCGTAAGTCATCCAATCGAAGATTGCTTCATCTTCAAAGATTGGGTCGAAAGGAATTATCAGAGCGGTGAACTTACACTTTCTAATAGTGTTCTTATCAATCCCAAGAGGGAGAAAACCAATGTTATCTCCTCTATACCCTGTCAGAACACAGAGGACCAGAAAGGAAAAGCGCCCGAGGAAGATGAAGGTGGTTGGGAGACCTTTATCTCAAAGAAAACTAAACAAATGATGAATGTCCTACTGGCCATTGAAGGAATTCGTCGGAAAAGTGCGCTAGAATTGGAAGTTGATCCAAGACTCTTTTCTTCAAAGAATTCAGTGGCAGGGGGGGCCAGTTCAAGCAAGAAGAAATCTTTGAAGTACTTTAAAGACCAAAAAGGAAAGCGTAAGTCTGGATCAAATTCTCAAAAAGAAAAGAAGAAGAAATTGGCAAAGAAGAATATTGTGATTCAAAAATATATTGATTCCATCGATGAATATCAGCAACCTTCAAGGCGTCCTATCATGTTGGAGGAATACATGGCTGATTTATTTCTCGACTCGGAATCAGAAAAGGAAGAGAGTATTCCAATCGAGACTTGCCGAGTCATAAATAAACGAGGTGGAAGGGCTGCAAGAGGACGTAATGCACCTCTTGCTATCTATAAAGCTGATGTGAAAATACCTTCTAAGGAAGTACATCATACACCATCACCTTTTACTGATTCAGATGAAGAATTACATTTCCCCGATGAAGAAAGTGATCACAAGGTTAAGAAGGTTCTTAAAGAAAAATGCCCAAAACTCAGGAGCAGCTCAGAGTCCGAGGAAGTTGAAAACATGGAAATTTCAAAGAACTCTCAAGCTGAAGCTAGTTCATATTCAGAGGTGACACAAATTCAGCTGAGAAGTGGAAAGCAGGTTCCTCCACCTCAAAAAAAAAAATAAAGGATAAGGAGAAGAACATTCAGCTTAACGAGGCTGCTATTCCACAAGACTATTAAACCCAAGGTTGCTGCTGCAAATGTGGATTATAATATATTGTCCCATCTCCGTAAATTACCTGCACTGCTGAGTGTCTATGATGCCCTTCTTTTGTCTAAGAATCTTCGGGAAACACTCATTAAAGTTTTGTAAAATTCTAAACAGTACGAGGCATTCTTTGCCGAGTAAAACTTAAAAGAAGCTTTGCATACACAAAATACCGCTACAATCACTTTCTGTGATAGTGATCTGCTCCTGGGAACTGCGGATCATAATCGACCACTATATGTTACTGCGGAGAGTAACAACATTGAAATAAATAGAATTTTGATCGATCCAGGTTCCTCCGTTAATCTAATGAGCCTCAAAACGCTTAAAGGATTGGCCCTGGACGTCCAATATTTGAACAGAAGCACGGTGTTTCTACAAGGATTCAATGAGCAAGGGCAAAGAACATTGGGGTCCTTGGTTTTACCTCTAAACTTTGGGGAACTCAATACAGAGGCAATATTTCACATCATTGATTTCAACACATCGTATATGGCACTTCTCGGAAGACCATGGCTCCACAAGTATGGTATAGTGCCTTCAACACTTCATCAATGTATGAAATACAATCGAGATAAAGAAGAATATCGTATTGATGGTGATGAACAACCATTCCTGGTGCACGAAGTCAAAATCTACGATGATGCCAAGTACTTTATGCCAAAAGATAGTGAGCTTTCAAGGATTCAGGTCGCTACACTGGATAAAATAAAGTCGAAAGATAAAGACAAGAATAAATCAAAGCAAATTTGCTCAGTACCTCACCTCGGCAGTGATACGAAAGAGGAAGAGGATATCTCCACAACTTTTAAGCCCCTAATCATAGGGAAAAGAAGGAATGAACTATCAACTATTCCTTTTGATTATGAAGCTAATCACGTAAATAAGGTACGGTGTTCAAACAAATCGAGCATTGAAGGAGAAGAAGAATTCCTTTATCAGCCCAAGGGTACTACGGAATCTCAGGAGGAAGGGGACCCAGGACCCGTTTCCATATGTAAGAAATTGCATAAAGTATCAATTTCAATGATAATGGTATCTGAAGAGCAGATATCTACTGATATCATCAAAATAGTACCTGTTCCGGCTGCACATTTCAAAATATTGACCACCTCACCAAACACAAACATAGAAATATTAAATACTTTCTATATTCCTCCCAAAAGAGGTGTTAATGAACGTGGATCTATTTTCTATGAATCAAGAGTAATACCGCATCACATTACTCCTGAAATTGAATGCGAAGAAGATTGGAGAAATGGAGATTTAAGGATAATAATTCCTTAATATCCTCCACCAATTATGAGAAAGCTGATAGAAAGAAGAATCTTCTTTGTGCAAACAAGAAAGCAAGCCCGTTACTTCAGAAAGCTCTGGCGCAACGAGCAAGCACAAAAACCCATTGGCAATGGTTTATATACAACATGGGGTCTTGGATATGCTCGAAATTTATATCTTACACGAGCAGCATCCTATCATTATCTTTAATACCCCTGGCGTCCGTGTATTACATGCGCAACGTCCTATAATATTACAGACAGGGAGGAGAGACCATTAGAGTCTGAAAATCAAACTGAAGATCTAATTGTAGATCTGAAAGAAGCTCCAAAAGAGTTTGAAGAATGTGGTCAAGCTACTGTAGATGAGCTCAAAGAAATAAATTTGGGTATAGAAGAGGATCCCAAACCTACATTCCTCAGCACTAATCTCTCACAGGAGAAAGCAGAGGACCTGAAAATGTTACTTCTCGAATACAAAGACTATTTCGCATGGAATTACACTGAAATGCCTGGTTTATCACTAGAAGTAGCAGTGTATAAACTCTCCATCAATACTAGAATACCGCCTATTAAGCAAGCACCCAGGCGAATGCGACTTGAAATTGAAGAAGAAGTCATTGCTGAAACTAAGAAGCTTATTGAAGCTAGTTTTATTCGAGAAGAGAAGTATGCTGATTGGATCGCTAATATCGTTCCAGTAAAGAAAAAGAACGGTCAAATCCATGTTTGTATAGACTACCGGGATTTGAATAAAGTATGCCCAAAGGATGATTTCTCATTGCCAAATGCAGAACTTATGGTCGATAATACATCGAACCATAACATGTTCTCGTTCATGGATGGATCATCAGGTTATAATCAAATCAAAATGGATCCAGAGGATTAAAAACACACCTCATTTCGAACTCCCATTGGCATATATTGCTACAAGGTGATGCCATTCGGCTTGAAAAATGCTGGGGCTACCTATCAAAGGGCAATGACTCGAATCTTCGATGATCTAATTCATAAACATGTTTAATGTTATGTTGATGACTTGGTTGTAAAAAGTAAAGTTCAACATGAGCATGTAAATGATCTTAGGATTATATTTGAAAGAATTCGAAAATTTAATTTGAAAATGAATCCATTAAAGTGTGCTTTCGGTGTTACGTCTGGAAAATTTCTTGGATTTATTGTGCGTCATAGAGGAATTGAAATTGATCCCTCTAAAATTAAAGCAATAGTGGAAATGCCACCTCCAAAAATGTTAAAACAACTTCGTTCAATCCAAGGTATATTGGCGTATATTCGAAGGTTTATATCTAACCTTTCGAGTAGATGTCAACCGTTCACACGTCTAATGAAGAAAAATACACCTTTCATATGGGATGATGCATGTCAGGAGGCATTTAATAGCATAAAACAATATTTGTTACATCCTCCAATCCGTGCTGCCCCAATCCCAGGGAAACCCCTAATCTTATATACAGCTGCTCTTGAAGAATCACTCGGAGCATTGCTAGCACAAATAAATGAAGAGGGCAAAGAAAATGCCCTTTATTATATCAGCCAACGATTGATAGGGGCAGAATCTAAATATTAACCTATAGAAAAGCAATGCTTAGCATTGATCTTTGCCACTCAAAAACTTTGGCATTATATGTTATCCCATAAAATCACTTTAATATCTAAAGTAGATCCATTAAAATTTTTAATGACTAGACCCACTCTCACTGGTCGCCTAGCCAAATGGGCTGTCTTGCTAATGCAATTTGACATAACATATATGCAGTGGCGGAGCCAGAAACTTGTTATAGGGGGCCACAAATTTTTTTACAATAAACATTAGATTGTATTTCTGCAAGACACATTGATTTTATAATTCATTTAATGGATAAATTGAAAAGAAAAATTCAAAAATATATAATTTTCTTATATATATATATATATATATATCAATTTCAATGCAAAATTTTATAAAATACTATTCAAATAATTAGATAGCATGATGCTAAGAATCGAAGCCTATAAGTTGATCTTTTTATGGCACCCAGAGCCTAAAAGGGGAATTTTGGGCGCTCCATTCTCATATATTCAAACTCTATGCTTTAGTCAATATAGTGAGATCCCATGGCCTCTCTCCTCTCTCTAGATTCTAATTAAACTCTCTCTTTCTTTCTAGTTCCTTCCCTTTCTATCTACATTTATTCTGCACATCTTGTAAATCTTGTCAGGTTCGGATGTTACCCTAGGACCAAAGTAGATCCAACAATGAGGATTTGTGTTTGAGTTCAAATTATTTTTTCTTTGATTTGATTGTTCTTCCCACCTAACTTTTACTGTAGGCATGGGGATGTCATCATTCATGCTATCACAAGATGGCATAGAGATAAACTTTGCTACCTTTGGGGGGGAGGGGGGGCACGTGCCCCCCTAGGCCCCCCCTTGTATCCGCCACTGCATATATGCCACAAAAAGCAGTGAAAGGACAGGCTCTAGCTAACTTTCTAGCAGCCCATCCTTTACCTGAAGATTCTCCACTCAACGATGAATTGCCAGATGAGCAAACACTTGATGTGGAGGAAAGAGAAAATATACAAGAATGGGAGCTCTATTTCAATGGAGCTTCATCAATAAAACCTGCCAAGCCACCTAAATTTCCAACAATTCAGGTGAGCGTTGGCCTTATATTTGTTACGCCCCAAAAAGGGATACTCCGATATTCCTATAGCTTAACAGAGCCTCGCACTAATAATGAGGCTGAATATGAAGCCTTAATAGCAGGCCTTGAGTTGGCAATTAACATGAAAATTCAGAAACTCCATATATATGGAGATTCTCAACTCATAATTAAACAAGTAATAGGTGTTTTCAAAATTAACAAGCCTGAATTAATTTTATATCATGAGTATGCTCTGAAACTCCTACAATAAATTCCTGAGGTAACTCTTACTAGAATTACGCGTAGTGAAAATGGCAAAGCTGATGCGCTGGTAAGGCTAGCTAAAGAATTAGCAAATCCTCAGGAGGATCCAATTCTCATAACTGTTCAAAATAGGCATGCATTAACTCCAGTTGTCATGCAAGATAATGGAGGGAAAGTAATACAAGAGAGCCTGGTTGTATCTGATGAAAATGATTGGAGAGATCCATTCATAAGATACTTCAAGGAAGGGAGATTGCCCGAAAGCAAATCTATGGCTTCGCAAATATCACGAAGAGCATTAAGATATGCTTTCGTGAATGACAAGTTATATCATAGATAATTTGATCAAATGTGACTACGATGTTTAGGTCCTGATGAATCCCAAAAAGTCATAAGTGAAGTTCATGAGGGATTATGTGGTGCACACCAGTCTGGACCAAAAATAAAAATCAAAATCAAACGTATGGGATACTATTGGCCAAGTATGGTTCAAGATTATATCGACCATGCTAAGAAATGCCATCAATGTCAAGTGCATGGAGATATCATGCATCGACCACCTAACCCGCTACATCTTACAGTAGCGTCATGGCCATTTGAAAGCTGGGGTACCGATATAATAGGTCCTATAGAACCACCATCTTCTTTAGGACATCGGTTCATCCTTGCTGCCACTGACTACTTCTCAAAATGGGCTGAAGCAATTCCCTTAAGAGAATTTAAAGCAGATAATGTGATGAAATTCTTTCGAGATAATATTATTTATCGATTTGGAGTACCACGTCGAGTTATATCTGACAATGGCACGTCCTTTAAAAGTGCTAAAATTTATATATTTATCGAATGACATAAAATAGATTGGCGCTATTATTCGATATACAATCCACGAGCTAATGGTTTAGCTAAAGCTTTTAACAAAACCTTGGTAAAATTGCTTAAGAAAATTCTCTCCAAAAATAAGAGAGAATGGCACGATAAATTGACAGAAGCTCTATGGGCGTATCGCACTACTTATAAAATGGCAACGCATGCCACCCCATATTCACTGGTTTTTGGAACCGAGGAAATATTACCTCTCGAGGTCGAATTTCCATCTCTTCGTATTGCTATTCAATACGAATTAACCAGCGAAGAAAATGATCTCTTGCGACTTGAAGAACTCGAAGCTCTTTATGAAGTTTGACTTCAAGCTCAACAAAACTTAGAATCCTACAAGGCAAGAATGACTAGGGCTCATGATCGAATGGTTCATCCTAGAAGCTTCAAAGAAGGTGAACTTGTTCTAGTTCGCCGAAGACCTATAATCCCTCACCATCGCCTTGGCAGTAAATTTGACCCAATCTGGGAGGGACCCTTCATCATTGAAATAGTGTATGAAGGAGGGGCATATCAACTCATAGACCTAAAAGGTCAAAGACCTATGCCTCCAATAAATGGTCAATATTTGAAGAAATATCACACATAAAGATTTTTATGTGTGCAAATTTGCCTGCAATGCAGCAGATAAATCCCAAATCCCCTCCTAAAAGACAGGAGGCAATTTGTATATCTCCCTATAAGGTTGGAAATAAATTCAAACTCCCTCCTGAAAGACAGGAGGTAATTTTTTATATTCTCTTTCATTGCAGGAGATAAATTTAAATCCCTCCTGAAAGACAGGAGGTAATTTTATATTCTCCTACAAAATGGGGGATAAATCCAAACTCCCTCCTGAAACACAGGAGGTAATTTTATATTCTCCTATAAAATGGGAAATAAATCCAAACACCCTCCTGAAAGATAAGAGGTGATTTTTATAAAAAAATACCTTTTGCTAAATAAAGTAAGGATAGTATAAATCTTCAATACTCACAAACCTAAGGGTCGAGCTAAAGCCATAAGGTTCAACAAGCCTAAGGGCCGAACTTTATAAATATTTTATGCTCACAAACCTAAGGGTCGAGCTTTATTTTTCATCAACCTACCTAAAAGGTTAAGAAATAAAATATACAGGTTTAATAAGTCTAAGGACCGAACCTTTAAAAATTATGCTCATCTAAGGATCGAGTTAAAATCCACAGGTTCAACAAGCCTAAGGGCCGAACCTTTGAAATCTTTTATGCTCATAAACATAAGGGTCGAGCTCTATTTTTATCAACCTACCTAAAAGGTTGAGAAATAAGATCTACAGGTTCAATAAGCCTAAGGGCCGAACCTCTAAAATCCTCAAGTTCATAAACCTAAGGGTTGAGCTCTTTCCATTTACCTACATAAAGGTTAAAGGTTAAATACAGGTTCGCCAAGCCTAAGAGCTGAACCTTTAAACTTTTTATGCTCTTAAACCTAAGGGTCGAGCCAAAATACAGGATCAATAAGTTTAAAGGATTGAACCTCTAAATCTTCTATGCTCATAAATCTAAAGATTTGAGTTACACTAATCAATTTAAAAGATTTAAAGAAGGAGAAAATGATAACGTTCAATATAAATGCTAAATATCTTGAGATAATGCAAAGAATTCATTGTGTGAAAGTCACACAATAAATTCATTGGGAGGCAATTTGTTGACTAAAAAAAGGGGGGGGGAAGAAGAACGGAGAAATTCCGAAATGTATCCGCCTTCGAGCGGGTCCCACCTCGCGTGGTTTGCTTCCAAACGTAGCGACCCTTCGTTTGAAACGAGATAACCGCAAACACATTCCTTTAAAAATGATCGCGTCAAGGGTTTACCTTCAATCTTCTCTATTGGTCATTGCTGCTCGGCTTCAGTTCGCAAGAATAGATCCCACGCGTCGCTTCCTCGGCTCCTTCCTTGCGATCCGACTTCGTTGCTTCGCGGGTGGTGCAGAGAGCCCATGCGTCGCTTCTGCGGCTCCTTCCTTGCTGTGTGATTTCATTCCGCAAGTGGAGAAAGGAGGAGGGTCCGCCTTCCATCTTCTCCTTTAGTCGTTGCTGTTCGGCTTCGCAAATCGCAGGAGGTGCAGAGATCGCACGTCGCACCTTCAACTCCTTTGCTGCTGTCCGACTTCTGCTTCGCAGGAGGAAGAGAGATCGCACGAGTCGCTCTTCAGTTCCTTCGTTGTTGTCCGACTTTGCCTCCTACGCGACGACCGACCCCGACGAATCCAGCCTGACACCTGCTCCCGTGTGTGACTTCTGCTTCTGGCCATGCCCGATCGTGCTCCCGCTTCCTCTCTCTCTATTATATATGATATAATATATATATTATATATTATACATTATATATTATACTATATGATATATATATATAATAAAATAAAATAAAATAAATAAAAATAAGAATTTTCTAACATGTGTCGAAGACCTCGTGCCGTCGTACCTTAGGTCCGGCCGGGATGATTTAAAGCCTCAAGGCCTCGCGTCGTCGACTTTAAGTCCGACCGAGATGGTTTAAAATTTGAAGACCCGCGCCATCGATCTTAGATCTGGGTGGATGGTTTTAAATTTGAAGACACCGGGCCGTCGTATCTTAGATCCGGCCGGGATGGTTTTAATTCGAAGACCCTACGCCGTTGACCTTAGGTCCGGGTAGGAAGACATTAGGGCAAGTGCCCTCCCTTACCTCCTGGTGCCGGGGAGGGGACGCCGGGAGGCTGCCGAAATTTACCGGGAAATTATAAAACCTGTTTGGAACAATTGGAGAGCAAGTGAATTTTAATTAGTTAGCCTCAATGAAAATTAATTAATGAAATTTAATTAATTACAAGAATTGAGTGATTAAACTAATGAAATTAAAATTAATTGAAATTTGTTAATTAAAATTGATTAGCAAATTCAATTGGTTAATTAATTATCCTCAAGCAATTCAAATCCGTAAGCAGTTCAAAATCAAGGAATAGTTGAAATTTGAAATCAAGGAGTAGTTAAAAATATCCTACTCACATGGATGATATGAAAATATATTGCGAAAAGATCCTACTAAGGGATATAATAAGGAATGTTCTCTCATTTATTTTTATACTGCTCGTCGTTCTCCCAAAAGCCATCAATAGAAGTGAGAACTTGTTTGATATCATCCCAATTAAAAGACTATTTTCAAGATGCCTCGAGTATCTCTAAATGATATTGTCTCAAATATCTTCAAATGAGACATCTCTTTAAGAGATTCTATCGCAAGTTAAATTTGAGTGGAAGACTTTGAATTATTTTAGCATTTCAAATGTTATTACTCTTGAAATATTAGAGGTCTTTAACTGTTAAAACATCACTTCTCTTCCTATAATTAATGAGATAGCAAAACTTGCAACGAGTCGTCTCATTAATTGATTAGTCAACATTAATTTATCAATTAATTATTCGGTTAATTAATTATTTAAGAGCATGTTTTAAATATGGGAACTTTAAAATATGAAAATATTTTGAGAGCAGTTTAAAATTTGAGAATTTTAAAAATGTGAGAGCAATTTAAAATTTGAGTTAAAATTTCAGAGCATTTTAAATTGATTAACTGGAGCAATTAAAATAAAATCAAATCAAATAAAATTTAAAGAATATTCACACTAATAGACTCTGTACAACTCACACTAAAACTCAAACTCCTAAGAAAGCTAACCAAAACGCAAAACTGAAAGAAAGTCTCCAAAAATCCTAATCTAAACCCTGCCCCTAGTGGGCTCCGGTCCCAGCTCCTGGTAAAGCTCCTAGCGAGCTCTAATCCCTGCAACTGTATCACCTCTGGCTACAGGTTCCTGCTATTATAGCTACTTGCTACGAACTCTGGATAAGGACGTATCTGCACACAAAATAAATAAATATTAGTACATCATAAATAAAATAAAAAAATTATTAAAATGCTGGAGAGTGATAAATCTAACTGCTAGTAAAACAAAAATATTGGGAAGCAAGAAAAACTAAGTACTGAAAAGCTAGAAGAGCCACAGTATAGTAGGAAAAAGACTACGAGCACCAAAATAACTAAAACACTGACGCAAGTGTCAAAACCTCGAAGTGTCAAAATCACAAACTCAAACAAGTATAAAACAAATTTCCAAATATTGCAAAAGCAACCGCTGTCAAGTTTCAAAACTACAGTCTAATGTTAAACCAATAAAATAACTAAAAATAATTGGGCTACTTCTAAGGGAAGCAGTAAGACCCACGTGTTAGGAAATTTCTAAGTGAAGAACCCTAAATGCCAAATCCAAACAAACCTTTGGGCAGCCTTGTTTATAAGAACTTGGTTGTAAGACCCACTACCCGGCAGCTTTCATAGGAAAGACGTAAGCTCGACCCTAAGAGAAAGTTTTAGGTAAAATCAACCTAAACCCTAACCCCAAATTAAAACATCCGACAACTTCTAATATAAGCCGTAAGTCCGATCTCTGAGGGAAATGTTTAGGCAATAACACAACCCTAGACCCCTCACTCGGGCATCCAAGTCTATAGAGCTTGGCTGTAAGACCCACAACTCGGGCAACTTAGCCTACAGAGCTAGGTCATAAGACCCATCATTAGGCAACTTCTTAGGAAGCCATAAGACCTACCCAACCAAAATCTTCGGGCTACTTTCTAATGAAAGCCATAAGTCCCTACCCAATTCTAACCATGCGGACATCTGTTGCTTTAAGAGAGAATGTCATCTTTAAATAATGCTTTAAAAAACTGTAATTACAATACTGATCCTATGTTGAAAGCATGTAAAATTTCTAAGATTTTCTACAAAATATATAAATCCCTGGGCATCCTAATCTATAGGATTGGGTTGTAAGACCCGTTATCGGGCTACTATTTATGAAAGTTGTAAGTCCTGACCCAAATTCAAATTTCTGTGTAACTTCTAAACGAAGTTATAAATTCCTAAACTAAATCAATTTCTGGGTATTCTAATAAATGTAAACCCCAAAAACTCAAATAAAATTAAAACCCAAACCTAACCACCTCAATCTACTCGGGATCCCTGAGAGGAGGCATCCCATGGCTACTAATATGATTCCCTGGACATTACGGTCAATGATTATAGTGTTGGTAGACTGAGACCTACGGTATACCCGGGACGACGGAACCATGGGATCTTGATCGGGTTTACCTCCGTTTGCCCCATAATTGAGACTAAGAATACCTAAAATTTATTCATCCTTAATCAAGAGTTCTCTCTTACGTGTTAAGAGAGGTAATTAACTATGAGTGCTTGCGCTCATGGGAAGTAAGGACCCCATATCTAATTAAACCCTGACTACCCTCATGGGAAATCTGGTTAATTCTAATCTGACTTAAGGGAAATAGAATCCTAGAGCTGCGAAGCGGGATTCACGCATTCGTGCCATTTTTCTTGAGCCAACAATATTTAACGTAATGGTTTTACTCTAAATAAGTTATATTATTGTATTTTGAAAATGGGTTTTGCTTCATCACCTACTTCATAACAAAGAAAGTCTTAGATAGTTAACAATCATCATCATTATGTTTATAAAATTTTCCAATACATTAATAAAATTATTAAAATTTATACTTGAATGATCATTTAACTATTTTTGAAGCTATAACTCATATGATATTGCATTTCGCTTTGAAAAATTTATACTTGAATTCTTATAAGATTAATATTATACATATTTTGCCCATTGTCTAAAATTTTGAATTAGTATAAAAATTTCAGAGTAATATATAATCACAAGTTCATTTGCGATTTAGCATTTTTCTTCTAATATTATGTTGATTATTATATTTGTAAGAGATGTCTACTCGCTTGTGGTAGCCAAACGTTTAAAATGAATTTGCCTTTTGATCCTCTGACAATGATCATTTACATAGCAATGATTATGATAGAAGATTTTTAAATTAGAATCCTCACTAAAAATATGATCCATTAAAGTGATGTTCCGTGAAAAACACTTAGAAAGTAATTTCAAATATTCTTAGGATATGTTTGGAACATCTTTCTAACTGTCTTATTTTTTAGATAATAATTATAATTTTATTTATCTATACTTCCTCATGGTTTTACATAAATTTCTAGAATATAAATATGCCTTTTACAATCAAAAGAGCTAAATTATTTCTTTATAATAGTTTTACCATTAATTTTATAAAATCCTGATTACTGCACCATCCTAAACATAATATAAAGCTTTGATTAGAATAATTTTTTTACTGTTTTACTTTTAAGATTATAACCATAATTTTTATTTGATCATTAAATTTTATTATCTTTAATGATTTTTTATGCTAAATTTTACTTTTACTAATAACTTTTAAAAAAATTATTTTTTATATAATAACTTCTAAATCATTTTTATGAAAAAATTGCTGGTGTCCAAACGTACCCTAAACCCACCCCATTTCTTATGTGGATATATCTATGCTCCCAGGCCGTCATTCCATCGAAAAATTATTACGTGCGGACTCCGGACAAGAGAACCGTCCGATTTTTATGAGTTTAAGCAGTAAATACTCAGCAAATGCTCAGTAAAACTTATTGCTAAATATTTATTAAATATTTACTACTTATACTCAAAATATTATATGCTCTGGAGTCCGCACGTAATAATTTCTTTGTTCCATCGCATGCATAGTGAGGATTCATTCGGTGGTTCAGTAGGTGCAATAATGGGTTATGTAATTCAATCAGTAAACAAAATCAGTAGTCCAATGACAAAGCACACGAAATCCTCACCATCCAACCATCCTAAGATAATGCTAGTAAAGACTTGCGCATGCAGGCAACTCGGATGAGTCCATCTTCAGTATCACTTGGCCCGCATGGGGGGCAGGCTTTCTCTCTATAATAGGGGAAAAAATTTTAGGGTAAGCATCATTAGAAATCTAATTAGGTGATTAAGCATGCTTTTAAAAAAAATTAAAAGTTGGCATAATCGCCTGTTTAAATGGGAATTAGGTACGCACATGGTAATCGCTGTTAAATGGGTGATTACGTGCGCACATGGTAATCACCCGTTGAATAGGTGATTAGCTCCGTATACGATTTTTTTTTTTTAAACTGGTCCTAAGCCCAAAGTTATTTCTTCCTTCTCCATTCGTCTTCTCGCAATCCCTACTACATCTGCTCACCCCCTTTCATCGTCTTAAGGTAAGATTTGCTTTTTATTAATATTTTTTTTATTTTTTTTCATTCATTTTTGTAATGTAAGGTAAGAAATGAAAAAAAAAATCCACCATGTATTATTGTAGAATGAACTAGTTTTTGGTTTGTTTTATATTTGTGTTTTGTGAGTAGTGTTTGGGTATATGTTTTCCTAAAATAGAACTTTTGAGTCATGCATTTAGCTTGTTTTGGGTATTGCATTAAGTTTCCTTCAATCCATGTATGAAAAATATTTTTGCTTAGGAATACATATGAACCATGCCAAAACTATAAGGTTGGGGTTTGAGAATATTTTAGATGGGAAGATTAAGCGCATAGGTTAAATAGAGGTGGAGAATATGAATCTAATTTTTTGAACTCCTTTAGTGAATAGCTAGTATAGTAGACGAAGTTACGCCTCCTTATTCTCCATAGTTTAATGGTGCATTAAAGAGGACAAAATATAATCCTAAGGAAATGATGAATACTATTTTATTTAGTTTAGATACTGATGTGATTGAAAAATATATGTTTTGAAAAAGAAAAAGTGTGTAATTTTCTTTGGGAAATATTTAATTTCTGAAATTTAAATTTTATAATCGAACACTTATTATGAATGATATATCACCTCGAAAGGTGAACATATCGTTCCCTAATAAGTTCAAATTATAAATCTTTATTTATCCTGATTATCATAATCAAACTCAAGGAGAAACAATATATGATCTCAAAGGATCAAAATGATGTTTAATCAACTGTTTGACTATGCTAATCTGAATATATGGATCATTAATTTCATAATCAGAACTATGACTATAATTGATATATCTATTCAAAGAAAGAAGATATCAATCATTATCAATAGTTTGAATATGAAAAATAATGATCGCCATTTTTGTTTTGATTTCCCAAAGATAATTAATTAAAGGTTTTGAAAACTTGATTTTGAAATCAGGTTTGGGTTTCTAAATCTCCTACGAGCGCAAGCCCTCATAGTTAATTACATCGTAGGAAACCAGAAAATTTCCTACGAATACTCTCGATTAAAATAGAGATACGAATTTTATTTAAGAATTCGAAGATTGATATCAAAGGAGGTTAAGGGTTGGAAATTCAATAGGGATTGGTTCAAGGTTGAGCAGTTCTTTCTGGAGTCAAAGGAAGAAGAGTAGGAGGTGCTTTAAGATTCTGAATTGCTTCAGAAACACCCCAAACTATCATAAGTGTTGGGCTTGAATTTGATTGAAAGATATTTTAATGTTTAAGTGGTCAATTTTATTAGAAGGTGGGAATTAGATTCCCGAAAGTTGAGGTCTTAAGATTGAACATATGCCTCAGAACCTAAGTCTAAAATTGGGTACTGAGAATCAGTGACCCGGATCCTAGCTAATGCAATGCAATCTGGACTTACCCCGGCCTGGGTTGGGGAGCCAGCTAAACCACCTAAACGCTTTAAAAACCATGAGTCAAGTCAATTATGCAAGAGTGGTAGGAACATTTATTAAGATTGGTTTAAAGAATTGGGGTCGACATCTAGAGCAGATCCTAATTGACCCCTTAACATATATTGGGTTAAATGCTTAAGCTAAAAATGCAATAAAGATTTAGACTCAATTTTTAATTTGTATCTAATGCAATGCTTGCTAGTTGACTCGATGAAATGCTTAAATCAAAATGTAGCAATTTTAAAATCAGGCTTAAAAATAAATTTTATCCTAGAGATTGCACAACATCCCCTTGGACAGAACTGCACCCTAATAGGTCAGGTGGTCTGCCAGAACCCGCAGGCGGGGAGGTGCCTAACACGGTAGAGAAGATTCAATATGATGCATGAAAAACCCCCGGCGAGTCCGGGCTTACTTCTTAAGAGCGTTAGAGTTTCTATCTGAGCTTAAATTTTTTTAATTTTGTTTAAATATAAAAGGTTTATGACCGTACCCTCACGAGCCTCCGATCGGATTCCAGGCTAAATCAAATACGACATGCAATAAGCGCCAAATAAACTACTAAAAGCATGCTGGTCCTTAATCGCAAGCAACACATCAATCAAATTAATTAAATAATTAAATAAATATTCAAAATGAAAGTCCATAGGCAAGTGCCCTTAATTATACAACCCAGGGTCTGCAGGAAAGTAAAGTGGCCGGGTACCACTGACTACAACCCGGATTCTACTCCTAAGACTCAAGTGACTTTGAGATTTGAGATTCTTCTCGCTGTTCACTTCTTCGTCTTCTTGGAACTCCTTGGATCGTCGGGTCTGGCTATCCAAATGAAAAGAAACTCCCCCTGAATAGGGGTGTTATCTTTTCTCTTTGGATATTTGAACTTCATCCTGATCTGGATCTCCAAATGGATAGGAACTCTCCCCTAAGGGATGTTCCTTCCTCTTTGGATTCCAAATTGGATGTTTAAACATCTCAATCTCAAATCACTTTAAATTTATAACTTAAATATCATCTCAAATTATATTAATTAAAATTAAAAATCTAGACTCAACAACCTGCAGGGTTATCCTAATAATCAGCAGTTTATATTTGACATCCCAAGCAGTTATATATTTGAAATTAAAATGCTCAATCACAGCCACACTTGGCCATGCTCTTTTTGATTTAAAGGGGGACTTAAGCAATTTTCTGGAGCACCTGTGCAATTTGATAATTATAATTTTGCCCCCTTTATTTAATGCGCTGTATGAGCATGGCCACCTGCATAAGATTGAATTAGTATAAATCATTCCTAACCTAAGGGTAGATCTAACGTACAATTAAATTAACACATAATGCATTAAATAAATAAACAATCACATCAACATCAATTACTTAAATCTAGCAACCAGCATGCAATGAAAATCACGAAAAACCCGGCACACGCAAGTAGCAGAAAAGTAAACACCGGCCTAGCCTAAGACTAGAGTTGGTTGTCCTAGCAAATCATCTAAAGTGTGTGAGGTAGGCTATGTGGCTTTGATATGTCCTAAATAGGCACTTGATTGAAGTTGCTTAATGTTCTGGTTGGTTGAAAGGCTTGAGGGAGATTTAATTTGAATTTAAATATTAATGACTTGAAATTGATTTTAATTATTTGTTGGATGCCACCTTTGTTTCACACCGAGGCCGTGAAGTTTATTTCACCTTCCTTGGGGCTAATTTAATAGCCTCGTAGGCCTGGGTTACCTAGTGGTACCCGATATAATTAAGTGATTTAAGTTTAATTAACATTTGAGAGTTAATAAATTTTATTCAAATTGATTGGTTGCTGATTTTAAATTCAAATTAATGTTTTCTGGAATTTTGAATGATATGTTAAATTTTGGTATTTTCTGGATTATTTTAATCATTTAATTCAAGGGTCAAAAACTTACTTTTTGATTTAAAGTATTTTCTAGAATGTTAATATTTTATTAAAATACTAAACCTTAAAATGATCAGTTAGACAGTAAGTACACTGAAATCGGATTTTTCTACATTTTATTATGAAGGTTTGAAGTTTTGACTTGAATTTGAACTAGATTTGACCAAAAGTTGACTTTTTCAAATTTGTTTGATTTCTAAAAACTTAACATTTTAAATAAATATTATACCTTATTATGAGTTGTATGCCTTTGAGTTTGCTCAATTTGGAGTTCATTTGAATTAGTTATGAATTGTTGAAGTTTTGAGTATTTATTGAATTATTTAAATTGTTTAATTAAAGCCATTTTTATGATTTGAATCCAAATGACCTCCAAACTCCTTGAAATCAACTCCAAAGGTCAGGAATGACCTAAGGAGTGATTTCCAAGTGTTTGGAAATTTTTTGGAATTTTTAATTATTTTTAATTAATTAATTTAATTAAATCTCAGATTTTAATTAAACCTAAATTAAACTTAATTTTGAAGTCCAGTCAATGGGCTTTTATTTTTCATTGATTAAAGGTTTAATTCTGGTCAGTTTGAGGTATTATGTATATTTTTTGGATTTAAATTTGATTTATTATAATTTCTGGAAGTTTTAAAGGCTTAATTAAGGTTTAAGTTTGATTAAGTTGATTAAGGGGCTTAGTGACTTCAAAATCCAGTGGGAAATTTTTCTTAAGATTGATAATGTCACTAAGTTCAAATGATTTGAGTTTCAAGTCAATTGGAATTATATCCTAATTATTAGAAATTTTCTAAGTTTTCTACTCAAAATCCTTAATTGTTGTCCTTAATGATATCACTAAGTTTATTGGATTTGAATCAAGGTTTATCTAACCCTTGGACACTAGTTACAATCACATCAATCATAGCAATCATGATAATGAAATGATATCCTAATGTTCTATGGAATGAAATATAGTAGATTATCAAATTCATAAGTTATGGATTAACTTATAATTTTGATAATCAACTATAAGGGAAACATGTGCCCAACTGGATTTGTATCATTGAGAGATGTAAGAAACATTTCCAAATGATCTTCCTCCCTATTAAAGATCATGATCACTTTTATTTTGAAAAGAATAAATAAAAATTCATATATAATCAAAACTAATTGCTCTCAGAGTGATCATGCACATGTCTCAAATATATTTTTGAATGAAAGAAACCCTTTCACTGATTCCATAGAACCCTAACATGCTTGAATTGGACTTTAAATGAAATGATTATGAATTTCTAAAAATCTAGGTCAAATCAAGACCTAGGTTTTTGTAAATTCATAACATGAATAAGATTGCATCAAAAGGGTTTACGAAAATTACTGAAGATCAATATTAGACCCCACAACATCTCTGCAAAATTTCAAGTTAAAACAGTTTGTATATTTTGATTTAAAATTAAAATAAGATTTTCTGAATAATTAAAATAATTAATAAAATACTACTCAAAATAATTCTATTTTATTTTTAAAATAAACTATATAAAAATACGAATAAAATGAGCCCAAGAACTCCAAAAATGATCGAGAAATGAAATTCCCACAAATTTTTGAAGTTCTGAATTATTTTTTTTTTATTAAATTTAAAGGTTTTAAAATTTAATCAAACGGTGGCGCTGACTCAGCCTGGGCTTTCCACGCGGCGCGGCAGGATACGGTTACGCGTATGGCGGCGGTCAAACGGGTCCCGCCACTTATCCAGCGCGGCATTGAACAAAGCCATTGGATCTGTTTAAGCGCCGATTCGACGGCTGAGATCAATCCCGCGGCTGAGGTTCGATCCAGAAGGATCAAACGGCTGATCTAACTCCCGCTGTTTGGATTAACGGTCTAGATTTGATCAGATAAAGAGCTAATCAACCCGCGGTCTAAATGATCGAATCGGACAGCGGATCTTACCCGATCACAGCCGTTGATCTCAAATGAATTGATCCAACGGCTGTTAAATCCTCTTCTTCCTGCGTTAGACCGTAAACCCTAGACTCAAACTTAGCATGAAGCAGCTCAAACAATGAAACAGATGGCTTGAAATTTAAAATAGAGATATAATAAGCTCAGAGGAAGAATGTGGAAGTAATTTCAAAGCCATTGATGCAACCTTAGATTACTTAATTAAAATCCTAGATAAATTCCTAGGGTTAGAGTTTTACCGAAGTATAATTGATGGAATCAATTGATTCAGGATTCTCTGAATTTGTGGATTGTCCACGTTCAGATTTGCAGAAGGCTTCAGGTCCAGAGGAAGCTACTACAGGAAGTTGGAATAGCTTGATCGTGCCTAGCTTCGGTTCGCCTTTGATCTCGTCGCCAATGGTCACCAAACGCTAGGAAATGATTAGGGAAGTGTAGATGAAGCTCTGAGGCTCCAAAACGAACTCTCAGAGCAGCCCCAGATGGACTGGAAGGGGAGATATTCTCTAATGAGCTCTCCCGTCTCTCTTCTCCCTATTCAGCTGCTGGAGCTGTTTTGGATGGTCCTGATACATTAGGTGGAATCCTTAGATGTTTGACAGCTGGCCTAGGCCGTTAGAGAGCAGAGGAGGGACAAGGACAAAAGGACATGAAGTGGAAAGCTTTCTATGTCCTCTTATCCCCATGTGGAATAATTAAAGGCTATTTGAAATTAAGCCAGGGATTAAGGAAGAGCTTAGAAGCCTTTATAGTAGGTTTAAATGGCTAGATGGGTTGGATTAAGGAGTTTGACCGCTCCTTAGCTCATAAAAAGCTTGTTGACTATGTTGACTAGTCAACCAACAAGTGGGTTACTGAGGTGGCAGTCAAGGAGAGCTAAGGAATGGTCTTAAATTATTTGAGTGGGTTTGAGATAGTTTGATGGTTAGAGATTGAATTTTGAATGCTTAGAGGGAGGTTTGAATTGATTTGACCAAACTTTGAAGAATTGGCTCGGTCAACTGTTGACCTAGTCAAAGGTCCAGTCAAGTCCAAAATCACTAATGATCATCAGGATTTGATAAGGTTTTGAATGCATATAAATATTGATTCAAAATAGAGAAGTTTAAGGGTTTGAACTGGTCAACCTGGTTGACTTGGTCAACCAAGTTGACCCAGGGTCAGGGTTAAGCTCAACAAGTTTGAAATGATGAATAAGGTCCAGTGGAGGTGGTTTCAGGGTTTAAATGGGTCATCTAGATCAAATGACCTATTTAGGTCCTTAATGGGCCTAATGGGTCAACTAGGTTGACTTGGTCAACCAGGTTGACCCAGGGTCAGGGATTGGGTCCAACCAATTCAGAATAACATTCTGAGTCTGCTGGTGGTGATCTCAAGGTCTGGAGAGGTCATTTGGTCAAAATGACCTGTTTTGACCCATAAAAGGTCTTTTAGGTCAACCCTGGTTGACTTGGTCAACCAGGCGGGTCCATGGTCTGAAAATGGGTTCAACAGATTTGAAATGACATTTGGAGACCAATGGAGGTGGTCCCAAGGTCTGGGGAGGTTATTTGGTTAGAATGACCTGTTTTGACCCTAAAGGGGCCTTCTAGGTCAACTAGGTTGACTTGGTCAACCAGGTTGACCCAGGGGCTGGTTCTGGGTTCAATGAGTTTGGTTTGACATTTGAAATTTGCTGGAAGTGACTGTATTTGATTTGGAGCTCATTTGACCAAAGTGACTATTCACACCCCTATAGGGGTATTTTAGTCATTTTGGCCCCTGGTCAACTAGGGGTCAAATTGAGTCCAACAAAATATAGTTTATTGCTCAATGAGTCATAATCAAGGGTCTAGAAGTGATTTGGAGCTTTGGAGAAAGCTCCAGGATCAAAATCCACTGGGTGGCAGGTCCAGTGGTATAGACTGTAAATATTTGAAGGTTTTACAGCATTTGGATTTCAATTCAGTTTATGGGGTTAGAGGCCTCAGAATGAGCTCAAATTTATAGGGTTGCCTCTAGAGATATGTCACATCAGAGTGGAACTAATAGATCTTGAATCAGAGGTCATTTGATAGGGTTTTGAAATGTTCAAAGATTTGCTGGAAAAGGCTTTCAGGACTTAGACCTTTGGCCTTGGATTTGAATCTGAAAATCTGGTTTTGAATTGGATTTTGAGCTTGAATGATAGGATTTGAATTAAGTTTAGACTAAATTGAAGCTTGGATTGATTTAGAAGAATCCTAGGATTTAGAATAGGTCCTAGGGTCTAAATCAGCTTAAAGGAATCCTAGGGTCTAGAATAGATCCTAGGGACTGGAGTCTGGGAAGATCCTAGAATCTAGAAGTCCTAGGGAAATCCTAGGATCTGGGGTCTGGAAGAATCCTATAATCTAGAAGAATCCTAAGATCTAGGAATCCTAAGATCTAGGAATCCTAAGATTCAAGATCTAGAAGGATCTTAAGATCTAGAATAGATCCTAAAGTTTGATTTCTAGGAAGATCCTAGGGTTTGGAAGTCCTAGGGCCTGGGATCTAGAATATTCTTAGGATCTAGGAGAATCCTACGCTCTAGATAGATCTAGGAGAACCCTAGGGTCTAAGAGGGTCATATGATCTAGAGTCAGGTAGAATCCTAGGATCTAGAATAGATCCTAGGGTATGAAGTCTAGGAGAATCCTAGAATCTAGATTTGTCTTAAATTGTATTGATCTGGGGTCAGGATTGATTTGAATTTAGATTGATCTTAAAGTCTGGATTGATCTAAGATCAGATTGATCCTAGGGTTAAGATTGATCCTAAGGATTGGAAAGATCCTAAGGTCTAGGTTGGTCCTACTGAGCTCATACAAAAATGAGGTCAACAGATACACCTAATAATTTGCGGGGAGAAGTAATCTTATCTGCTTTTCATATTCAAAATAAAATATTTTTAAAGAAGATAGGTGAAAAACTCTATAAGAAATTTGAGAAAATCATTTGCTTGGCATCGAGTGTAGCTAAGGTTTTATTACCTAAAATTATGAAGAGAAAAAAGAATCTATGACTATTGATTATTTATTTACAATATATATTGAGCATTTTGTTGCTTATAGATTCCTTGTTTTGAAAAGTGATATTTTAAATTAAAATAATATCATTGAGTAAGAGAATGCAAAAGTTTTTGAAATGTTGTTCCCCTTAAAAACATGATGGATAGGCCATTACCCAATATTATGATTCTAGTTTTAGTAGTTAATCTCTTCTTCAATCAAAGAGTAAGAGAGTGAAAAGTGGCATTAATTTTTAAGAGGTAGTAGGAAGAGGTTTCACATAAAAGAACCTCTAACTAGTTTGATGCATTCACTCATCACACATATTTCATCTAGTTTGCTACTCATCATAAGGACAACAAAGTTAAAAACATAGAAAAAAATGAATTTAATGAGTGTCTTGCTAAAACGAATTTAGCATTCCCATTATATTGTAAATGTAGGTGTTCATAATGAGTGCGCGACCACTATCTTTTATACTATTCTATGATGGAGAGTTGTCTTTAGATGCAAATTTTTTGCCTACATATACTGGTGGTAATTATTGCCCCTTACAAGTTCCATTTAAGTTAACTTTGAAGTAGTTAAAGGATAATGTTCTTAGAGAGCTGAGGTACGATCAGTCAAAATTCACAGAAACCATTGTGGGTTGTTTTTCGGTGGGGCACCAATTCATCACCTCAAAGGTTGAGGACGATGAAGCCTGTGAATTTGCATTGTCATTGGCTATTGCTGAAGTTCTAATTCTGTATGTGGAGGTTGAGAAAATTCTAGTAAATAGTAATTTTGACAAAGATCTTTCGGCTCAAATTTGTGATTCAGTCGTACTCGAGTATAGAGATGAGATGCAAGATGTCGCGGAGAAGCCCTTGGCAATGCCAAATGTACCCATGTGGTACATTAGTAGTCGAAGAAATTATTAATTATCTTACTTGTAGTAATTTCTTATTGCTCATTATCTAATATTATATAATTACAATACAGACCCACACAGAACTCATACGAAATGATTTTACATGGTCCTTCAACACATTCCCATCCTACTTCTATTTTCGAAGTCAACGATGTTAGATCATCAGCTCCTATAATCAATGATGAAGGGTACGAGATAATGAGTTGTGGTTCAAGTGATGATGTGGATGAAGAATTTGATGATATGGTTCATGATCCAACTGTTAGCAACATTATTGTTCAAGTGAATATCAATGAGATTATTGGTGATTAATTTATAAGGAGTAGAAATATAGATAAGGGAATGATAGCTAATAATGAATATGTTGAGATTCCTAGAAGTACCTATCAGTGGAATGCGAAGGTTGCATCCGATAGTAGTACTCTTTTTAGCTCAACGAATGATGAATTTGTCATTCCAAATGAATTGGTAGAGTATATGTGCATTCAACAAAAATCAGAACTGCAATTTACCTTACAAGGTTGGTCCATAAGAAATAATGTTCAACTTATGGTGGTTTCTTCAAATAGATAGAAATTCACTATTACATATATATAACATGATAATTTGATGGCTAAGTATCATTGGCATTTACATGCTAGCCTAAGCAAGCATTTGGGTGGGGTATGGAAAATAACTACCATCAAAGGGCAACATACATGCACAAACCTTATTCTTCAAGTGGATCATAAATAATGTAACTCACAGTTCATTAGCTTCTTAATTATTCCTACTATAAGAAAGTAAATGGATATAAAACCAAGAGAAATAGTTGGAAGAGTCGAGGTAAAGTTCAACATAAAGTTTCATACATGAAAGCATGGGATGCACGTCGAAATGTTATTAAGGCAGTGTTCGGTATTTGGTAGGACTCTTATCAATCACTGAATTTGTTCATGGAAGTTATTATTATAGCTATGCCAGGAACATTTTATAAATCCAATCCACCAGTACACATAAATTTTAGAGATTATTTTGGGCTTTCGTCCCATCTATCAATGGTTGAAGATTTTATCGTCCCATCCTCAGCCTTGATGGGACTTTCTTACTAGGTAAATATATGGGAATATTACTCATTGTTGTTGGCCTTGATGTGAATAGCGGCCTTTTCCCATTAGATTTTGGTATTGTGGAGTCAGAGTGCAATGAGTCTTTTATCTAGCTTCTTAGCAGGCTTCATGATTTAGTCCCATCTGTTAGTAGTAGAAGTGAACTTTGTGTCATATCTGATCGGCATGCTGGCTTGGTCCATTGTTGTAGGGACATATTCCTAGGTGCAGTACACCGTTATTATCTTAGACACCTGCGTGAGAATTTTAAGAAAGTTATCGAACAAATAGGAGTTATTAATGTCAAGTTTCTTTGCGAGAAGATGTACACAACAAGTAATGGTGATGATCCTTAAATATTCAATAAAAAGCATGGTAGATATAATCAAAATAAAGATTGAACTTCATCAATGGTTGGTCAAGAGGGATGTTTCGAAGTGGACTTTGACATTTGATGGTGAGTTTCGATACATAATTATGATAATTAATGTATCTGAAGCATTTAATGGTATATTAAAGAGAGCACGTCAGTTACTGGTGCAAGCTCTCATTCAACGACTCGAAATGATAACTACTAAAGAACACTATAGTAACAACATCTTCTCCCCACAAGTGCAAGCAAAATTATGAAAACTTGAAAGTGATGTTAGAAGAATTCTAGAACCTATTCGGATTAACATGCGTGAATTTCAAGTGTTCGATATGTCATCTCGATTGTATCGTGTGGAGATTACCCTGGGTGCAAAGAGTTTATATAGTTGTGGACGGAGTGTTATATATCACATGCATCAATCAGGCTAAGTCATTTGGATTATGTTTCTGAGTTATACACGATGAATAACTTCAAGATGACTTATTCAGATGAATTTTACATAGTACCAGATAAGAAGTATTGGCTAATTCGTGATCCTGCGGTTGGCATATACCCCTTGACCCCCACCAAATTTTAGAAGGAGATCCGGCAGGCCCAAGTTGACGCGATATAGAAATATAATGGATAAACGAAGGCACCATAGTAGTAGGGTTTGCAGTTACTACCATATAATTGGGCATAATAGAATAACCTACCATAAAAGCTGTACAAATCATTCATGAAAATAATAACCAAGTACTCATGTTGCAATTACGTTGATGTAGTCATGAAGTTGTAGTTCTATGATGTTGTAGTCATGTTGTAAAATATATTTGGAGTAAATATTCACTATAGTTTGGTTGCACTATTAGAGTTCCGTATTATATTGTCTACACTCCTTTGTTGGATGTTGAACTTTCTAGTATTGTGCATGTGATTTGAGATTTCTATGTTGTCTTTATATGTCTTATTTAGTTGGTTTGATGTGATGGCATTACTACTCTTCTATTAGTTTGTTCATTATTACTATATGAATGCAATATAATAATTAATTAATATTTATGTGTTATATTTAATTTAAAATAAAATGATGAAGAATTTTGAAATCTATCATAATCAAAGTTTAATTACGTAGTACAAATTGAAATATGAAGAGATAACGGTACATATGTGACACAAAGAGGTAACACAGATTTTTAAATGCTTAGATGTTACAGGAGATTAACGTAGTCTTATGCTTGATAATACTTATTTATTTATCAAAACTATATAAATAATCAGACTTATTAAACTCATAAATTTAATTATTCAAATTTTGAATACAATCACTCACTTTTAATTTTTTTTTAACATGATAATAACTATTTAAATAACTATATCTATTCATGAACATTAGAATTTGAAATGAAATGTTAAATTATCCTTAAACATATTATATGAAAATGAATTTAAAAATTATTTGATTTATTTTAAAATTCATGTTACATCTAAAATATATACATTCCTCATTTCTCAAAGTAAATTCAATAATTTGTCATGTTTATCAGAGTTTTATATATTTACTTAAATGCTCTCTTTGTTTATCATATCTAGTAGAATAATATTTTCTCTTCATCGATTGAAATGTGATTTTATGTTAAAATAAAAACATCTGATTTGTTACATATATTATTGAGCTACTTCTCCAATTGTTGCATTTTTATATTATTTAAAATTTAAATTCTAGAATTTTATCAATAATTCTGTGAGGAATATAGTAAGTTATAAATGAGAAATTTATTTTGTGAAATTGTAAAACATAGTATACGTAAATTTGTCTATCTTATTTTGAATATTTTGGAATTTTGAAACTTCAATGCTGGATTAATTGGTTTATTTATCTTGAAAATGAATCTTTGTATTTCCATTTCTGAATATTTTTTATTTATGCAAATTGAATTTTAGAAACTTTAATGTTTTTACTCTATAAACGTTGGCAACTAACCAATTTTTTAATCCAACTTGCTGTTCTTATGGCAAAAAATCAACCAACTAGACGGAAGCGCCGAGCAAAACAAGTAGTGGCACAGGGGGATGAAGCTTAGCAAGATGTGTTGGTTGACCTGCATCTCAACATTGCCTCACTATGTGGATCACATAGAGCGGCACTTCCAGATGAGGAATGGTCTATCTTTAAATATTCATTACATCCTACATTCACTTAATGTTGTTTATGTCTTTGAATGTTTGGAACATGTAGGGAATAATTTTGGAAGCTACCTCCCATCTACTTATGGTACATGAGTGGACAATAAACTGTATGTGGTTTATGGAATGGCTTCGGATGTTAGGATTTGATTGTGTGAGTCAGCTATGATATATCAGGATGGATCACAATCTGCTAACAGCTTTGGTGGAGCATTAGTCCCCACAGACGAACTCATTTCACTTAACTATAGGTGGGATGAACATTACATTACAGGATGTTGCTCTCATATTGGATCTTCATATATATGGCCTAGCATTGGTTGGCCACAGTGTTGTAGGTGCTGGCAGATGATGGTTCACTTGGCCTGATTGTTGTGATGATCTACTAGGCTAGCTCCCTCAGTGGGATGTTATGCACCATGATTCATTTGATCCACAAGTCTCTTCAAAATTTAGGATGGGATAGGCATAAGCTCAGACATGCTTACCATTAAGATGGATGTGTTGGACCTTATACAAGGATTCATATCTGGACTTGACTGAGCTTGATTTTTGGCAGCATGTTCGAGCATACATTCTCTTATTCATGGGATCTTAACTTTTGCCAAACATTTTCGGTTGTGAGATTCATTTGAGGTTCCTGCCTTTACTAGAAGACTTGGGTTTATTCAGCACGTATTATTTAGGGGTAGCTCTATTAACTCATTTATACAGAGAACTTGTTGAATCAACAAAGCCAAAGAGGGCCAATATTACAGGATGTATTCATTTGCTTCAGATTTGGTGTTGGGAGTGACTACATATCGGATGTCATGTGCTTCATGTCCTATAGCATGTCAGCATGTTAGTTATAGAGATGAGCTGGATGGCTTATTGGATACTCATGTATGCATTGTTACTAGCAGGATTTGTCCAACTTATTGAATTTAATCGATTCGAAGAACCTAATAGAAATTTCTTTGCTTTAGGTAACTTGGGAGCCATACACAGCAGAAGTTTGGTCTCAAGTAGCTAATATATGCTTATCAGGAGAAGTAATCTGGTTGGCTCATGTGCTTCTGGTTAGTTGGGCGCGTGTGGAGTGGCACTTGTTAGATAGTGTAATTTAATAGTTTTGATTTTGTTCATACTACTGAGGTTCAACCTATGGAGCCCAAATTTGTTCGAGTAGACGGGCATGGTAAAGTTGATACTAACTGGATGGTGTACTATCAAGCTTATGTTGGATTGTGGGAGGATAGGCGAGCATAAATTATTAAAGGAATGCTTGTGGGAGAAGATATTGAACACTCATTCAGCAGTACCTATAATGGTTTAGGTCATGGGCGACATTGTACATGTTGAAGCTGCCTTCAGCATCGCCGACAACATACTACCCTTGAGCACCTTCGGAGTGATATCTGGTTAGTAATATTTACACATTATACATGTCATTATGGAAGGTAAATTGAGAAATTTCTCCTAATAGTCATTTAAATTTTTTTTCCTTCAGCGTAAATTCTTCTCGGACACAGAGAGGGTAGTGCTAACTTTGGTGAGTAATGATGACTACAGCGATGCCAAAAGTGTTATTAATAGAATAATGGAGATGATAGTGGATATGTGCAGAGAGATTCATATTCCTGATGAGCATTACACAGAGCATGCATATATAGGGTATACATCCGGCATATCGACTCCAGTGATAGTAGATCCCCATTCTATGGTTGCAGGACCATCATCATTTGAAGACTTGGGATCGGGTCAGGATTACTTTACTCATATGACTCAGTAGTCTATGCCAGCATGGTTCCCACCTGAGTATGTTCCAGGCACTATATCAACGACTATTTCAGAGCCAGCCAGAATTAGGGTGAAGCAGCATGGCATCATTGGAACGAGCAGCATGTGTTACGTGATAGACCTGTATGTCCACCACAGCATTACAATCCCGACAGTGATGCATTACCCCATAGAGGATGTAGGAGGCATTAGTTGATGTTCTGTTTGTATTTTGCATGATGTTGCCTTTTAATGATGTTGACATTTCAAGTGATTAGCCATTACAACTTTACTTATTTTGATATGAGGTACTATTTACTTTACTTCTTCTATGCTTCTTGTAGTTTTATAAAAAAAAATTAGGGAAACCCAAAATATTAGGCAAATTTAAATTAATTTTAATTTAGAAGTTGAATAGCGAGTGAAGTTGAATAGCAAGTTAAATTAAATGACATACTTATAACAAAGTACTATGTGATAATCTATAAATTTTTTAAAATAGTATATAAGAATTACAATTTATATGAACCATTAATAATAATATGTTGGTTTATAATTCTGAAATGGTAGGATTAATAATTTGAATCAAAATAAAATATTAAAAAATAGCTTAACTCATAACTAACAATCTAACAATAATAACAACTTCACATTAAAAATCACATTCAAACAGACACGAATATAAACATCCAAAAAAGTTGATAAACATTTACAGAAATGCAGAATTTAGTGAACTAACACACTTAAAAAAGTTCAACAAAAAATAATGCCTTTAAGCATCCCTGATCACTATGTGCATGCGAGCTTGGAGTCGGGATTGAGTTGGATAGCAATCGAATTTGTGCTGAAACTCATGTTGGATGTATTTTCAATCTGATGCATTTAGAAACTCCTTCCTCTTTTTACCTGCCACAAGATTTAGATTTGCATATGATTCAACAAGGAATGTATCATCCATAGGATGTCATTTACGGTACAGAATATAGTGATGTATATCAGCGGTTGGGTTGTCTACAACTACCTCAAAAGAACCATCTTCACGACGTCCAATTTCAGTAAATCTGGCCTTAAGAATGTTCACCGGAGCTAAATGTTCCATCTATTCCATAAACCTCTGTTGTAGAAATATCCAGCCCACATCACTCATACCGGCTCCATTCCTGTAAAAGGGAATTTTTAGAACTTCCTCATGTGTATGCCACAATATGCAATCTTCACCCTCTGACTAGAAATGTATACAACACCATAGAATTTCATTCGATTTGGCCTTCTCCTCTAGGCCATCATCAGTGGAATGCGCCAAATATTCCTTCAATCAACTGCTACCCTCCACAATTAATTTCTTCAAAGGGATTTCTGGAGTCTTATACATGACAAATGAAGATATAAGAAGTAGAAGAAGATTTGCAAAGGAACTTGAGCTAACAGGATACAGATCTCATGCATCTAAATAACCAAGATATACTCTCAATTTATAGACCAAGGTCAGCAGATATCATTACAAATTGATTTAATAATACGAACTGATTTGACCATCCGAACTGATTTGATAATACGAACTGATTTGATAATACAAACTGATCTGACAATACAAACTGATCTGACAATACTAATTATTTTTATAGTACATAAATAATACCAATTTTTCTCTTTGCATTATTATTTACTAAACAAAATTTAAATTAATAATTTTTTATTCTTTTGTAAATATAAATCTAATGAAATTATAATTGTTTGACGACAAACATGCTCCTACAACCAATTTAAATTTAACCCATGCTTCTTCTTAAACTTTTTTCAAAATATTACCTATAATGATGAGTTGGAAACACAAAAGAAAAAAATGCATTTATAAAAGGTGCTCATAAAATACAACAACATACCATAACAAAAAATATAAACACAAAACATATATATCATAGTGAACTTGGTGAGCATATAAACTAATACATATCTTTTTTATTTGCTAAGCAGCATACGTATATATGCTTGGAGTTGTGTTTGAGTCGGGCAGCACTTGAGATGAAACTCGAACTCATACTGAAGATCTTGCCAGTCCTTACCATTTAAAAAATTTCTAGGCTTACCTTTAGATAATAACTCATTCATTCGATCGTTATAGAAATATAATATAAACTCGTCAAAATCAGAATGTCATTTATGGTATAAAATCACATACTTGATGTCAAGATTGCTGCAATTAACATTTAGCGAATGACCATCATCTCTCTCACATCTCATCTCATGATATTGCATCTGCAAAAAATGAGGACTTATGAGATGACCATTTTCTTCCAAGAACATCATCTGAACATATTTTCATCAGGCAGCATTTAAAAAATCTCTCGTTCTATAAAGTTTTACCCTCATTACCTCAGCATACATGCTCTAAAGGGCATGATCCTCATCTTCGGACCATTCATGTACGCAATACCTAAATGTCTCATTTGCATTCGTCTTTTGCTCCAACGGACTGTCACCAGCCCGTGCTATACAAGCATGCATTCTTATTCTTACAGCGTCGAACCTTTCTTTATTAGAGATTCTCGAATCCTCTCCATAAATGGCTAGTACATTTTGAACGTCTAAACTAAAATATTCAAAATACTACTATATATGTGAATGCATTCACTTTAAATAGCTTAGGTTGTGCATATCTCTCCTTCCCATGCAGCTTAAAACTAAATTATTATTTGATGGGACCTTACAGCTTTATAGGTCATATGATATGATTTGTTACTGTAAGAGAAGTTCTATCAATGAATAATAAGACAAACTTAGAACGATCCAATACTTTGAATAAATTTTAGAAAGAGAAATTCAAAGCACAACAATTACAAAAAAAAAAAAAAACTATTGATTGATATTACGGAAATATTTTAACTCACACAATGACATGATAATACAACCCTGCAGAACTGATTTGACAATACAAATCAGCAAATCTAATTTCACAATACAAGTCACCTAAACTGATTTGATAATACAAGCCAGCAAAATTAATTTGGCAATACAAGCCTGAAACACTTATTTGACAATACAACCCACCTAATTAAAAGCAATCTTTTTTTAAAAATAAGCCTAATATAAATTGATTTGTGCCTAATTTTTAATTTTTTATAAAACATGCATAATCTACTACTTATTATAAAATTATAGAATGAGGAATATATGATTTTAAAAAAAAAATAAGAAAGTCGCCTGCTCAATAGGGCTGCAAACGAACCAAGCCGAGTCGAGTATGTGAGTGTTCATGTTTGAGTTCATTTAATATCAACTTGTTCAAGTTTGATTCATGTTTGTTCGAGCTTTATTGTTTTTGTTCATGTTTGGTTTATTTAAATTAATGAGTGTTCATGTTCGGTTCATGTTCAGTTCATATTCAATTCGTTTAGTGCTTATCGAGCTTTAAACAAACGAGCTATAAACGAGCTCTACTTTTAGATGCTCATTAACTTAACAAACGAGCTTTATTGAGCTTCCTAACAAACAATTACATCGAGCATGTTTGTGAACTTATTTAACAAATTTTTTTAAACAATCAAACAAACACGTTCATGAATATATCTATGAACAAACACATTTATAATAAAAGCAATTGTCTATGTAAAATGAAAATAACATTAATCAATATGAAAAATGCAGTGCTCATTATTATTTACTTTAAATTTTATTATTTAACAATAATTATATCATTATATTATAATAAACTTATATTGTTGTTAATTATAAATTAAATAATTGTTATTAGTAAATAAATGATAAGTAATAATATTAATGAGAATTAATCGATTAATATCAATTACTATATAATAATAGCTTATTTATTAAATGCATATAATAATAATAATGAGAATTAATTGATCTTGATGTCATTCTTTGTTCACGAGCTTCTTATCGAGCTTCATATCGAGTATGTTCATGAGCTTTAAACGATCATGTTCACGAACCTAATCGAGCCAAATGCATTATTGTTCAAGCTTGTTTATTAACACATCGAGTATTTACAAAAATGTTCAAGCTTGTTCAACTAACTAATTGAACGATCACGAACGAGCTCTTATCGAGCCGAGCCTCGAGCAGCTTATTGAACGCTCAGTTCGCTTGCAGCCCTACTGTTCAACGAGCGACTTGGTCATGCATGACTAATTGCTCATTAAACAGGTGATTATGCATAATTTGATTTTTTAAAAACGTGCATAATCAGCTAATTACATTCCTAATAATGTTTAATTCAAAAATTTGCCCTATAATAGATTGAGAAAGAAGATAGCAACAGGAGGCGTCGGCAGTGAGAATGGCGACGCAGTCGGCGGCTTTACAGGGCGGTGGCGCCGATGACAAGCTCCCTCGTGAAGGTTAATTCTCGTCATTCACCCAATAATTAAACTCTTTAACTGGTCGTCTAAGATCCCCGTTCATTCATTTGTTTTCTGTTTGATTCTTCCGATCGGTACTTTGTTATCTTTGTTCGCGCGTCTTGGTGGGAAAAAATCTACCCGGTGAATCGAGGATTGCGTTGGTGCTTTTCCAGGGGGGAGTTCGCTTGTGGGGGATTTGAACTTTGACGTCAAAGAGAAGGAAAGAGAGATTCAAATAGGCCATATCAACTATTAAATATTATTTGTTGACCTTAAGTAGAACCGTGGAAACGTTCCGCGTGCTTGGATTTTGCATTTGCAATTGTCTTTTATAGGCTGAGATTTATCAGGTGGCTTTAAGTAGCAGTCTAATGAGCCTGTAGAGGTTGGCTTTAAGTAGCATTCATTCTTGTAGTTGACTGTTAGCCGTATGGCTTTTAGGCATATTTTGATATTCTTGTTATTCTGGCAGCTATTATGCAAGCGTGGATTTGCATGGGTGGGTTTTGGATGTCATCGTTTGCTTTGTGAGGAGTGTCCTTAATCATTTAGTTAAGACGTATTCATAGAGTTCAATGATGGATATTTAACATTAGAAGACCTGTAAACAATATCACCGAATTTGTTGTAGTTCTTATGCATTAAGTGATGAATTCGAGAGTTAGCTAATGCTGCAGATTGAGCTATTTGAAAAAAAAAATTAAACGTATTGTGAATTTTGAATGATGGTTACATAGCAATTATGACCCACATCTGTCTTGAAATTGCTAACCTTCCCTTTGCTTTTAGGATGACTTATCGAGGTGGCAATACTTAACACCATACTGCATGTGCACCTTATTCATTGCTAATTCATGTCGAAACGTGAGTGCTTATCACTCACATCGGTTGAACAGATTTAAAAGATAAAGGAGGTCAGCATTTGTGTAAAAAAGTATGTGTACGTGATATTGAAGTTTAGGGGATGTGACAATAATAATGTTGTCTAATAATGTTGAATGATTAAGCGATACTTAGTTTGATAGATTTAGGTAACTTAGATCTATTATGTTGAAAATGGTATAACTTGTAGTGATAAAGTAGGAAGTTAACAACGAGAAATTGTAAGTGCTATGTTATAAAAATATCACTAAGACTTAAAGTTAAATTTATAGAATGTATTAAAGCTAGCTATGCTCTATAGATTCTAGAGTTGCATATCAAAAAAATCCCTAACAACAAAGTTAAATGATGATATAAATTAGAATGAGAAGATGGGTGTTTGGTAAAATTATGAAGTAAAAATGTTTGAAATAATCATTTTGCAACTGTTACGGGAGTGTCACCTATGGTAGACAAAAAATATAGGCAAAAAATTTTGGAATGTACAAAGGAGGTTTACCAACAAGGTCATATGTCAATATGGTTAACGTTAAAGTATACAACACTCCACTATGATGTGATGATGGTGATCCATATTACGGGGCTGAACTATATATTTATGGACTTCCCTTGCTGATATTACAATTTGTATACTTATTTGAATTTTACTACATCCTTTATTATTTAGCATCAATTTTATAGATTCAATCCAGTAAGTTAGTTCGAGAAGATCTTGTTAAGATTTATGTTATTTTTTTCATAACCTAGCATCTTATTTTGAAAATGCAGGCGTTTGTCTTTGATCACCAGTAGATTTTGGCCTTAGCACTTTAATAATGCTCTTGTTCTTAAGAAATGGAATTGTGTTTGTAAAGATTATTTCAAACTAAAAGTAAAAATAAGGAAATGAAAATGTAGGGTCCATAACTTGCTAACATTTAGTGTGCATCCGATTTTGTTTTAATACGTCTAAAATGTTCCTTTCTAAACAAAAGCATGTTTTTTGAGAATCCTTCGATGTAATTTTGAAAATACAAATCTGTCCCTAACCTTTCAACTCTCATATAGAAAATCAAGGGAACCTTGCCTTTCCCCAACTGTCCTATACAAATCTCTCTCTCTCTGTCACACACACACACACACACAAAGACACACACACACACACACACAAAGACACACACACCCCCTCCCTACCTCTCCCTCTCCATCAATAAACCCCAAGCACAACAAATCATTAAATAAAATACAAAGTTGTCTTTTTTTTTTTTGCTCCAGCATTATCAAGTCATTGATGCCATCCATGATATGTTTTTTGAAAGCTGTAAAGCTTTTTTGGGGCAGATGGTCTTATGCGATGTGTTAAACAAGCATTATAGTTATTAAGTGAATGAAATTATTTTTTTGTTACTATCACCCAATTTGTATTATTATTATAGTCATGCTATTGATGCTCTCGCTTTTTTTTTTTGTGTAACTATGCACTAGTTAAACTGAGTTGGCTACTGATCATCATTTGAAATTATCTGGGGAAACTTATTATGTACGTTAGAATCTTTTAATCTGTGTTGATACTAATTTGATAAATAAATATTGCTTTTAGATAAAGAGTTATTCCTGCCATGTTAGTAGATGTTCTTTTCAGTTACTATTTAATGTGCCTGTGATGAGGCTGAACTCCTGGCATGTAGATGCAATCAGCAAATGATATTACAGGCCTTGGAATGTTAAGGGCTTGAGCAGGACGGTTTGGGTTTTGATCAAAGTGGGATTTTGGCATTTTGCATTTCAGGATTATTTATTTTGGCTGAATGATATTCTTAGGATTGTGAAATCCACAAAAATAGTTGACTTCTTCATTAAATATAAGTAGCATGGTTTAATGGACTAAAAAAATTTGGTGTCAAAATGCAAAACATAGGCAAATATTTTTTCGTAAAATAATACATGCGGGCTGACATGTTAGCTAGCCAAGTATCTAATCCGAATCACTGACAATTTCTTTTCAATTGTACTGATGGAGAAATTAAATATTCTACCCTACTGTTTCGTTTTTTTTTCTTTTATATTTTTATGTAGATGCAGCATGTTGTGACTTGGGCCTGTGTGAATTTACTGAGGCATGCAATGGGCAATTGCTTTAAAATTGTAGAAAATGCTACTTCACTCATTCATTTGTTATGTTATAAAGATTGAGTATCATTTGGTGTTAATGAAAGGACCAAAATTGAAAACCAAAAGTTTATTCTTCAAAGCTAGCATTATACAAAATCACATTTATAATCATTCAAATGAAATTGGTGGTACGGTGTATTCTGCACCGTTGATCTAACTATAGCAACACCATCTTGAATGAAGATTGGATGTGATGTGGCACCATATAAAGTGATAAAAAATAAATATGGAAGAATGATAAAACATTCACAGTGGCTTAAAGATTTCCAAAGTAGTTGAGGAAAAGCTAAATTAGCGCAGGATCAAGCCTATAGAGCAAGCCAACAACTATCAGCTAATTGGATTGTGAGGTTGTTCTGTCAGTTAGTTTATAGCTGTAATAACTGTATTTGGTTATTGACAGTTATATGTTTGAAGTGCAGCTGTCATGGCCACACTTAAAAGCTTTCAGTTAGCATGAATAGGCTTTTAATCTTAGTAAACACTATAAATAAAGATTCAAACCTGGCAGGGCAGCTTAAATTAACTTTTCCTCTTTTAACCTCTTCTCTTTTCCTCTTCTAAATCTTCTTTGTTGTTCACGGGGAGTTTCGACTGCTCAAAATCCACCTTCTGGAGAAGATGAAGGACCAGGAAGACCATTTAGACCAGGAACATCCATATATGATTTTAATGATGATAGTAGAAATTATCATTTTAAAGGATCTGTAGAACCAATAGAAAAAATAAATTTAGTACCAGCCCATAGAAACGGAACCATTCTAACCATAAACTTAAACAATCCACAAATATGGGAATCTGCCATTAGTAAATGGGAATTTGATGCCGTAAGAGCTTGGGCCAATAGTGACAAACAAGGAGTAGGAGATATGTTTGCTTTTCTTGAAACATTATTAGGAGAAACAATTGCAAACATTTATAATGAAGCAAAAATAAAAAAGGCTGGAGAAATTGAAACTTTATGACAATTAGGAGATAATCCTTATAATTTTAAAAAATTCATTAGAACCCTCATCCTAGGATTTGCTCCAAGCAGACAAAACACTAATATGCAAGATCAAGCAAATAGAAATTTAGAACAATTAAGTATAGATAATTGGTCAAATATAGATACCTTCTGTAAGTTATATGTATCCTATGCCAGTAGGGCAGGAAAATATTTTGATCAAGAAATCTCAGATAGATTTTTGATCAAATTACCAGGAGAATTAGGAAATGAAATTCATGATAAATGGAAGGCCACGTATCCAAACAATGATGATATAAAACATTTAGGGATAGGTCCACGAATAGTGTTTACATTTGGCAACTACAAGAAAAATGTAAAAATATAAAATACAAAAACAAGTTAAAAAACAATCGTATGCTTTTTGTAAAAATATCTATACTTCTCAATCTTTCCCAGAAAAGAAACGTAGAAAATTCCTTAGAAAATCTAGAAGAAAGTTTCCTTGCAAAGATAAAAATGTCAAAAAGCCAAGTACACGAAAATGGCATTGTTATATCTGCGGATCTCCAGATCATTTAGCAAATAGATGCGATAAAAGATATTCTAATAAACCTAGATCATTATTAATCCAAAATTTAGAAGAAGATATAGTTAGTATATCTTCTAATAAATCCCAAGGTACAATTTATAGTATAACTGATGACGAATCTGATTCTGAAAATTCAGATTTTGCCATGAACGGATTAATAGAAGCCATAGACCGATGGAATAATATATCATGACATCTTCCTGTGAACATCTCTTTGAATTAGGGAAAGGTAGCATAAATAGAGAATGTTTATATTGCAAATATTATCCCGATATAAGTCATAGCTATCAATGCCAAAAATGTATGATAGAAATATGTCATCTCTGTGCATTAAAAGATCATAATATTGAATATAAAGGTATAATTGAAAAAGAAAAATATGCCAATGATAAAATATTTGAAAAAATGGAATTGCAACTAGAAAAAATATCTGTATCTCTCTAACAAATATTTATGCATTTAGAAAATGTAGAAAATCAAGTCAAAGATAGATTATCTAAAACTGAAGAAGATATTATCCAACAATATCTCAATAAGAAAAAATTAGAAAAATTAACAAGAAAATTAAAACGCACTACCAAATCTAGTGAAACAGACAGAGACATTCAATCTAGTGATAACGATATTATAAATATCAATAAGCTCGATTTAACTTCCGGTTCTATCGATACTATGATCTCTCAGAACCATCCAACCTCTCTTTTATCTGTTTCTGCAAAAATCATCCTTGAAAATCATCAAACTCTTGATGTACAAGCCTTAGTCGATAGTGGCAGCACTACCTCAGTCATTACTACAAATCTCCTTCCCCCACAATATCTATCTCATACTACATATACTTCCTCACAATTAGTGGGCAATCAATCTTTACATTTCACCCAATGCCTTCTAAATAGTCAAATACAATTTTACATCACTCCAGATATATTAACGGAGAAATATTCCTTACCCAAAATTTTAGTACATGAAGTCGTTAAACCCGAATTCATTCTAGGACTTAATTTTATGCTTTCTCTTGATGGCCAATTTAATCTTACCAAATATTTTATTACAATTAGTAAACGAACGATAACTATTCCCACCAATAAGCTCAGAGTGCTCCCAAAGCATGGTGGTTCCATCCCCCTTACCCTTTCTACGTCCGTCTAAACAACCAATCTGATCCATCTGTTTCCTTGTATCTTTCCCAATGCTACAAAACTTCTGATCATCAATCCACTTTTGAAATACCGAGAGCTCTAACCAAAATCTTTCAATTAGCAGAAGAAATCCAAATAATTGGAGAAAACCCACTTAAACATTGGGATAAAAATCAAGATTTTGCAGAATTAGCCATAATAAATTCATATCTTATTATAAAAACTAAAGAATTAGAATACTCACCACAGGATAAAGAAGAATTTATTAATCAAATTAAAGAACTAAAGCAATTAGGTTTAATAAAAGCTTCCAAATCCCCCCATAGATCCGCAACCTTTATTGTCCGAAACTATGCCGAAATAAAACGAAATAAAGTACGGATGGTAATCAATTATAAAAGACTAAATGATAATACTGAAGATGATGGATATAAAATTCCCGATAAAGATATGTTAATTAATTTAATTTAAAATAAAAAATACTTTAGCAAATTCGATTGTAAATCTGGTTTCTGGCAAATAAAATTACATCCCGATTCTATTCCATGGACTGCCTTTACAACTCCAATAGGACATTATGAATGGGAAATTATGCCATTTGGCTTAAAAAATGCTCCAAGTATCTTTCAAAGAAAAATGGATAAAATTTTTGGACATTTGGATTTTGTGTTAGTTTATATATTGATGATATTTTAGTAGCTTCTCAAACTTTAAAGGAACATTATAACCATATCAAAAAAGTATTACAGCTTTGCATAAATCATGGTATCATTCTTTCAAAAAAGAAAATAAAAGTAACAAATGAATATATAGACTTTTTAGGACAAAAAATTGGAAATGGAACAATAGAACTACAAGATCATATAGCCAGTAAAATCTTAGAATTTCCTGATAAAATAGAAGATATCAAAGAATTACAAAAATTTCTCGGCTTATTAAATTATGCTAGGCTTTATATAAAAGATTTAGGAAAAACTATAAAATCTTTATATAAGAAAACCAGTAAAACAGGACAAAAATATTTTAATTCTGAAGATATTAAAACAATGCAAAAATTAAAAGTACAAATTAAGTCTCTCCCAAAATTAACTTTACCTTTAGAATCAGCCTTTTTTACTTTTGCTTCATTATAAATGTTTGCAGCTATTTCTCCTAATAATGGAGACTTCACAAGTGCACTCTTACAAAATATATCACTCGCATATATTTTTTCTCACACATTACAACAGATATCTAACTCTCATATATAGGCAAATGAAAACCGGAAACCAGCCATAAACCTGTGGGCCGAGCCCCAGGTTTTTGTACAGTGATATGAATAGTAAAAAGTACGGTAATAGTACGATAATAGTAAAAGAGTACAGTAAATGGGTATGGTTTCTTGGATGCTTATCCTTCCATTTGACTGCTTATCCCCTTGGATGCTTATCCTTCCATGGCATTTTCTAAATTATGTAATGCTACTTCATCCATTCCGTCTAATCAGAACCTTTCACCCGCCTCTTCTTCAGGAGAATGTCTTCGCTCAGGAGTAATTCGTTGGTAACATGTAAAATAATCACCGTTTGGATTAATTTTAGTAGCTTCTCAAACTTTAAATGAACATTATAACCATATCGAAAAAGTATTACAGCTTTGCATAAATCATGGTATTATTCTTTCAAAAAAGAAAATAGAAGTAGCAAAAGAAATTGATGATATTTTAGTAGCTTCTCAAACTTTAAAGGAACATTATAACCATATCGAAAAAGTATTACAGCTTTGCATAAATCATGGTATTATTCTATCAAAAAAGAAAATAGAAGTAGCAAATCACTGTACAAAAACCTGGGGCTCGGCCCACAAGTTTATGGCTGGTTTCCGGTTTTCATTTGCCTATATATGAGAGTTAGATATCTGTTGTAATGTGTGAGAAAAAATATATGCGAGTGATATATTTTGTAAGAGTGCACTTGTGAAGTCTCCATCTCCGACAGTTATCTCCAACCATTGTAAGATATATTCCTTATATAATAAAGTTAGTTTTAGTTAATTTATTTTCTTTCATTTCCATGTTTTATCCTACTCACATGGGTGAGTAGTGTACTTATTTCTCCCTACCGGGGGAGATGTTGTTAATTAATATGAAAGGTGTCTTTCTTCTCTAGCCTAATAACGAAAGATCAGGTCTTCAAAAAGTCTGATTCTCTTATTTTTATATAGGAGAAATTTGTAAGAGCATGCTATAACTATTGACCTCTATGATCGAGTATAGCGCACCTCAAGAACTCATAAGTTTGTGTTGCCATAAGTCCCTTTCTTGATTATTTCGGGCGGGCTTGAGAATTTCTGAGTTCTTGAAAAAGCTGTAGTGCCGGTGTACCCGTCATTGGTGCTTCATTCAAGTCGAACTTTGTTTATGGTCACCAGCTAATGTAACAAGTGTCGTAATGGTAGGTGGTACCTTGAATGTGATGAAACCATTGGAAGAATATCTCTTATGAATAAATCATATGAGCAGCATTCCATGGTGGCACTGCTCCTCAGTGAAGTTTCACAGCTATTGTTTATGATTGAAGATGTAATCAGTAACAATTTTCAAATCTAATGGCACCACTAATGGGATTTGTTCTGGGACTTTAATCGATCATTGTCCATAGACCTCTTTGACTTCAGCAAATCTTTGTGCAGTGAATATTGATTTGCCTCATTTTATTTGGGATAATCTACAAGATTGGTTGTTTAAAGTTGTCCAATTCTTTGCATCTTATACTTTGTCAGAGTAACAAAAATTTACTATCTCATCAATCTATATCAAAGGACCGGCTTTAAGCTGGTATCAATGGATGCATGTAAATAAGCAATTGAGTACTTGGGAATCTCTTAAAAAAAGCATTCTCCAATTCTTTTGGCTATACTTATAACTTGATTTGAAGGGAGAACTTGTAAAAATGCATCATACAACCATTGTACAAGACTTTTATAATTGTTTTCAAGAGCTTGCAAATTAGATCTCAAGTACTTCGCCTTCATTTCTCCAAAATCGTTCTGAATTAGGGATACAAACTGACGTTCAATGAGAAGTGTGTGAAATATTAGCTCATGCTTTTCAATTAACTAAACTAATGGAGGATAGATTGGCGGATAAGCTAGATCATGCAAAAAAACAATGAAATACCTATTCTCATACGACAAAATCCACAACACCAAATCTACCTACACCAATATGGGTTAATGAGGAGTCAATAGCAGGCACAAAATCAACTTTGCCAGTGCATTGTCTTACTGCAAGCCAGTTGGAGGAATGCAGAGCTAGAGGGCTTCATTTTTATTGCAATGATGAGCACTGTCGAGGACATGTTTGTAAGTCTAAATCCTTCATTCAAATGGCTATAAATGAGTCCATGAGCAATGTTCTATACAAAGGATTGCTGAAGACATCAATACTGTTCTGAGTACTGATTTGTATAGATTTGGAAGTTAGCTTTAATGCTTTAACCGACTGTTCTATCCTCGAACATTAAGAATGTTGGGGTTGATAGGAAACACTTTGATTCAAATTTTGGTTGATAGCAGGTTTACACATAATTTCATTCAGCAAAAATTCATTCACATTTTGACTAACCAATAATGCTGACTAGCATTTTTAAAGTGCCAGTTGAAAATGGAGAAGTTTTACATTGCATTTAGATTTTGTCCTCAAGTACTAATACAAATTCAAAGATATTCATTTGTTATTGATTGCTACTTACTCCCAATTGAAGGTGCATATATAGTTTTGGGGGTAGATAGCTCAACGTTTAGACCATGCACTATAGATTATTAGAACCTCACAATGAAATTTTCATGAAATGACATTCCAATTAAATTACATGGTGATAAGAACCCAGCATTGCATACCATTCGGTTCAATTTACATGATTTCTTCCACAAGATATATTAGCATCATGCTTTCAATCGCAAGCATGCACGGGCATCAACTAGAAAAAACAGAATAACTGAATACATTGCCCACACAAATTAAAATAATGATCGACAATTATCAGGAGATATTTCAACCTCCAGCAGAATTACCTCTATAATGCAATGTAGATCACAAAATAAATTTAGTGACTGAGAAGAAATCAATCCATGTGAAACCTTATTGATATCCATAATTCTAGAACACTAAGATTGAAAGATTGGTAAAAGAAATGCTTGATGTGGGTATTATTCATGAAAGCACAAGTTCATTTTCATTCCATTATATTTAGTTCGCAAGAAGGATGGTATTTGGAAATTTTATGTTGATTATGGAGTCTTAAATCGAGCAACTGCTCCAAATGGTTTTCACTGCCAAGGGTGGACGAATTAATTGATGAGTTATATGATGCGTTAATTTTATTGAAATTAGATCTATGGTTGGGTTATCAAGTAAGAATGGCGGAAATATTTGCTATAAGACAGCTTCTCACACGCATGATGAGCATTATGAGTTATTAACTATGCCATTTGGATTGACAAATGTGCTGACCACATTCTAAAGCTTTACAAAGGTTTTTGCTGATATTTTTGATGATAGTTTAATACATAACAAATCTTTTGGCTGACCATGTTGATCATCTTCAACTGGTTTTATCATCCTTACAAGCTCATCCATTGTTTTTTAAACCAACAAAATAAGAGTTTAGCCTCCAGCAGATAGACTAATTGGGTCATATTGTGTTGCAACAGGATTTAGCAGCTTACCCCGCAAAAATTGAAGTAGTTTTATCATGGCATGTTCCAAAATCTTTTAAACAGTAATAGGTTTTTTGTGGCTCACCAATTACATTATGTAGATATTGAGCCCTGTTAACCGCATTATTGGCCAAAGATAAATCTAAATGGTCCAATGAAGCTTAGGTGACTTTTGAGTTAAATGAAGCTATGACTTTGTTACCAGTCTTAGTATTTCTTGATTTCTTACCACCCTTTATCCTAGTGACCTGCTTCTGATATCGCTATTGAGTCGTTCTTGTCTAAAAAATCACCGTATTCTTTTTCAATAAGAAATTATTATCGATCATGCAGAAGGCTTAGACTTATCCCTGTGAACTGTATGCTAGCACTGAGGCAGTGAGTCATTGACATCAATGCTTGTCGGGAAAGCAATGCATTTAGATCGATCAACAAAGTATTAGAGAACTCACGCTATAAGTTATTCAAACTCCATGACAATAATGGTTCTCAGTCAAATTGTTGGAATTTGATTACATAATTGACTATAATCTGGCAGCGTTAACTGGGATACGGATGATTTATCTTACAAATCTGATTTAGTAGAAATGAAAGTAAGTCCATCGAAGACTCTGTTTGCTTACACAGGATAACCAGCAACATTAATAGAATAAATAAGAACCGAGTTATAACAATTGCTTGATTTACAATAGCTTGTCGGGATGTTACCAATAACCATACAAATTTCCTTTGTATCACATTCTTGACAAACTGCTCTATCATAAGAATAGGCTTGTCCTGTCTTCAATTTCAGAATTAAAAAATTCTGTGTTAATTGAATTGTGTAGTAGCCCTATTTGTGGTCTTGGATGAATCAAGCAAATAATGGCTCGTGTTATGGATCAATTCTTTTGGTAGGGAATATTGAAAGGTGTTCACAATTTGTCAATTCATGTCCATCCTGTCAACAAGCGAAATATACACTCAGAATTTTGGGATCTTTTCAATCATTGGCCATACTAAATACTATTTGGGATGAAGTTGCTATAGTCTTATCACGGGGTTGCTCAAATCACAAGGAAAAATTGTTCGTAGTCATTGACAGGCTAAGCAGACGCATTTTTCAACACTCGCTATTAATTTTTCAGCAACTTCAATAATGACAGTTTTTGTTTTTGAAGTTTGCAAATTTTATGTTATTCCAAGAGTAATTGTATACGATAGAGATCCAATTTGTTATAAGTTCATTTTGGAAGGAATTATTTTACCTTAGTGGAACTATGCGGAGTCATAGTAGTTCCTATCATCCGAAATTGGATGGCCAAACAAAAGTTACAAATAGATGGCTCAAACATTATCTTCAAAGGTTTAGTATGGATATGCCTACTGATTGGTTTAAATTACTATGGGCAGAACTTTCGTATGACATACCGGCATGACTCCCATTTTAACTAGTTTATGGCTGGCATACATACCTCTTTCATCAAATATTAGGCCATGGATGAAATATTAAGAGCATGAGACAAAGTTCCTCAACAACTCAATCTGAATTTAGCCCACACACGAAACTAAGTGAAGTAGTTGGCAGATATAAACTGGCATGAAATGCAATTTGCTATGTGGGACTGAGTTTTAGTCAAGTTACAACCATATTCATTGATAGGCTTGGATTATCCCTTTAGTAAACTCAATCTGTGATATTATAGGCCATTTCAGGTCATTAAAAAAGTAGGAAATATAGCATATAAAATTGAGCTACCAGAAACAACAAAAATTCATCCTGTGCTTCATTACTCAGTCACCACATTATTTATGAAGACTCGAAATTACATCTCCCAACATTACCAGCTCAGTTTATAGTAGGGAAAACTTAGGTTAAACCATTAAAGGTGCTTCATCAGCATACGGTGATGAAGGAAAACAAAGCTGTTTTACAACTTTTAATGATGTAGTGTTGGCCAAAGACACCTCCTGGGTATTTTTTGTGGATGAATTACAATCATCCCATCCTGGTTTCGACCTCACAAAAAAAGTTCATTTTTGATTTGGGGGGGGGGGCGCTAATGATTTGTCACCTTATGAAGTGATGAAAATAAACATGGAAGAATAAGAAATCATCCCTAGTGACTTAAATGTATCTATACTAGTTGAAGAAAAGCTAAACCATCACAAGATCAAGCCAACAACTGTCAACTCATTGGATCGTGACGTTGTTATTTTGCATAGTTTACAACTAGAATAACTGAATTCAGTTATAGTCAGTTATATGGTTAAAGTACAGCTGTAATAACTGTGATTAGTTCCATAATGCAATTTAAATGAATCAAGTAGGTCATGGTTCCAAAAAATTACGATGTGACTTTCATTACGGTTATAATTATACTCCTATATTTGAGGTGAGGTATAATCTTGGAGTTTTTTTATATGTGAATGATAACGTATAAGATTTTTTTTTTTTTTTAAATTACAATGTCTGATTTCCTAAGTGTTCAACTTGCAAATGATAATTAGTGGGATATGTCAATCATTTTGGCAAAATATTTTTGCTAAGTCTACATGGGTTATTATAAAACATGAATTTAAAGAGCAATATTTATCATTCAGTGAATATAATTATCAACTACATGATTAATTTAAAGATTGTAAATAAGATAGTTATGATTTTGTAGTATTATACATGGTTAATTAATAGGTATTGTAGGTAAATAGTATTTGCCTCTAAACTATTATATTATCATTAAGCATCTTAGGAAACAGATGACTGATGAATTAAACTTTTAATTCATTAAAAATATAGTATAAAGTTTTATATTGATTTTGAATATTAAAGTGTTCTAAAATCGTTATATTATGGTTATCACACATGTTATTATCGTAAGCCTTTCATTTACATGTCAACACAAGAATCATATATAATTGGACCTGGTCTATTAAAGGAATTATAGTTCATGAATATTCTTTTAAGGATGCTTTAGATATATAATATGATTTATAGTTATAATATTAATCTTCATATGACGTTGCTGAATCAGAATCTATTTGTATATTAGGATATGTTCATGGATCTGAATCTCTACTTTAGCAAGGGTGAAAAATTGAATTTGAAATTAAAATTGATCATGTGATCACATTTGAACCCCACACTTCTGATGATTTTTTTGAAGATATTTATAGAAAATTGATTATTAATTATGAAAATTATAAATCAATTGTCGATGTGAATAGAATAATACATGTGGAATTCAAGCCAGAAGATAAGATAATGTTGTGTTTGAATTTAGAAATATTGTTTATAGTTGTTTTTAAGGAATTAAATACGAAATAGAGACAAAATAAAATGGATATAGATATATAAAAAGATCATCTTGTCAATTATCTTTGGTTGGTTAAATTTGAAAAGGCCTAAAGCAGTATTCTGAAATGTGCTAGGCTCTCTGAAGGCAATATGACCATCTAAAATCCGAAGTGCTTGGACCCACTCTAGGCACTCATCCAACCTAAGCAAAGTAAGATAGTAGGAATGAAACAATGATATCTCCACTAAACATAATTCCATCATTAGGAGGGCTTTTGAAGAGTACAAAAGTAATCATTAAGTTAGACTATATTGGGTAAAATTAATCTTGAAATTTTATTGCTTTCCAAGTTCCAAATATTACTAAATAGATAATCTTAAATAATGTAGTTGTTGAGCTCCTTATTCTGGACCATGCTTGTTGTTCGAATGCATGTGCAGGCATTGACTTAATCGACTTAATTTTCTTACCTTAAAGCATGACTCACTTCATAACTCACGAGAGTGGATGCTAACTAGTAGTATTAAGTATGTTAAGAGCCCATCTATGATATGAAATGATGTGAAATCTCTCCCCTTCTTGATAATTTGGACATCTCTCACATAGTTTTCATCAAACTCACATGCCTTTGATTTATTGGATTTGCACTTCAATTTTCTACCACATGAATTATCACCAATTTGGTTGATTTGATCCCATGAGGAGCAAATCACTCATAATTCGAGAACCCACACAAAATGGATAATATGGGCCTCTCTTCCTTATCTTACATCAAACTTGTTCAGTTTTTCATTTGTTGGATTCATAGCTCGTTTCTCAACAACTTTCATGATCAACAATTATGTTGATTTCGATTCGATAACATCATAATTGTGTTGATTTCGCATAACATCATGATTGTTCGACTAATTTTATACTGGCTGTCAACTCCCTAATGCAACTGATAGGAAATAGCCACCAAAATCATGGAAAACTGCTAAATTTCAGAGAAATTCAGAGCACAGTGCCGATTTTACGAAATTCCGTAGAAGAAATAGGAAGAAAAACACTTGAAATTCAGAAATAGAAGAAAAAGAACAACCCGATACAATGAATCTTTAAGTCGAGAGGAAGATTCAGCTCTCCAAATCTCTAGCCAAAGTTTAGAGCCCAAAACCCAAGCAAAGATCTCAAATTCAAGATAACCCTAACCATAGCAAGAAGAAACTAATTAAAGCAAAAGGACAAGTGATTAATCCCTAAACAGCCCCTAATTTGAATTTTCCCTCTAACTCAAAGCTTCATTAGTGCATGGGCCCATCCACTCAGCTCTGCCCCCCTCCTTGGTTTCGCCCACCCTTTGGCCCGCCTCCTATAGATGAGAACCGATCTAGGATGGACCGGTTCAGCCACCCTCCTTGGGCCGGTCTAACATTACCCTCCTCCCAAAGACTCACTTTGTCCTCAAAATGAAATGAAGGAAATTAATGCTTCACCCTCTCATACGGTTCCCAAGTGGCGTCGAAGTCGGGAAGGCCCCTCCATTTAATCAGCACTTCTTTGTTCCCTCCTTTTCCTGATCTCACCCCTTTTAGCTCCAGTGGTTCTAAGACCACTTCCAACTCCTCAGTTAGTGTTGCTGGCAACTCTGCACTAACTGCATGTTCCCCTAGAGCTTTCCTTAACCGTGACATTATGGGCTCCAAAAATTTGGCCCTGACCTCCCTGTTGCTCTTCAGGGGAGTTTTAACGGATTCAAGTTCCGGGATAAATTTTGGGAAGACAGTTGAGTTTGTAGATAAGACACTACCCAGAGATTTCGCCCTCATTTTGCGAGGACTTTATGATCTGAGTTCTGGTTTCCTATAGGCGCAAGCCGCTATAGTTAATTATCCCTCCCGATAAAGAGAGAACTTTCGATTAAGGTTAGTCGTCAATCAGATACGTAGAAATACGAGTTATCTGGCATATAGTAGCAGCATGGGTATGGGTATTTGAAAATTTGATATTTAAAATTAAAATTTTACCATCTTGCACTTAAAGCGGATGGTCGAGGGATGAATGATGGACTCGATCAAGATCCCATAGTTCCGTCCTCTCGGGCCATCGTGGTCCCTGGTTTACTTAGTCAGAGGAGATAGTTGACCCAACCTAACCAAAGGATCCTTTTCGGGAGCCATTGGTTGCTTCGTCCAAGGGTACCTTATAGATCTGAGGTGGGTATTTGTTTAAGGGGATAAATTTAAATTCACCTTAGCTAACAGAGAGCTTTGTGCATTATCGATTATATCCTATTGATTCATATCTCAATGATTTGATTCCATTGAGGAACATACGGGCTCTAGCTATAACCGTAATTTAGTGGTGTCATTTGGAGGCAAACCACCATGTTCAGAGGGCCCCAGTCATAACCAGTTACCTGTGGTGTCATTTGGCGGCAAAACGGTCGGTTAGAGGACACGTGCCACATTCTTGCTGATAAGAGATTATTTTAGAATGAATCCTAGTGATATTCTTGAATAGACATTAGCTCTTTGTGAGCTGAAGTGATATTTAAATTTGTCCACTTTGACAAACTGTTGCGGAGGATGGATGGACTTTGCTTTAAGTTATTGATGGGTGAATTTTCTATTTTAGATATCTTAGATTTTGGTATTTTCTCGAGTTTTGGATTTTGATGGGTATTTGGGTGAAACTTTGAATATTTGAAATTGACCTCTCCGGTTTGGATTTGCATTCAACGCGGCCATCATCGGGGTATTTGTGAGGTCACTTGCATTTGTGGATTGAACCTTGTCGACTCTATCAGCTTGTCGACAGAGGATCGGATTTTGTAGACCCCAAGCCATTGTCGGTGAATTTTCCTCGTTTAGGGCCTTGAAGGCCTAACATGAACTATAAAATGAATATTTTGGTCGATGCCGTGACCCTATATTCACTTGATAGTTCGAGCCGTGTCGACTCCTATCTATCCACATAGAAGGATCGGACTCGAATTTGAGTTCATTTATCGACCCGCGCATCATCCCTAGATGTCACGTATGTACCCAAAACACGCTCGTCGGGGCCCATATGAGTATGTATTACAAATGCCATTCTGTGTACCTATGTGCATACATATTACAGTGCATTTGCGGGGGCATTTTTAGAATATTCAATTTTGATTAGCTTTATGGGCAACTATCATTTGAATGCAACATTCGATTTGGGGGCTTGTGCATGCCTTCTGTCCGCTTGTATGAAAGTTGCCGATCTAGTGGTGTGGCGTCATACTGTGGTCATTTTCCCCTTCCATACAGGTAGACTGTCGTGCACTACTGGTTGCTTTCTGCAGATGGATTGTAGTGCACTAACGAATCTCCTGCTTTGGTTATAGATGCTTGCATCTATCACTGTTATGTTGTGTATATTTGAATCCATCATATGTCGCCTACTAAACTCTTCTGCTTGTAGAAGACTCTTGCATTTGCTAAGTGTTTGATTGATGTTGACCGTGAGGTTATCATTGCAATTATTGTATGTTGCTGGCCACCACTCGTAGGCATACTACCATGCATGCAACCAATCTTCCGTTGCTACCATCAGGTGTTCGTTTTCATTGTACTATGTATTATGTATATAAGGAATTTCACTATTTGCCGGTGATTTGATGCATCCATTCATAGATCGATGTTGAGAACTGGGTGAGCTGCATTCATCGATGACACATTCATCAACCACTTACTACGCTCAGTATCCATCAATATTCGTAGGGAACTACTGCACTCATCTGTAAGCTGGCTATCATCGATTGAAGGGGTGTCGTAGTGCTTACTGCACGTTAACTTCCTTCGTTTGAAGGAAATTGGTGTAAATGCTAAATGCTCGACTGGTAAAGGCATCTTTACAATAAGCACATTCTCATTGTTATCATTTGCATAAGCTCTAGTGTGTCTGCTTGCAAATAGGTATTGACTGTGGGGTGTACTTTTTATAGTCATTGCATATCTACTATCATTGCCTGCAAGTTATATATGTATTTGTGTTCACATATGACCTTCACATATAGCATAGCATTTCTAGTGTTTATTGTGAATAATGTCACTGTGTATGCTTTGGATTTCTTTTGTTGCTTGCAGAATTGAATGTACTTATTTATATTTTAATGTTGCCGACGGTCGAAGCACCCTGACATTTTCTAGCATTGGTTGTGAAGGATGATATTATGTATGTTCACAATCTTTTGTTATTGCTTGCAAGTATCTACATTCGTTGCAACTTGTCACCTTGGATTAAATCGAATTGTTGTCGGCGATGTAGATCTCACCACATTCATTATTTGCTCTTCACATTCCGCATAAGAGCATCTCATATAGCATTTTGATTATTATGACTTGCAGAGCTTCAGTGCATTCATCTCATGGTCAAGTAGTATTGATTATGCACTAACTTTCATATCCTCTTTTTGAAGATTCATTGCCATCATCTTGCCTCTCATTGTTGCTTGCAATGATTCAAATGTTGCATGTTTATTAATCTTCATTGTCATTTACTGTCATCCACGGACATTCACAAGCTTCCTGTAGCTGCTCATAAGTGAACCGTTGTATGTGTAGTAGGTTCATGTTCTTGCTCGTAGGTGCATTATTCAAATGTTTCAAGTCGATTGGATTTCACTGCCCGCTATTCAGGTGCACTGAAGATTTATCTTTCATGAGTCCCTTGTTCATTTGCATTTGATCTTTTTCTTTGGTGTATCTTCTTGGAGTTAGATCGTTGTTGGTGATAGGGATGTAGGAGTTTCCTTGTCCACCATGAATCTATGTTTACATCTTAATGTTTATTCGAATGCATTTGAGAAATTGAAGTTATCATTTGATTTTGATGTTTTCATCTTGATCATGCATCTATTAATCTAGAGTCCAGTTCTTTGCTATTTGTTCGAGTCCAAGTGCAATTATAGTCTTCTACAATACCTTTGCAAGTGCCTTGTTATTTGAATTAGGCTTGGCTTGTTGCACCTTAGTTTAGGCTTGATTTCATTTAGTTCCTTAAAGTCCAAGTCCTCTATAGTCTTTTTCAGTTCAAGTTCTTCTGTTGTTATGAATTTTATCTCTTTATAGTTCATTCAAGCTCAAGTTCTCTACGGTCCAGCTCAAGTTCGAGCTCAAGTCCAATTTTTTTTATTTGCTTCAGGTCCAAATCCATTTTAAGTTTGAGTTCACTTAAGTTTAATTTTGTCGTTATATCCAGTCCAAGTTTAAGTCTCTTGTAGTTCATTTTAGTCCAAGTCCTCTGCACTTAGTTCAAATCAGGTTCTCAGTTCAGTATAAATTTCGGCAGCCTCCCGGCGTCTTCCTCGTTAAGGAGAAACTACAGAAGTCTTAGTCTGCCCGCCATGCCAAGAAAGACATGCACGGTCGGTGTCGTGGGACACCGTAACCACAGTCTTCATCCCGACCATGCCAAGAAAGGTGTGCATGGGTCTTCAAAAGCACATGTTTGAAAAAATAGTTTTTCCCCACGTACGGGTACTTATATTTTTCCCCCGCCGTGCTAAGAAAAATGTGCACAAGGCTCGCCCACCTCGTCGTAAGCGCCGCACAAAGTTCCCTCCCACCATACTAAGAAAAGCGTGCATAGGGGGTCCCTTGGCTCGCCGCAATCGTTGAAAACATGACTTTAGGTGGATTACCTGCCTCGCCGCGAGTACCGCAACAAACTTCCTCCTATCGTGCTAAGAAAGGCGTGCGTGGGTGGTTGTTCGTCGTGCTGCAAGTGCCGAGGGCATGGTTTTCGGATTTAGAACTTTATACCTGCGCATAGGGGCATCGATGGAGTTGGCACGCAGATCGAGGTTAGAGGTCTCTTTTTATAATTAATTATAATTAATCAGAATAATTATAGTTAATTATAATTAATAAAAATTAATTAACTAATTATGATTAACAATTAATTAATAATAATTATTTAATTATAATCTTAGTTAATTAATAATTAACTATAATTAATAAAAATTAATTATTATTAATTAAATAATTGTAATCAACAATTAATTACCAATTATTAATTAATTATAATCAAAATTAATCAATAATTAGCTATAATTAATATTGATAATTAATTATAATTAATTTATTAACTATGATTAGTTATATATATCAGAAATTATAATTAAATATAACTAAAACAAATTAAACCCTCCGTCTTCATCTTCTCGCCACCGGGTTACAGGATTTAAGTGGAATTTGAGCAGGAATTACGCTAAATAATTGTCAAACAGGATTTACAGAACCGTTAAATCCCTTGGCGAGTTAAACCCTCAATTTTCCTCTTTTTATTAGAAATCCCTGATTTATTAAATCTGTAGTTCGGCGGATTTACGGGACTGGGCCAAAGAACCACGCGTAAGGGAGAAAGTTACCTTCACTGCTAGTGAACTCCCTTCGTTGCCTTCGATCAAAATGTCGTAGCTTCCAATCTGATAGGAAAGGAGCATCGTCAAAGGTGCGAAGTTGAGCGACTAGGGCAGGTTTAGAGTTCGGAGGTAGAGAAGATAGACGTCGGGCTAGGGCAGTGGAATCGGAGTGGGGCTTGCGGTCTGCGGCTTCAGTAGATGGAAGTGGCTGGAGGAGTTGCGGCTACTAGGTAAGGATCGAGTTAAGGATTCGGTCACAGCAGCAGGAGTCGACGGAGAAGATGGTTGTTTGTGGTCGTGAGGTTTGATTGAGGGAGGAAGAGCAGGCCGCTAGGTGGAGTCGGGTAGGTTGAGGCGGGATTTGGTCAGAGGAAGCAGGAGGAAGAGATGGAATTTCGACAGTTGCTTGCGGGAGTTTCGCGTTAGAGGAAGAAGAAGACTTGCGGGATTTTGAGCTCGTGGAAGTGTCGTGGGAGAGGAGGAATCGAACGAACTGAGCTTCATTCGTGTTTTATTGACATGAATGGGTGCGGGACAGATCTCTTATCCAGGAACGCGTGAGAAGACAGTAGTCGACGCCATTTGCAGAGGAATGGGTTATGTAGACGCGGTAGATTTGGCAGGATTTGAAAATGATTTCGGGCAGGTATTATATATATATATATATTATTTCTTTTGGTTGTATAACAGGAGTCAAGCTCCTTTGATCTGTCTTGACGATGAAGTGCCGACCCAGCATATATAGATGCCACTTCTGAATGGCTAACACGGTGCCATCAATTATTTTTCATATATAGACTTCAGCCTAGCTCTATCTGTCAACACCTGATTGAAGTAGGCTATGGGTCTATGATTCTGCATCAGCACTGCCCCCAACCCATATTCGGATGCATCTGTCTCCACCACAAAAGTCTGATTGAAATCTGGTAAAGTCAAAACTGGAACTGTGGTCATGGCCTTCTTCAGTCTCTCAAAAGCATGGGTAGTCACTTCTTCCCACAAGAAGCTATCCTTCTTTAACTGCTCTGTCAAAGGCCAGGCTATATTGCTATACATCTTTACAAACCTTCGGTAGTAACCCGTCAATCCTAGGAAACCCCTCAACTCTCTGAAGTTTCTAGGTAAAGGCCACTTCTGCATGTCTTCAATTTTGGCTTAATCCGTTGCAACTCTTTCCTGTGATACCACGTGCCCCAAGTACTCCACCCTAGCTTGTGCGAAGCTGCACTTCTTCAGGTTGGCCCTTAATTGATGCTCCTGTAGAACTTCAAAGACCACCCTCAAATGTTTCAGATGCTCCCCTTCGGTCCTACTATACACCAGTATGTCATTAATGAAAACTAAAATAAACTTCCGGAGGTATGGCCAGAATACTCGTAGTACCTCTCGTGTGTCCTGAAAGCCGTCTTCTGAATACCTTCCTCTTTCATTCTGATTTGATGGTAGCCCAACTTCAAGTCCAACTTAGAAAACATCACTGCTCCATACAGCTCATCTAGTAGCTCATCAATCACATGAATAGGAAATTTATCCAACACAGTCTCCTTATTCAAAGCCCTGTAATGCACACAAAACCTCTAGCTCCCATCCGTCTTCTTGACCAGTATGACTGGACTAGAGAAAGGACTCACACTCGGCCTGATGATCACCGCCTCCAACATCTCACGGATCAGCTTCTCTATTTCATCCTTCTGAATGAGGGTAGCGGTACAACCAAACACTGATCGGTGCCACCCCCTCCTTTAATGTAATGGCATGCTCTAGCTCCCTCTACGGGGGTAGGCCATAGGGTGGTTGAAAAAATCTCTTGAACTGCTGAATGAGCGGTTGTACTGACAAAGGAATGTCTCCCTCTGCCTCCAATGTAATCCCTTCTAAGCTCTAGAGTTCCACAAAATCCTTCCCCCCACCTCCTGTATGGTCCTGACCATGGTCTTAAGGGACACCATGGCTCTAGATAATCCTGCATTTCCCTGGATCACCATCCTCGTTCCCTCCACCTCCAGTTCCATCATCAGTGCTCCCCAATTTACCTTGGTATCTCTCAAGGTCTGCAACCACTTCATCCCCAGGATGATGTCAGTGCTTCTCAATTCCAGTGGAAGAAAGTCCTCCCTCACTTGAATCCCCTGAATAGTCAGCACTACTCCCCTACATACTCCTCTACCCATCCCCACCTTTCCCGTCCCCATCATCACCCCATAGCCCCATAGCCCCCGGTATCCACTAGTTTCACCCCCAACAAATCTACAATCTGATTGGAGATAAAATTGTGGGTAGCCCCACTGTCGATCAGCACCACCACCTCTCTGTCAGCTATCTCTCACTTCACTTTCATAGTGTGATTCGGGGTGAATCCCACCACTTAATTTAGAGAGACTTCCACCATGTCCAAATGCAGCTTCTCCTATTCCTCCACCACTGGCCCACTCTCACCTCCCTCTTCAACTTCCTCGTCATCATAGATAGTGAGAACTTGAAGAGTTTGGTCCTTACACCTATGGCCCGGCATGTACTTCTCGTCACATATGAGGCACAACCCCCTTGCCAGCTTCTCCTGCAACTCCTCAGTGAGCTTCTTGAAATTCCTCCCAAATCCCCCTCCTCTAGACTTCTCCTTTGGGGCTTCACGCAGACCTCCTGGTGCGGGTCCCTTAGGAGCTAGAAAAGTGGTGGTTATCCTGTATGATCCCCTCGAGCTACTGCCTCTAGCCACCCTCTACAAATGCTTTTGGTCCTCGACCAACTGTGCCAGCTCCATGGCCTCCCCCAAGTCACGCGGCCTCATTGCTCTAACAGCTGCTCTGATATCTGGTTTGAGCCCCTTCATGAAGTTCCCCTCTAGCACGGTCGTAGAAAGCCAATCTAGCCTGCTAGCTAGGTACTCAAACCAATCACGGTACTCGGCCACGATCCCTTCCTGCGTTAGGGCGAAAAACTGCTCATAGAACTCCCATCCTCTACTGGTTCTAAAACGTTCTAGTAATCAGTCCTTGAACTCTCTCCAACTCTCAATGGGTCGCCTCATGTCTCTCCATTAATACCAAGCTAGTACCTTTCCTTCCAAACACAATCCAACTACGGTCAATTTCTCCTGCTCCATAAGCCCGTTGACTGCAAAGTATCGCTCTACCTTATAGATCCACCCACGTGCATCCTCGCCCTCAAAGATGCTCATTTTCAACTTCCTTACCCTCGGGTCACCTCTATATCCCCTGAATCCACTGTAGCCACCCATTCCTCGAAGAGGAGGTGCTCCCCAAGTTTCATGCTCTTCCCTTTGGAGCTCAAACCCAAATCCTTCTTCAAAATCCCCTCTCCTCATTTTCAAAATCAGCACCCCAGCGATCGTAATCCTCCCTTTCCCTTGCAAAATCAGCACCTCTTTGTTCGTACCCAACGCTTATCTCCTCCCTAGAAAGTGGCTCTAGCGGAGGCATCCCATCTTCTCCCTCCAGAATCTCCACTTCCGGATTTTCCCTTCCCCTAAACGGGTTAGGGTTTCCACCTCTTCCATGGCCGCTGGTGGTTTTCTTCGCTTCAGATGTTGCCGGATTGGGTTTGGCTTCAAGTAGTTTCTTCGACATGTCCTCGACGACGGCGAACCTCCCATTCATCTTTTTATGGACGGATGCAAACTGATTCTGAAAATCAGAAATTTTCTCTTCAAAATCTTATTTTAATTGACCTAATTCTCCCTTCAAAACTTTCACTTTCTTTCTGGCCATTGGTTCCCCTTAGATCGACATGCTCTGATACCAATTTGAAATGAAATAGCCACCAAAATGAGGGAAAACTACTGAATTTCAGAGAAATTCAGCAGCACAGTGCAGATTTTATGAACTTCCGTAGATGAAATAGGAACAAAAACACTTGAAATTCAAAAATAGTAGAAAAAGAACAACCCAATATAATGAATCTTCAATTCGAGAGGAAGATTCAGCTCTATAAAGCTCTAGCCAAAGTCTAGACCCCAAAACCCAAGCAAAGATCTCAAATTTAGATTTCAAATTCAAGATAACTCTAACCCTAGCAAGAAGAAACTAATTAAAGCAAAAGGACAATTGATTAATCCCTAAACAACCCCTAATTTGAATTTTCCCTCCAACCCAAAACTTCATTACTGCATGGGCCCCATCCACTTAGCTGTCCCCCTCTCCCTAGTTCCGCCCCCTCTCCCTAGTTCCACCCCCCTTTGGCCCGTCTCCTGTAGATAAGAATCGGTCCAGGATGGACCGATTTAGCTGGCCCTTCTTGGGCTGGTCTAACAGCAACCCTCCATTTTTTTTCATCCAGGGCTTGAGACCTGGCAATAAAAATGTTTTAAATATCTTAAGTCTATTGTTTAAAGTAATGGTGAAACAGATGGAGATTTTATTAATAGAATTCAAGTTGTATGGATGAGTTGGAGGAATGCATCAGGCCTGTTGCATGACAGAAAAGTACCCCTAAAAATTAAGTGAAAATTTGATAAGATGATGGGAAACCTTCAATGTGTTATGACACAGATTGTTGGCCATTAAAAGAGAAATATAAAATTAAGTGTTGCAAAAATGAGGATGCTCAGGTGAATGAGTGGCATAATACTTAGAAACAAAATATAAAGTGAGTATTTACGTGAAAATGTTATAGTAACTCTAGTGGCAGATAAGATTATGTTGACCTCTAATCATCCACAACCCCACTACCCACGATCAACTCAAACGACGCTTGTAACTTCCTCACGCTCTCATAACTCCCACTCACACGACAAAAAACTCCTCAAGAGAATTGCTCTCTCCTATTCGACACATACCTTACGCACAGACAAGGACGCATGCCTCGACCTATTCGTCTCAGCCTTGGGTCCTAAGCCGCACGAAGCCCAGTCTGATTTCCCTAATCCATTTCGAACCCGCCGTCGTGTCCTACAACTGAGCCACACTGCTTCCTCTCCCGACTGCCGCTTGCACCTGATGCCGAAGCCGACGCCGACCTAGCCTCCGATCCTCACGATCCCGAACTCCAGCCTAGCTCCTGCTCGACAGCCTGACTCCTGCACCCAACGCCAAAGCCAACGTGCCCTAGACGACTGAACTCCAGCCGTCGAGTCTGACCTGACCTCCATCCAACTCTCTCCCTTTCTCTATTTAATATATATATATATATATATATATATATATATATATATATATATATATATATATAAGGGGGAGAACGGATTTTCAAATAGTTACCGCAACAAGGATCATCGAAGACCTATTCCGGGACCAAACAACGTTTCAAAGCCTTCGACCGTTGAACCCTATCCGGCTGGGCAGACTAGAAAGGGCAAGTGCTCACCCCAACCTCCCCTCACGGGGAGGGGGCACCAGAAGGCTACCAGATTTTCAAGGGGAACAAAAATTTGTGTTTTAAATTAAAATTAACAGGTCACGTGCAATTGAAGATTTGAAGACCTATTCTGGGGTCGATTCATTCCCCCGAAGCCCTCGGCCGTTGAATCCTATCTAGCTGGGCGGGTTTGAAATGGCAAGTACCCTCCCTACCTCCCTTCGCAGGGAGGGGACGCGGGGAGGTTGCCGAAATTTGGAACAAATCAAAGGACCTTCACATAATTAATTAAAAATAAAATTTTACAAATTTTAAATTAATATGAAATAAAAAAATTATGATATGACTCGATTTGAAATTGACTTGATATGTGGTACATTTAAATTGAGCTTTTCATCAGGGCCTCGCATTCAAAAAACCACATTTGTTTGAGATCATTTGTTGACCTCTATACATGAGTCCCATGAATCGTGTCGAAATTCTGCCGAGGAACTGTTTATTCGGTGCTGCTTGAGTCTCAATCACGTAATCCTTATTTAAACCCCGCGAACCATTACCGCTCTCGTCATTAAAAATACGAACGAAATGAAGCCTTTAGGCTTTTCTGCTCTCCCACTCACGCTATCTTCTTCCTCATAGTCTCTGCTTCAGATTTTCCTCCACAGACCCAGCCGAAAATCCCAAACACCACAACCTATCAGGCTTCAAATCTCCTTCGACGTCCATCCCCCTGTTCGCAAGCTTACAACCGGCTTCCAACCTCCGTCGCCAGCTCGACCTATTCACACCTCCAGACCACAACCCCCACCGGATCTCCTGCTCACTTGACTTACTTCTCTCTAACGAAACCCTAGCACACGAGCAGCTCCCAATCTCCCTTCAAATCCTGTCAACCCCAAGCAACCCCTACCGCAAATCCTGACCTTCCTCTCCACCTCTAGCCGCCCCTTCGACTAGCCGATCTAAGCATGACCTCCTCAGACCCTTAGCCTCTTCCTCTCCTGTTCAAGCTAACCTCACAAACCCGTCACCTGCTCGCCACCGATCTGACCTAGCCATAGACCCACTATCTTCCTTATCCAGTCCTCCAAGCCGCAAGCTCTGATTTCACACCACTTCCACTGTTCCATCTTTGTTCATTCCAAACCAAGCCCACTAATCAGCCCACGACCCACTTCTCCTCCAACCCATCACTTTAAAAGCCTATTTACAACAGCCCACTACAAACTTCAGCCCACATTCAAGCCCACTCTATAGCAAACCCACACTCCAAACACCAAGGGTAATCACTTCTCTCTCTCTCATCTCTCTTTATACTTTGATATGTATATTAATATATATAAACAAAACCCCGCATTCGTGGAAAATTCAAAATGGGAGAGGAAAAGAAAAATTCAAAAATAAAAAAGACAAAAAAAAGAAATAAAAATAATGAATGAGATTTTTTTTGGGTATGCTTAGATCCTTGTACATTGTCGTCGCCCTTGATGTCGACCCCCACTCAGGTATAATGTTCTAAAACCCCGCATTTGGCATTTGCGGTGCATCGAAAAACCATCAATACATGTTTTTCTGTAGAGTGGTGGGAAGGAAATCTGGTGCGGCGCTTATGGCGAGGCGGGTAGGCCTTGTACATACTTTTCTTTAGTGCGGCGGAGACGAATATAGGTACCCGTAGATGCCTTAGTGCTTACGGGAAAACAATTGTGCGTTTCAAACAGGTATCCCGAAGACTCATACACCATTTCTTTGGCGAGGTGGGATTGAAGATTTACAGTCGCGGTGTCATCCGACACCTATCATATACGTTTTTCTCTAATGTGGCGGGAAGGCTAGACTCCTAGAATTTCCCCTAAATGGGGGAGACGCCGGGAGGTTGCTGAAATTCGCACTAACAGGGGACTTGGTTTGAACTCAGATAAACAACAGGGGACTATACTTGAACTGAACAAACTACAGGGAACATGACAATGCTTAAAATGAGATCATAATTTGTATACAATAAATTTTTTTACTTAATTACGAACAAGCGGAAAACAAAACTTGTAGTGTACAACAAACCCCATATATAACATGCTCGCAAGCAATAATTAGATTAAAATGAAATGACATGCTTGCAATCAACAACATAAGACTTTCAACCAATATAAAAGTGGTTATCATATCAACTCAAATGCGAGCATCAACGAGCAAATAGAAGACTCATTGCATGCAAAGGACAATGACCCGCACATGATTGTGAACATGAACATAATTCTTACACAAGTACAACAACTCATTCGTGGGGGCAAGATGAGTGCAATGTATGTCATTCATGAACGGAATGCAGAAGATACACAACAAATATAGCATCTTGTGGCCAATATTAAAATACAATCAATCATATGAAATCTTGCTATCAATGTCGGTCAACTCGCAAGCAAGCATAGCAATCCACCAACAGACGACAACAGTGAACGAGTTGTGAATGCAAAGGATTCCCTACAAACATGAATGGAAAATATGCAACAGGTGTAATAACGCCCACACAGTCAATTTGAACTTGCAAACAAGTATAGGGTACCCTTATAAGCGATGATGATCGACGCATGATGAATGTAAAAGACCCCTGGCATATGAAGAACAATAAAGTGCTTGCGCAAATATAATAACCCATTTGCGGGAGAATGGTTTGTGATGAACACACAAATGGGAGGTAAAGTGAGTGCAGCATATATCATGATTTGTTCATAAACAAAGCATAGAAGATGCATAGTAAAGAAGCGCTTTGCAACCAGCAAAGGTTGATGCCCGACGGATTGCTAACCAATACAAATATGAGAAGTTTGAAATAATTGTAGCCACTTAACTACATACAAACATATCAAACTCCTACAAATAATGACAGTGGGCACACATTGATTATAAAGACACCCTCATACAGTCAACGTCAATTAAGCTTCTAACAAAAGCATAAGTTCCATACAGGTGAAGGGAATTGACATGCAATGAAGGCAACGAGTTGCTCGAGATAAAGCACAATTCTCATGCAAATAATGATGAGAGTTTTGCAACACACGCAACATACTGTCCACGAGCAAATACAGAAGATATTCAACAAATGCAAACTCCTACGGCTATAGCAGGTGGTTTGTCAGTGTACGACAGTCTACCTATATAAAGCAACAAGCAATTCACACCTACAATGCCACGCCACCGGATCCACAACATGTATAGAAGCGGACAAAAGGCATGTGCAAGCTTGCAAATAGAGCGTCACACACATTTAAATGGATGTTGCCCACATAATTGAGCAACATTAAGCATTCTAAAATGTCCCCATATGTATATTACAACATGCATACCATAAATACAGAAGTGCACGTGCAAGCGCGTTAATATGCAAATAAAAGTGTAGATATACATGCAAGTACGTAAGCATAATATATGAAAATGCATGTGTAATTGTATACCCGCATGGGCCCCGATGAGCGTATTATGAGAACACACGTGACGTCTAAGGATGCTGTGCGTGTCAAACAATAAACCTAGGTTCAAGCCCGATCTTCCTACACGAGCAGATAGGAGTCGACACGGCTCGAGCTATCAAACAAATGTACGATCGCGGTGTCTACCAAGACATTTGTTTTATACATTCATATTAGGTCTTCATGGCCTATAAACAATGAAAACTCATCAATAAAGACACCAAACCTACTATGAACCCGATCATCTGTCAGTAATTAGAGAGAGTTGACAATGTTCAACAGAGAATATTCAAAAATGCCCCTTAAATACCTATATGGGCATCGACATGCGTAATACGTGCACACACGCGACGTTTAAGGATGTTGTACGGGTCAAGAAATGATAAATCCAAGTTCAAGCATGATCCTTCTATGCGAGTAGATAGGAGTCGACATGGCTCGAACTATCAAATAAATATATGGTCACGACGTCGACCGAGATATGCGTTTTAATACGTTCATATTAGGCCTTCAAGGTCTATAACAAAAAAAATTCATTAATAAAAGCATACAACCGACTCGAACCCGATCCTTTATCGGCAACTAATAGAGTCGACAATGTTAAATCGATGAAATACAAATGCCCATAAATACTATGATGATGGCTGTGTTGAACGTAGACCTCGACCGGAGGGATTAATTTCAAACATTCAAAATACTCACCAAATTTCCAAATGCCTCAAAATTCAAAACTCCAAGAAAATATCAAAACTTGAAATATTTAAAATTGAAATAAGTCATCAAATGCATAAATCAAAATTCATCTACCCTCCGCAATAATTTGCTGAGGTGGACAAATTCAAATATCACTTCAGCTCACAAAGAATTAATGTCTAGTTGAGAATATCACTAGGATTCATTCTCAAACAGCTTCTTGCCAGCAAGGACATTGCACGTGTCCTCTAATCAGTAGTTTTGCAGTCAAATGGCACCGCGGGTAATGGTTATGATCGGGGCCCTTTGAATTAGGTGGTTTGTCGCCAAATAGTACCACTAAATTACAGTTATGGTCAGAGCCCATATGCTCCCCAATGATACTAAATCCTTGAGATATGAATCAATATGATATGATCGATAGGGCACTAAGCCTTTTATTAGCTAAGATGGATTCAAATTTGTCCCCTTAGATAAATACTCACGCCATCTACAAGGTACCCTTGAATGAAGCAACCCATGACTGCCGGCAAGGATCTTTTTGTCAGGTTGGGTCGACTATCTCCTCTGACTAAGTAGACTAGGGACCATGATGACTCGGGACGACGGAACCATGGGATCTTGATCGGGTTCATTATCACTCCCCTCACCATTCGCGTCAAGTGCAAGATGGTGAAATTTTTAATTTTAAATATTAAAATTTCAAATACCAAACCCATATTGCTACTATATGTTGGATATTACGTATTTGTGTGATACTGTATATCCATTCGACGACTAGTCTTAATCAAAAGATCTCTCTTGTTATCGAGAGGGATAATTAACTATAGGGGCTTGCACTAATAGGAAGCCAAAGCTCAGATCTAAAGTCCTCACAAAATGAGGGAGAAATCTCAAGGTAGTGTCTTATTTCAAACCCAATCTTCTTTCTGAAAATTTACCCCGCAACTTAATCCATTAAAACTCTCCCGAAAGCAAGGGATGCTGGTGCGCGAATTTTTGAAGCCCACACCCATGCATGCATATGGTTCTACTTGATTCCCTGACTTGGTTGTCTTTAATGTTTCTTTTGTGGCTACTAGCTTTCATTAATCTTAACGCTTTAGAATATGACAATTAGGTGATTTTGTTGGGATAAATTATCAATAAATGTTGGTCAAAGGGCAGAGATGTGCTTTGTAATTAGCTAGAATTTAAAAGAAAATCTATTCACACGGAGTGAGCGGAGTGGAGCAGAGATTTTGAAATTCTTTCTTGCGGGTTCTTAGCATAAGGCAGTTTTGGCGGTGGTTGGCCATCGGCCCGGTATGGCCGACGGAGGTTTGCGTTGTAGATGTTCTGCTGAGTTAACCTTTCTAACTATGTGCGGTAAGGTGTTCTTGGATTGGTTTTGGTTCGATGGTTTTCTTGCATTGAGGTTTGGATAGGAGATGTTCTTGGTGAGGGATCTCTTATTGTTCAAGAATTGTTTGGGTGAGTTTTTGGCTTGTAGATGCCGATCGTTCTGTTTAGAAGAATTTTTTGTGAAGGTTTCGTTGATCCTATGTCTTCATTTGAGGTCTGTAATGCTTCAATTGAGGATTGTATTTCAAGATTCTTCTTTCTGGAAGTCTTCTCTGATCTAGTTTTTCTTTTCTTGGATGTTTTCTGTGGGAACTGGAGTGGTATTGGTGGCAGCTTATATGAGAAGCAATTCATGCGAATAGAGTTTTTGGGAGGCTATCGTGAAGATTCTTGGATGGAATTTTTTTGGCACATTACGCTGGGTTTCTTAAATGATCTTGGAGAAACTTATGTTGCGCTCTTTGTCAAAATCGTAACCACTTGGTTTGAGGCTTGTTCTCTTGTTCTTGTGTTGGAATATTCAATTGGTAAGAATTCATCTGGAGGAGGGAAATTTGTGGATATTTCTTTTGGTATGGGAGTTGGTTGTTGTATCCTGATAATTCATTCTCTAGGTATTTTATTAAATGCGTCAATGGAGTTGGGATTGATAGGATTTAATCAGGTGTTGAGTTTGGAAGGGAAGTTCGATGGGGGTTTTGTAAATGTCATTTCTGCGTTTGAGTTTGATAATGTTTCCTTTGCAATGAGGATTGGCAGCTCTGTTATAGGGAATAAGGATCATTGTGTTGATATTTCTCCTGTTGAAGGTGTTGGTATGGTGAATAATTTTGCTTGTCTTGGGGTTATATTTTGGGTTATATTTGATAATCCTGTAGAAGTTTTTGTATGTCTCCATTATGGAGCTCTTATATCAGCAGATGGCTAAGATAAGCGAGATTTTATTTTCTTCAAAATCTGTATTGTCCAACATATCTGAGAAGTGTAAGAGTAAACAAAAGATTGATGAAGTGGAAGGAGGAATCAATCCTTCATATAGTTTTAAGGAATTTGAGATTATGTTTCAAGCGGATTCGGTTCCGAATGCCGGCATTTTTGTAGTTATTTGGCTGCCTTTGTTTGGATCGTCCAATGAAGATAGTTTGGGACTTCCTAGATGTTCTAGTTTTGGTTTAAAGTGGGATCCCATCCCATCAAAAGCTAATGGACGTTAGTGTTTTGTTCTTTGAATTGCAAGGCTTGTTTATAGTTTGCTTGAAGGGCGTTGATATTTCAGTTAAGGGGAAGGTTGGTTTAACAAGCTTGGAGCTCAAGCTCTTAGGGGCTATTGAAAATTTATCTAAGATAAGAGGCAAAGTGGAGATAGGGGAAAATATCCTATCGGTCAGATTGTTTACTTCAATGATGAGTATCAAAAGTTCTGTTCCTAGTAGGGAAGAGGTGGCAATATGACCGCTAGGTATCGATGTTATTAGTAGTGTTTTTTATTTGCATTATGAAATTAGAGTAATAGAATTTTAGAATCTTCCTAGTTTTTATTTTTTACCTGATTGGGAACTCTGAGATACTAACCAACCTATTTGGTTGTCAAAAATTTGGTATCCCCAATGCCCCAATTGGTTCAAAGTGAGGAATAGTGGATTTTATTTCCATTATGATATTTTCTATTTTGCAAATATATTTTTCTTATGCTTTGTTTGATTTTCAATAATGTTTTCTTTCCAAATGTTAGGAAAAGGAAGCTTACTAGCTTTATTTTCTTTTTAGATTGTTATGGTTTCTTTTTCCTGTTCTTAATGCAATTTGCATTTCATCACAAAAAAAAAAGCTAGAATTACGAGTCATCTCCTCTAACAGTCATCCTTTCCTTCAGGAATTTCTCCTTTATAGTTTTTTTGGCTTTCAAATTAAATTAGGGAATATTACCAGGTTACATATGGCACAACCTTCCAAATTTTAATGATATCCAACTTTTTATTATTTTTATTTTTTTTATTTTGGTTCTTATACATTCAGTTATTTAGGAAGTACTTATTTCATGAAACTGATATGATATCTTACATTAATTCTTGTCAAGGTGCGGAGTGCTTTCAAATCAGCTAGAATTTTGGGTCATTTCCTCCTAATATACATATTGTTAATTAATTTACTTTAGACTACGTTTCTATTTATTTATGGTTTTAGATTAAAATAAGGAATTTTAATTGGTTCCGTAGGGGGCATACAAGCTTACAAATATTAATAATAACCCACTTTTACTTTTTTTTTTTTTCTGCTGTTTCTTACGCATTTAGCGATTCATAAAATATTTCATGACTGATATGATATCAATTTCATTTTCTTGAAGGGCCTGGCCTGTCACAACCAGTAGCTGAAATTTCACAAGCCCAGGTTACTGATGCTACTCAACAAAATCTTCCATTTATAACACCAGAACCAATACGAGAAGATCAAGTACAAAATGCTGTCAAGTTTCTATCGCATCCAAAAGTGAGGGGTTCACCTGTCATTTACAGACGCACTTTTCTAGAGAGGAAAGGCCTAACAAAGGATGAAATAGACGAGGCATTTATCCGTGTACCTGTAAGGTTTTTTTTCATCTATGATTATTTTTCTGTTTTGATTGTTTTGTTATTTCTATATATATGTTACTATATGGTTTTCAATTTTTTGTGAACTGCAGGATCCACCTCCTAATGCTTCAACTCCTGATTCTGGAGCCACAAATCTCGGTAATAACCATAATAATTTTATTTTGTACAGGAATGTTTTTTAAATTAATCATTAGAGCTGAGCTCTCAAACCCCAATTCATTTAGGTCTGAAGTGGCTAGGTTCGTTAAAAATTTAGTGGTGATTTTCTTAAGAGAATTAAAATTCTAGAAGCTATAAACCCATCAAAACATACCTTCTACCTTTCTTATCTTCCCTTGCACAGGTATTATGATTCTATCATGGCATTGCAATTTTCTAGTCTATTTTTCCTTGATGTTTAACAAGTTTTGTGGTGCTTTGAATTTGGCAGCCACTCAGCCGAGAACATCTCCCAGCTTGCAGACCCAAGCTTCGATTCAACGTCCCCAGCCAGCATCTGCTGAAGCTGGTGCTGTTTCTTTGCCTCCAACTTTTCAGCAAAGTCGATTCAATTGGTCCCATGCGTTAATTGCTGGTGGTGTGCTTTCTGCTTCTGGAGCTGGATTTGCTGTATTGTTTAAGGTTTTTGTTGTTTATTTCTCCAATACTATTTATGCTTTCTTGTCATATTGTGGTGTTACGTGATATTGTGTATTTTTGTTTTCATTTATTTTCTTGTATTGAAACTCCTATACATTATATAAAAATCTCATTCAGGTTTGCATTTTTTTATCATGTGTCATTTCACGCATTCAGAAAGCTGTTCTTCCTAGATTAAAAGCTTGGATTAGAAGTGTAGCAGCGGAGGGTGATCCCTCCAAGAAAGAAGAGAAATCGAGTAAAACCCTGGCTGAAGAAACAGCAGAAGCTGCTGAAGCTGCCGTCAAAGCTGCAGCTTTAGTTGCTACAACAAGTCAAGAATTATTAAATTCAAAAAATGAAGGTAATTTAGTAAACTAACTGTATAGTTCTATCCTTTCTTCCTTTCAGTTATCATTTTCATTTTATGAAATTGAATTGTATTGTAATACCACTGTTTTACTTCTTTTTAGAACGGAAATATTTTGAGGCTTTCATGGGAATGATAGATGTGCAAGTAAAGGAAATGAAAACCATGAATGAAGTTATTCGTAAATTGGAGAAGGCAAGAGAGCAAGATAGGCTGATAGAAAATTCCTCCCAGTCTGCTACAATGAATGGTAAGTTGCACATCTAATATGCTTAAGAACTTTATAATCCTACTGAAGCATTTTCTTACATATTTAAGCTTTCAAATGGAATATTGTTTCTTTATAGCTGCCCTCATAACAGTGCATTTATATCTAATTAATTGTGTTTGATGTTCAACTTAGAGTTTGTTTCACTACAATTAAACTTTATTCTTGTACAGGGACTACAAACAACTCCTGGATAACTTCGCAGGTCCGTCAAACAGATACAACACCATATGTAAGCTTGAAATATAATCGTTGTATTTATTTGTTTGCTTTCTTACCCTCCTTCTAAATCTTTTTACAGCAAGTTAAAAGCACTGGCACACCAGTTTCTGATTATGGAACAGGTTGTTGATATGATTTTACTTTCTTTGCAAGTGTGACCCTTATCATGGAAATTGATATTTCATAATAAATATTAATGAACAGCTTTGCAATCACTAGCCTCTGCCTCCGTGGAGCCTACGGCTGCTCCCCACCCAAAATCATATATGGATGTAAGTGCCTAGAATTTCACAATACCATTGCTTGTGCATGCAAAGGAGACTATTTTCTTATCTTTAACTTTCATTCTAAAACAAACTTATTTGAATAGTTAAGGAGAGTTTGTGTAGTGGTCAAACTTATTGATTTAACTCACTTCCTTATTTCCTTATTAAAAAAAAAGAACTTTTCTTTAGCACATCATCAAAAATTTGAATAGTTAAGTTGATACTTTGACTTTTTTTTGGACCGTTGAGCGTCTACAAGCATGTACTTCAAATATGCGCTTTCTTGATGGAGATCAAAATGTCCAACCACTAGAGCAACTAGGCAGACATTGATTTTATAGACTTTACTATGATAATGGCTAGCCCAAACTTGATTAGTAATTATAGGCGATATGGAGTTGAGTTTGAGAAAATCAACCTAAACTCAAATCTGAAAATTTTGATTTTGTTGACCCCTATATGCAAAAGCACACAAAACTAGGCAAAATTGATGCTCGACGCGTCACTTGAAGGGTTAAACGATCTCTGATTACCAAACGGACTGTGTCGTTGCGATCGAAGCATTGAATTCACCTAAGAGGAAAACCGTTGCAGTCAAATCTGATGAGATCGGTCAAGACGAACGGTCAAGACGAACGACCGACACCCGAAATTGAAGCACGATGTTGCCCACACGAAATCGCAAAACAGACTTTGCCGTTGCATTCGTTAACGCCCAAAAATGACTATCAATTTGTTCAATTAAAGTCGCGCGGGGAAATCAGCTTGGATCCCGAGACGACGACGTGCAAATCGAGGAAATTGACGCGCGACATTGCCTAAATGACCTCTGATTGTAAAACGGAAAGCGCCGTTGCGATCAGAATGTCGACAATACCCAAAATCAACTATAATTTTGCCCAATGAAAGTCGCGCGTGCAAATTGACGCGAGTTTCGAGAAAATTGCTGTCAAAACTTGGCGATTTTGAGGATTGACTTGTTTCTACCATTTTAGGATTTAACAATTATAATAATAGCACACTATTATTATTATTATTGTTAATTCAATTTGAATAAAAAAAATTAAAATAGATATGAATTCAATTAAATGCTCACCTAGTATCACTCGAAGTCTTTCTCAAATATCCGGATTTTCTGCAAGAAATCTCGCTGAAATCCTTCGACGCTGACGAATGTTGCTTCCGTAAATTTGGTGATTCGATTGTTGCCCTCATCTTGAACAAGGTTTTGCTTGCGCTGATAAAATGGATGAATAGGCTCTTTTGTTTTCTTTTGTCGTTATCTTTTTTCCTCTGCTGCTCGAACTCCTCAAATCCACGCACCCTCACTGCCAAACCTCCCAACCTCCGTCGACCCACAACTTCCACCTAAACTCCACCTCAAGTCTTTTGCTAGCCTGCTCCAAACAAACACCTTGTCAAATCTGCAGGCTGACGTAGCACTCAGACCTTCAGTCCACTCAGCTTGCCTTGCCGTGAATCACGCTATCAACCTTCCACAGCTCATTCTGATTCTTCAATCTAATTGGTCCGCGCCTCCTGCGACAAATACAACGGCCCATCCCTTTGCAAATCAATCATCCAAGACCTCCTGCTGCCTTCTTTTGAACCAAGTTCATACTCCCCCTTTAAAAGCAATAGGTGAGCCCATCACTACTTCTACATCAATTTCTTTTTTGTTTTCTTTCTCTTACTTTACCTTTCACGTGAACGCCACTGCCTTAAACAACAAGAAGCCAGTGAATTCCCCCACTCCCTTTCTCCTGTTCTTGCTCAAATAGAAAGCTACAACAACTTTTCAACTAAAGAAAAAGGGAAAGAGCTGCAATAGCTTTTCAGCTTAAAAAAAAAGAGGAAGAGGAAGAAGGGCTCTTTTCTCTATTCTTCATTACCTATCAAACCCACATCAAATAGTCCTAAGGTAATTTCTCTTTTTCTCTCTCTATAAAGTTACTATTATCATTAATAATGTTCATGATTAATGTATTAATTATTGATGTTATCATTGCAATTATGAAAAGAAGGGAGAAAAAAAAGGAGATAAAAAAAAGAGAAAGAGAGAAAATGTAAAGAGAGAGAGAGAGAGAGAGAGGGATGAGGCAACACAAAAAAATATTTGTGCGTTGTTGTAATTTTTGTAATCATCACCGTTCTCACCGCCACATCTCAGAGGTATAATATCTAAAACTCAAAATCCCGCATGCGCCTCAGTGCCTACAGGGAAAAGTAATTGTGCATTTTCAAACATGTACTTCGAAGACCCATACATGCTCTTCGTAGCGTGGTTGGGGTTGAAGAAAATACGGCCACATTATCGCCCGACACCTACCATAAATGCTTTTCGTAGCGTGGTGAGAATGCCCAACTTCTGGAATTTTTCCTGAACAGGGGAGATGCCGGGAGACTGCCAAAATTTTCACTGACAGAGGACTTGAACTTGAACAATTAGCAGGGGATTGTATTGGGACTTAAATTTGAATATGATGCAGGGAACATGATTTTAAATTTAAAAATGCACAATCATATTAAAATATAAATGCTGACTAATATTCTTGATCATCTGAATGAATATCATTGAGCTACTACAAGGACTCGGGGTAAATCAACTCTCAATGCATGCAAATGATGAATAATGAAATTAAATGACTTATATTCAAGTCAACCAACAAATGGAGCAAGCGAATACACCAATTCACTACAAGTAAGAAAATATGATATGCATCAGATACAAGCTCCTACGGGTCACTACAGAAGATCCGTCATAAACATCATAAGCAAGATGCACCAGAAATGTGATAAATACAGATATATACGGGTGGTGCTAGAAGATTTGCATTCAATGCAGCTCGCCCGTGGATAACGATAGAAGACTTATAATTCCTACAACAATTGTTCGTACAAGTAATGATGTGGGGAATATTGCAAGTACGATGAATTCTCTGACAAATATGAATGAATGATTTGCAGCAAGCACACTATATCGATCGCAAACCATAATGTGAAACTTTCAATGGATAATGTGACTCATTCATATAGAGCATACTAGTTGAGATATGAATATCGACAAGCGATGAATGAATTAGTAGCAAATACAGCTCAATTGGTGGTCAACAGCTATTTGCAGATGAACAGAACGACTTGCATGCAAATGACGATAGTGGATATGTTGCAGATATAAGGAATCTCTTGTACATGTAGATACCCATGTGACATGTTACAAGAAAGAATGAAGGTCCACAATGCATACTGACATTTACGAACAAAAGTAGAAGACTTGCCATGCATACTGTGATCCACCTACAGGTGACGGCGAACAATATGCAATAAATGTCAGGATGCTTCTACAGCCAGCAACACTAAAAAACAAACAAATACATTCAATTCTGCAGGAAACAAAAAAATTCCAAAGCATACGCGGCGATGTTGTTCACAACAAACACTCATTGCCGATGATGGAAGATTTTTCATATTCGCAATAATACGCCTACGAGTGATGATCATCAGCAGGCAGTGAACATTGTAGTATTTTACATTCAACACTTATCAACAATACAAATGAGCATACCGATCTCCTATGATTATAAAGCTAATATGCAATGAGTGTAATAACTCACCAGTCAACATGCACGAAGAGACCAATGACAAATGCAAGTATCTACAAGCAACTGCAGGAGACTAGTTACTGCATGATAATCTACCTATATAAAACAACTGACTAATAACCATAACATGACGCCACGCCACCGAATTCGCAACATGCATACAAGCAGACAGAAGGCGTGTGCAAATTCTCAAATGAAATCTTGCGCATTTCTCAACAACAGCTTAGCTGCATGAAGTAGCAAGCAACTCATACTTATGACCCCACCGGATTCACAACACTCATATAAGTGGATAGAAGGCGTCTACGAGCTCTCAAATAAAGCGTTGCGTGCATTCAAATGATAGTTTCTCGCATAAATGATCAGCAACAAATGTCTTAAAATGCCCCGTACTTGCATTGCAACAGGCATATATCATCTATGCATTTTGCACTGCATGCAAGTATCTACTGCATGGGCTCTTGTGAGCATGTTGTACATATGTGACGTCTGAGGATGCTGCGCGGGTCAAACAATAAATCTAAGTTCAAGCCCGATCCTCCTGCGTAAGTAGATAGGAGTCGACACGGCTCGAGCTATCAAATAAATATACGATCGCAGTGTCGACCGTATCATTTGTTTTATACATTCATATTAGGTCTTTAAGATTTATAACAAAGTAAATTCATTAATAAAAATATAGTTAACAACAAACCACGATCATCTGTCGGTGAGTAGACATAGTGATGCAGGACTACAATGCTTAAAGGTAAATTGCATGATTAATTGAGATAAGCAATTGTAATTATAAAATTAGCAACCCAAAACGTTAATAAAAACAAGAGAGGGTGTGGGCTCTGAAAATTCGTCCCCGGCCTCCGCCCGCTTTTTGCGCTTTCTTCGAGGGGAGTTTTAACAAAATTAGGTTCCGGGGTAAATTTTGGAAGGCAGATGAGTTTGTAGATTAGACACTACCCAGAGATTTCGCCCTCATTTTGTGAGGACTTTATGATCTGAGTTCTGGTTTCCTATAGGCGCAAGCCCCTATAGTTAATTACCCCTCCCGATCACGAGAGAGAACTTTCGATTAAGGCTAGTCGTCAATCAGATACGTTATATACGTGCATCTGGCATATAGTAGCAGCAATAGGTATTTGAAATATTGAAAGTGTTGGAGAATTTGATATTTAAAATAGAAATTTCACCATCTTGTACTTAAAGCGGATGGTGAGGGAATGGATGATAGACCCGATCAAGATCCCATGGTTCCATCATCCCGGGCCATCGTGGTCCCTGGTCTATTTAGTCAGAGGAGGTAGTCGACCCAACCTGACAGAAGGATCCTTGTCGGCAGCCATGGGTTGCTTCGTCCAAGGGGACCTTGTAGACCTGGGATTGGTATTTGCCTAAGGGGACAAATTTGAATCCACCTTAGCTAACAGAGGGCTTTGTGCTCTATCGATCATATCCTATTGATTCATATCTCAAGGATTTGATGCCATTGGGGAGCATACGGGCTTTGGCCATAACCATAATATAATGGTGCCATCTGGCGGCGACCACCTGGTTCAGAGGGCCCAGAGTCATAACCGTTTATCCTGCAGTGCCATTTGACGGCGAAACTGTCGGTTAGAGGACTCGGACCACGTCCTTGCTGGCAGGAGATTGTTTGAGAATGGATCTTAGTGATATTTTCGACTAGGCATTGGCTCTTTGTGAGCTGAAGTAAATTTTAATTTGTTCACCTTGGCAAACTGTTGCGGAGGGTGGATGGATTTCATGCTTTGAGTGTTTGATGGTTTAGTTTCAATTTCAAATATTATAGACTTTTGGGATTTTTGACATTTTTGAAGATTTTGGATTTTGGGAATTTTTGTTGAGTTTTGGAGTTTTGGGTATTTGGGTGGTTTTTTGAAATATTTGAAATGGACCCCTCCGGTTGATATTTTTATTCAACACGGCCATCATCGGGGTGTGAGGTCATTCATATTTCTGTATTTTGAACCTTATCGACTCTATCTAGTAGAGGATCGGGTTTCGTAAGCTTTGTGCCATTTGTAAGTGAATTCACTTGATTATAGGCTTTGAAGGCCTAATATGAACTATAAAATAAATATCCCGGTCAATCTCGCGACCGCATATTTATTTAATGGTTCGAACCGTGTCGACTCTTATCTGCTCGTATAGGAGGATCGGGCTCGAACTGGAATTCACTTATTGACCCGTGCAGCATCCCTAGACGTCACGTGTATACCAATAACACGCTCGTCGGGGCCCATGCGGATGTTTGGGGGTATTTTATAATTGTTTGTTGAACCTCGTCAACTCCTATCTACTCGCTTTAGGAGGATCGGGCTCAAATTTATTGACCCGCGCAGCATCCCTAGACGTCACGTGTGTACCAATAACACGCTCGCCGGGGCCCATGCGGGTGTTTGGGGGTATTTTATAATTGTTTGTTGAATCTCGTCAACTCCTATCTACTCGCTTTAGGAGGATCGGGCTCAAATTTATTGACCCGCGCAGCATCCCTAGACGTCACGTGTGTACCAATAACACGCTCGCCGGGGCCCATGCGGGTTGTGATTGTATTTACCCCTTTTTTGTTCCTATGTGTATACAAATTAAGGTGCACATGTACATGGGTACTTTTGGAATTTTTTAGTTGTACGGGCGACTGCCATTTGAATACAGCATTCTGTTTCAGAAGCTCGTAGACGCCTTCTGTCTGCTTGTACGAGTGTTGCAGATCCGGTGGCGTGGCGTTATAACTTGTGGACGCCTTCTGTCTGCTTGTACAGATGTTGCAGATCCGGTGGCGTGGCGTCGTACGATCTCTACAACTATTGCTGGTAGGCAGGTAGATGTTTTCATTCATAGATTGGAATTGACTTCAGGATACTGCATTTACTGAAGTCTTTCTGCATCTACCCACGAGTGACATATTTTACATACATCTGTACTCGTAGAGAGATTGTATGTATTGCAGATCTTTTATATTCATTCATATATAATTTATTGTATGCACAACGAACTTCTTGTAGCAACTCGTATGCATTTGCATTTGATGTAGTCACTTTGCACTTTGCTTGTGGACAACGCATTGGGCAGGATATTCTACAGCTTTTCGTAGGAGTTCATATTTGCCACAATTCTCTTTTGTATTTGTCGTGTAGATGACATATCGAGTGCACGACGAATCTTCTACAATGACTCATAGGTATTTGTATTCGCTGCATATCATATGCTTCTGCTTGTAACTGTTCAACACTTTTCCTTGAGGGTAGCTTACAGCTTGTATGAGATCATGCCACACATTATTTCTGATCTCCATTGCTGGTCTATGGTTTTCCCATTGATCTCTTATCTTTCATCACCAATGAAAGATTCACCATATGCATCACCAATCTTTTGATGTGTTTGCTTGTGCTCTTTTGTATACATAACAATCCAGTGGTTGTTTTCACTGTCCTCTTGCTTTGCTTGTAGACCTACTACATTCATCGTGTATGATGGATAGCGCATCATCATGTTCATTACGTTGCTTGCAGGTACGATGCATCTAATATTGCAGAAACTGCTGTAAGAGTCTACCACATCTGTCATTGTAGAAATCGACATCATTCATTGCATGCTGAATTATTGTTGATGATGAAGATGTTGTTGCATTCATTGCGCATCCTTGTAATTTTGCAATCATTCTAAGCCACTCAGTCATACGTTTGAGATGAATATTGTGGACTAATCATCATCATTCACATGAATGATATCCTTTATGCTTCCATCATTACACACATGTTCACTTGCATCTAATTCAAAACATATTACCTTGCGGGCTATAATCTTGTTTTAAGCATTATTAAGCTTCTTGTGTATGTTCACATTCAAGCTCAACGTCCCTTGTACTTGGTTCAAATCCAAGTTCAAGTTCTCTTGCATATGATTCAAGTCTGAGTATAGTTCCATGTTACCAATTTGCATGCTTAGTCTAAGTTCCCCATTCAAGTTCAGATCTTTTAAGGTTCATTTGAGTTCAAAACACAAGTCCTTGTTGTCCACATTTGTTCCCATTTGAGTTCAGTTTGAATCCAATTCGTTGTATCTTGTTTCGAGTCCAAGTCTCCTTTGGTTCAAGTTTTGACTTGAGTCCCAAATGTCTAATGTTTTGTTCAAATCTTCACAAGTTCGAATGAAGTTCAAGTCACTTGTTATTAAATGTGGAGTTTCAAGTTCTTTATTTAGTTCATTTAATGTCCAAATATAGTCCATGTCCTCTTTTTTTGAGTTCAAACAAGTCCAAGTACAGTCATATGATCACCCGAAATTTCGGCAGCATTCCGGCAGCTCCCCCGTTTAGGGGAAATTACGGAAAACTGGGCCTTTCCCACCACGCTTAAGAAAGCGTGTATGGTAGATGTCCTCTTTCGAGGACACCGCGGCCGTGTAAAATCTTCAATCCCCCACCACGCTTAAGAAAGCGTGTATGGGTCTTCGACGTACCTGAAAAAGAAAAGCATTTGTTTCCCCGCAGGTACAGAGCTGCGTACGGGTACTTAAAATCGTCCCCACCACGCTAAGAAAAGCTTGTATAGGGCCTACCCACCTCGCCGTAGGTGTCGCACCGGGTTCCCTTCCCACCACGCTTAAGAAAGCGTGTATGAGCGGTTTGTCGGCTCGACACGAACGCCGAGGATAGGATTTTAGGTGATTACCCGCCTCGTTGTAGGCGCCGCACCGGGGTCCCATCCCACCACTCTTAAGAAAGCGTGTATAGGCGGTTTTCCGGTCCGCCGCAGACAACGAAGTAGGCTCTCGGAGTTTTAGGGTTGGAGGGTTATACCTTTGCAAGCGTCGGGGTAAAGGTGTTGGCTCGTGGACCGAGGCAAGTGAGAAGCAAGCATTTCTTTTTCTCCTTTTTTATTTCTCTTTTTCTTTTCTTTTTCTTTTTTTCTTTTCTTTTTTCCTTTTTTTTCTTTTTTTTTTGCTCTTTTTTTTTATATAATGACAAAAAATAAAACAAAACATGGCAATAACATCACTATAACAACTATCAACTAATTGCTAATTCTTGAATAATATCAATAGTTAATTTAATTACTATAACAAAAATAAAAACTAATAATAACTAACTATTAACTAATATTAAAAGTTAACTACGACATGATTAAATAATGATAATAGTTAATCACATCAATTAATACTATTATCAACTAATAATAATAATAATTATGATAATAGTAAGTAATTATAACTAATAACCAGATAAAATAAAATAAGAACATATACCTAAGGTCGGCTACAGGGGAGATTTGGACGAGCTGAGCTCGATTTGGAGGGATTTGTGCGACTGGGGCTCGGGACAGATGATCTTCGGCTATAGGAGGTGATTTTCGGCTAGGAGTGGAGGAGATCGGATATTAAAGGCTGCTGTAGGGTTCGGGTCGATTCATAGAGAAGAGATAGGGCAAGGGCTTGGGATCGGATGGCTTGCGGAGAAAGGAGGAAGGAAGATCGGCTTCAGGTAAGTGGGTGGCCTCCCTCTCTCTCTCTCTCTCTCTCTCTCTCTCTCTCTCTCTCTCTCTCTCTCTCTCTCTCTGGATCGGAAGAATCGGGAGATTTGCGGCTATAGGCGACGGGTTCAGCAAGGGTCTTGTGGTGTTCAGCGGGATTACGGCTTGCTTTCGGCAAGAGGAAGGGAAAATCTTGTGAGAAAGGGCTTCGGTTTGGGAGGTCGGAGGTGAGAAGCTTGGACGGAAGATATGGCGTGGGTTTGGGTTCGGAAATGCTCGGATAGAGGTCTTCTGGAGGCGTCGGCTTTGAGAAATGAAAAGGAGGTTTGGAGGTTTGCGACGTCTGCGGCAGAGAAAGGAAGGGAGCTCTCGTGCATTGGAGTTGAGCGTGGGAAGTGTCGTGGGAGGAGAAGCAGCGATGGGAGCTATGCGTGGAGGAGCCGAGAGCTTCGCAAGTTCTCATTTTAAAAGCGACGAGGGCTGTTTGATCGAAGCGAGCGCGGGATTTTTGCGTGTCCTGCTCTGAAACGACGCCGTTTGCAGGGGATGGGGACTGTAGCAGGCGGCTGATTTCGACAGGATTTCGGCAGGATCTCGGTATGGGTCCGGCAGAGCAGGTATGCAAGATATTTTTTATTCGATTTTTTTTTATATGTTGTGGAGGTCAACAGAGGGGTGTCTACGTTTAGGCCAAATTACTTGCTAAACACTTGGACAATCAAATAAATTAGAGAAACAACAACATGCAAAGTAGTAGGCATTCAATCAATATCCCTAAATTAACAACAAGATAAGAAACAATGAAAGTGCACTCAAGCCCTACGTTTATTAAGCTTTTAGCATTTTAAGCGGAGCTCGATCCTTTGCAATTCCGTTATCACCTACAAGGCTAGTGAATAAAGAGGTAATCGACTAAGGTGAAGAAGTTCACCCTTATTGTGATGCGGTAGAGAGGTGCCACCGGATTTTATTCACTTGTTTGTAAATAGCGTCGGCGAGAGTGCTCAGGATGCGAACGATGTAGCCTTTAACTGGATGCGGAGTGGTAGCCAGGGTGGTGGAGAATATTGGTCGGCTGGCGATGACCTGTTGACCTTCGGATAAAAAAAAAAAAAGGAACAAAACAAAGAAAAATAAAAATTACCTGTACAAGCTCTCCTGCAAATCTCGCATCCCCGCCGTCGCTACAGTGCCCGTACCCTGCATTCGGCGCCGTTCCAGGATTCGCTCACCTCGATCGCGCCTTCGATTGTGTCGTTAAATACTCAGCTCCCACGACACTTCCTCCCATTCACAAACCTCTGCTTCCTCTCAGTTCTCCCACACGCAAAAGCTCCCAACCTCCGATCCTTCCAACTCCAGATCTCACCCATCCAAACTCCAGTCGCTACTTCCTCTCCCTGTACGCGACAACTCCGATCCCTCCTATCCCGATCTCCATAGTCGCAAGCCCCATTCATACCTCCAATCCAGAATCGACCCCCATCCCTCTTCTTCTATCTCACCGAAATCCTCCAGCGCGAGCATCCTGTCACTTCTTCCGACGCCAGCAATCCTGAAGCCGGCTACTGCGACCAAAGCTCTAAGCCAATCTCCTTGGACACAAACCTTCAACCTCCCGTGACCTCCCGCTTGAACACGCAAGACCCTTACCTATAGCCGACGTCGCCCCTTTGCCGCAGTCCCTTGACTGTGCCCGCCGATCCCTTCTCGCAGAGGCCGAACCGAAGCCCCTTCCTCCTCTGCCTTGTCCCGATTCCTCCAAGCATACTCTGACCTAGCCCTCACCCGATCTCTCTCTATAGGTAGTTTCCCTCTCTCTACTTATAACTAATTAATATTAGTTATAACTAATATTAGTTACAGATAATTAATATTAGTTATAATTACTTATAGTTAATTATAATTAATATAAATTATGATTTATTAAATGTTAAAGATAATTAATTATAGTTAACTATAATTAGTTATTATTTAATTTTAATTAATTAGAATTAGTTATATAGATATTTATAATTAATTCCAATTAATTATATGTAATATATTATCATTAATTATAATCGACTATAGTTAACTATAGTTAATGATTATTAACTATATTTAATTTTAGTTAATTATAATTGATTTCTTGCCTCGATCCGTGTGCCCTCCACCACCTCGCCGGCCCACTTGCAAAGGTATAATGCCTAAACTTAGATTCCCGTTCTCGTCCTTAGCGGCAAGCTGGCAAACCCCCTACGCGCTCACGTAGCGTAGTAGGGAGGGAAGCTAGCGCGACGCCTCCGACGAGGCGGGAAATCGCCTTAAACCCCGCCCTCGACGCTTGCGACGAACCGGTAAACCCCCTACGCGCTCACGTAGCGTAGTAGGGCGGGAAACCGGTGCGGCGCTTGCGACGAGGTGGGTAATCCCCGGATCGCCCATGTAGCGTGAGGGGGAACAAAAAATTAAGTACCCACATGTGGGAAAATTTCTGTGTTTCTTTGCAACAGGTGCCCAAGACCCCTAAACGCTCATGTAGCGGGCGGTGATTGAAGAAAATTTGCTGCCGTGGTGTCTACGGACATCTACCTGAAGCGCCCACGTGACGTGGAGGGGAAGGCAGCCTTTTGGTTTTTCTCATAAACGGGGGAGACGCCGGGAGGCTACCGAAATTTCATTTGAGGGTTTTGAGGACTTGGACAAAAATCTTGGAACTTGATTTAGACATAATTCAAGCATAAGATCAAACTCAGATCAAACTTAAATCAAAATTTAATCAAATGATGATTGAATGGAATCAGAATTTGGACTCAAGCTTGGACTCGAACTTGTATTTTGAACTCAAAAGGATGAATGAACATAAACTCATCTTGAACTTGATTGAAGAAATTTGGGACTAAATTTGATTGAACTCAAAGACTAATTCAAACTTGATTCAAACTTGATCAAAAAAAAAAATGAACTTGAACTTCATTTCACTTAAAAGTGAACCATGGTTTAAAGGTCATGAACTCGAACCAAAGCTTGGACAAATGAAAGGGACTTGAATGAATTTGAATTCAAACAAGTGATGATGAACAGCAGGGAACTATTCCTGAAATTCAAATGACTTGGAGCTCAATTTGAATGAAAGATAGCAAGAGACTTGAGCTCAATATAAACAAATAAGAGCTCGAATGAATTTGGTACAAAGAATCTTTACATAAACTTGAGCAATGCAAAGGACTTGATTTGGGACTTAAGTGGATGTGTATGCATTTGAACAATCAAAGGAACTTGGACTTGAATCCAACTCGAAATGCAAAAAGGATTTGAGCAACCTTGACTTGGACAAAGTCACAAGTGAATTTGAATACCAAGATCGAGCAATTGATTGATTTGGGACGATTGCATCGATCGCAAAAGACAAATGAGGAATGCAATTCACGCATAATGGAGATTGAAAAGGTTGCAGATAAGTGACAATAAAGAACATGAAATGAACTTGGTGGTCTACCAACGACCATGTACAAGAAGCATGCAAGAATATGTGATGAATGCAACAATATCCTCATAACCAATGTCCTTATGCAAACAAGCAAGTGGGAAATGAACTTTCCATGCATATAAATGATGAAACTCCAAATGCAATTCAATGGCAGGCCACAATACCTGACCAATCATATGCAGATGATAATATCTCCTGTATGTGTATGCAGAGGAAGAAGGTGGTATTGAATAAGATAACATGCTCAATACATTCAATGACACCTTCAACTCACAAGCGAGTACTTCGATTGAAGGACAAAATATGAGGGACGAAGTAATCAATTGGCATATAATGAATGCAACATATCTTCAAGCAAAGTGGAGGAGTTGCAAGGACAATAGTTTGCCTACTGTCAATAATAGCTAATAGGCGGATGTCTTGCATATACATGCAACAATTATTTACAAAGCTAAAAAGATCTGCAATACATACAATCTCTCTACGAGTACAGATGTATGTAAAACATGCCACTCGTGGGTAGACGCAGAAAGACTTCAGTAAATGCAGTATCCTGAAGTCAATTCCAATCTATGAATGATTACATCTACCCACCTACAAGCAGCAATAGGGGAGATCGTATAGCGCTACGCCACCGAATCTGCAACATCCATGCATGCAGACAGAAGGCGTACAAATCCCCAGATGAAATCCCAGCGCTACGCCACCGGATCTGCAACTTTCGTACAAGCAGACAGAAGGCATCCATAAGCTGTAACTCTATGCCACCGGATCCGCAATATCTATGCAAGCAGACAGAAGGCATTTATAAATATTACAAAAATGTCCCCAACATGTGCACTTTAATCTGTATACATATAGGTACACAAAAAGGGACACGTGCAATCATACAACCCGCATGGGCCCCGACGAGCGTGTTATTGGTACACACGTGACGCCTAGGGATGCTGCGCGGGTCAATAAATTTGAACCCGATCCTCCTAAAGCAAGTAGATAGGAGTTGACAAGGTTCAATAAATATTTATAAAATGCCCCCAAACACCCGCATGGGCCCCGGCGAGCGTGTTATTGGTACACACGTAACGTCTAGGGATGCTGCGCGGGTCAACGAGTGAATTCAGTTTCGAACCCGATCCTTCTATAAAGGTCAATAGGAGTCGACAGGGTTCGAACCATCAAACAAATATACAGTTGTGGCAACCTATATATTTGTCTTAATGCGTTCATATTAGGCCTTCAAGGCCTATAATTATGAAAATTCACTAACAAAGGCATAAAACCTACGAAACCCGATCCTCTGTCAATCACTAGACAAAGTCGACAAGGTTCAAATCAATAAAATATAAATGACCCCATACACCCCGATGATGGCCGTGTTGAATGCAAGCCTCAACCGGAGGGGTCCACACAGATCGTTTCAAAATACTATCTCAAATTTCACAAAATCCAAAACTCCACATAACTCCCAAAATCCCAAATTCCCTACAAAATCCAATTTTCTGAAAAATCCCAAAATCCAAAAATCATCCAACTCCAAAAATATTTAAAAATTGAAATCCAACTATCAAAACACTTAAAGCAAAACACATCCACCCTCCGCAACAGTTTGCCGAGGTGGACAAATTAAAATTTACTTCAGTTCACATTGAGCTAATGCCTGGTCGAGAATATCACTAGGATCCATTCTCAAACAATCTCCTGCCAGTAAGGACGTGGTACGAGTCCTCTAACCGGCAGTTTCGCCGCCAAATGGCACTGCAGGATAAACGGTTATGACTCGGGGCCCTCTGAACCAGGTGGTCGCCGCCAAATGGCACCATTATATTATGGTTGTGGCCAGAGCCCGTATGCTCCCCAATGGCATCAAATCCTTGAGATATGAATCAATAGGATATGATCGATAGGGCACAAAGCCCTCTGTTAGCTAAGGTGGATTCAAATTTGTCCCCTTAGACAAACATTCACCCCAGGTCTACAAGGTACCCTTGGACGAAGCAACCCATGGCTGCCGACAAGGATCCTTCTGTCAGGTTGGGTCGACTACCTCCTCTGACTAAGTAGACCAGGGACCACGATGGCCCGGGACGACGGAACCATGGGATCTTGATCGGGTCTATCATCCATTCCCCCACCATCCGCTTTAAGTGCAAGATGGTGCAATTTCCGATTTTAAATATTAAATCTCCAAATCTCCCAATCTTCCAAATTTCCAAATAACTCCAGATTTTAACATTCCCAACCTATTGCTGCTACTATATGCCAGATATTCGTATTTCTACATATCTGATTGACGACTAGACTTAATCAAAAGTTCTCTCTCGTTACTGAGAGGGGTAATTAACTATAGGGGCTTGCGCCTATAGGAAACCAGAACTCAGATCATAAAGTCCTCACAAAATGAGGGCGAAATCTCTGGGTAGTCTTATCTACAAACCCATCTGCCTTCCAAAATTTACCCCGGAACTTGGTTCGTTAAAACTCCCCCCCTCAGAAATGCAAAAGTCGGGCGGAGGCCGGGGCCGAATTTTCGGAGCCCACATGACCCAATATCCCTTTGGCCTTTGTTCGTCGATCACGTCAACCAAGACAAATTGGATGCGGTCGATGTATTCTTCAACGGTGTCGTCGAAGTCGAAACCCACGTCAAAGAAAGGAGACCGAAGGATGTTGATTTGATCTTGATCGTCATGCATCAATCCGAAGTCCCATTCGGGAACTTCCATTCATGATGATTTGAGAGGAGAGGAGTTGTAGGGGAGGCTCCTTTGCTGTCCTTGATGCTTCTTCCCAAGAGATTGGACGTTTTGCCTTGGAAATCAAGTGGAGAAAGAAGGGGAGGTGGCCGGCCAAGATAGGGGAGGGGAGGAGAAGTTGGTTCAGATTTTGTGGAGTTAGGGTTAGGGTTTGGGAAGGGTTAATTCCAAATTCTGAAATTAATTTCAGATTTGAATTAAGAGGGAAATTGGAAAAAAGGAAAATAGGATTTAATTCCTAAAGAGGGTAGGAATTAAAGGGAGGAGTGGGGGGATTGGAGAGAGAGAGAGGGGGCAAGTAAAGGGTGAGGGGCCGGCGGCATTAAGGAGGTGGGAGGGGATTTGGGGAATTGATTTGGGGTTACCTAATTTAAGATATAAGTATTTGGAAAGGTGTAATTTAATCCTATTCAAATTTAAATTCAAATAGGATTTAATTAGGCAACTTTCCTAAAATAAGTTATGTCTATTAGGAAAGTTTTAATTTCAAATTCTATTTGAATTTGAAATTCATTTCTTTCTAAATAGGTACTAACCTAAATTAGGAAACCAAATTAAGAGGGGGGGAAAGAGGGATAAGGCCGGCAGCTTGCATGGGGGTGAGGAAGTTGGCCGAGAGGTAGTGGAGGGGATGAGGGGCTCGGCTTGGAAGGGGAGGCCAATGGGTGCAAGGGGAGGGGGAGGGGCTTTGAGCCGGCGGGTGGAGGAAGAAGAGTGGGAAATAGAGAAAGAACCAAGAGCTCCTGGAGGCCACTGTTGGGTACTACGATTTAGCCTCTCGTAGGCTCTTCCATACAACTCACAAGCCCTCAATCAAAGAGAACACCAATGCAGGAAATTTTCATAATAACCATATATTAAGCTTAAAAGATACATCAAGGGATTTTAAATAGCCTCAAACAAGGACTCAAAACAAAAGACAACCATGCCCTCCGGGCTAACAAACAACCACCCTTAAGAAAGGGGTAAAACGGAAAAGAAATAACATAACATTAACGAAATAAAATAAAGACATGACATGACTCAAAAATACAATGACTCGATCGTGGCCGTAGATCGACGACCACATCTCCAATAAACCTTCCATGTAGTGATGTCCTCATCACATAGTTGATAAGATTCAATCAGACAAAATAAAAATGCCCATATGTTACCCCGATGATGGCCGTGTTTATAAAAATCTCAACCGAAGGGGTTCAAAAATACTTACAATGCCATCCAAATGCTCACAAAATTCAAAACTCAAAAAATGTCAAAACCTAAAATATTTAAAATTGAAATTAACCATCAAAATGCTTAAAGCAAAATCCATCCACCCTCCACAATAGTTTGTCAAGGTTGACAATTTAAGAACTACTTCAGCTAACAAAGAACTAATGTTTGGTCGAGAATATCACTATGATTCATTCCCAATACGTCCCCTGCTAATAAGGATGTGGCATTGATTCTCTAATTGGCACTTTGGCCGGATTGCTCCGTAAGGAACCCGTGGTTTGGTCAAATGGATACGCGTGGTTAATGATTATGACCATGAACCTTGACCTAGTGGCTTGGTCCAACAACTCCACTGTATTATGGTTTCAGCCATAGCCCACATGCTTCCCAATGGTGTCAAATCCTTGAGATATGAACCAATAGGATATAATCGATAGGGCACAAAGCCCTCTATTAGCTGAGATGGATTTAAATTTGTCTCCTTAGACAAATATTCACCCCAGGTCTACGAGGTACCCTTAGACGAAACAACCCATGGCTGTCGACAAGGATCCTTCTGTCAGGTTTGGCTGACTACCTCCTCTGACTAAGTAGACTAGGGATCATGATGGCCCAAGACGACGGAACCATGGGATCTTGATCGGGCTCATCACCATTCCCCCATCATCCTCTTTAAGTGCAAGGTGGTGCATTTCCAATTTTAAATATTAAATTTTAAACAACAAAACCCACGCTGCTACTATATGCCAGGTACATATTACGTATCTGATCGATGAATAGCCTTAATCGAAAGTTCTCTCTCGTTACCGTGAGAGGTAATTAACTATAGGGGCTTGCGCCTATAGGCAACCTGAACTTAGATCTAAAGTCCTCGCAAAATGAGGGCGAAATCTCTGGGTAGTGTCTTATTTCAGACCCAATCTGTCATTTGAAAATTTGCTTCGGAACTTAATTCATTAAAATTCTCCCGAAAGAGGGGAGGCCGGGGCGTGAATTTTCGAAGCCCACAGATTTTGACTCAGATTCATGTCAGAAGTGATTGATTTAAGTCAAATCCTATGATTGATTTGTGTCAAATTCTGAAATGATTTGAGTCAAGTATATTAATTCACAAAATATTACAAAATTAGCCATCAATATTATTATCTATACAAATCATTCAAAAATTTTTATAAGGCTGTAGTATCAATATATGAAATAAATGCATGTATGTATATATATATATATATATATATATATACACACGCATGGATTATTTACTAATTATTAATTATAAATGCATTTATTTTTATTTGTATTTATGTGTTAACACGCTAAAAAATATTTATAATTCATATATTGAGTTGATCAACTTGATTAAAATTTGAGCAAATTCCAACTTCAGGCTTAATTTATAGCCCTTCTTAATTTAATCCTTCCTAAGGATACCTGTTTTTTTGCTCCTTTTTATCAGCATATGACAACTTTTTTCGGGTGATCATGAATGCAATACTTTTTTAGGTACGTCCTGTTTGCAGCCTTTTTCTTGGTCTGGGTATTTGAACCAAATTAGAAACCTTATTAGTTTTGGATTGGTTATTCTGCATTGGATGAGAAATATGCCATTGATATTTACGCTTTTTCTAACCGCATTTAGCATTCTCAAGGAAAATTTCTGGAGTTTTGCCTTGTTTTAATCAAAAGATAGGGAAATGAATTTGAGAGCATTTATTCTCATTTTGATTGGTCAGAACTCTTATGTTGCCATTGTGTAGGGTAACAATACCTGCAAAATTAACCTTTCTACTCTAATGTCATCTAATTACATTCCAAATTAATGCTGGACAGAATTTCATATGATCATAAACTATAATTTCTTTCTAGAGATAAATTCTTTTTGCTGATCTCTCTCTTTCTTCTCTATTCTTCCGTCTGTCTGTTTGTCTCTATGTTGGTAAACTTTTCACAAAGAAATTCAAATTTTGATTTTCCAGATCGTGGCTATGGTTGAAAGAGGAGAGAAACCACCAAACATAAGGGTATATACTGCTTTCTCTAACTTTTATTTTATTCTCATGTGGTTTGCTTCATACAATTTGATTTAAAACCACCTTTTTACTGATGCCCAGGAGATTAATGATATGCCCCCAAATCCAAATCAGCCACCATCTAAACCACAGGTAGCTCCAAGGACGAAGGTTGGGAGCTTGAGATATTAAAGGAACTTTCTTTTTTTCCATGTAATTCACGTAAGCTATTGCTGATTTTGGTATTCTTCTAAACAGCCATGGGAATTTTCACTGCAAAGTTCTAGACAGAATGGACAATCTCAAGATGTTTCTTCGGACCCTTGGTGGCGAAACAAGTCTGTCAAGATTACAGAACTAGAACCTGGAGATGAGGAGCCATTAAGAAAGTTCCCTTACAGTATTGGAGCAAGCGAGAAGCCATCAAGCCAAAGAGTATGGGTCCCACCACAGCCTCCCTCTGTTGCCTTACCAGAGGCTGCAGCTGCCATCAGACACCCCAAATCATCACTGCCTATTCAGAAGCAACATTCTGATAATGACAAGATAACGACCAGCGATGCAGTCGCTGCTGGTTCATCCGGTTCAGGAGGGGATGTTGAGTCATATGGCAGTCCCTCAGTTGTTCCGAATAATAATAGCGAGATAGAAGAAGAGAGAGCTGATGGTATTGAAGTGATCTGAAGGTTTGGTCGTAGATGCATCATACACTCTAGGCAAGCTATGTTAGCTGAATAAGAAATGCTAATAAGTTTTCTTCGCCTTAGTTTATTATTTGTCTGCACCTTGTGAGCAAAATTGAACATTTCAAATTGTATGACTGTAAAGAAAGGATTGGAAGGATGAAAAAGCCCTTTAAATTTTCATTTAGTGAATGTTCTGAAGCCATCATAAATTTTCTTGCTAAAAGAGCCAAATGTCTGCAATTTTTTGTGATATAGCTTTGAAATACATTATCCCAGGGCCTCTGCTTGCTGTAGTAGTTTTCGGATATCCCTTACGAACTCTAGAAATTATTTTAAAACAATTGAAAGAGATGGTTAAGTGATTAGGATGGGCCAAATCAGGAGAACCCATCTTAATTGATATCTCGTTGGCTTGAATTGGGACAACTAGGATTTACATATTGAGATGCTAATAGACTTGAAACTATTCGAAGAAGATAGAGAAAATTTTTAAGTACTAATCTAAAGTTTGTTGGATTATTCTAAGAGTTTATAGTTAGGGAATTACAAGCAATAGCAAAATTACATATGGTTTTATTTCTTTGATATATATATATAAAAGATGCTTGTAAACACTTGGATGTGGCATGAGGATGTTTTGTAATTTAGTTTTTAGGAGTTTGTTGCAATTTCTAAGTATTTTTGGTTGGGCAGATGAGGGCAAAATTGGGATTAAGGTTTCATTCGGGATGATTTTTTTACTGTTTTCTAAAGTAATCTTTAAGTTAAAAAATTTTAAAACTAAAAATATTTGTACTAAAGCTGCTTAAAAAAAAAAAAAGAAAGCCGTTTCAAATAAAGTCTAAGGTTTCGTTTGTGATAATTTTTTACTGTTTTTTAAAGCACATTTGTAGTATGGAAATTTTAATTTTTGTATAAAAAAATTGCTTTAAGAAGTGATAAAAAATTGTCCCAAATGAAACCTGAATCTCTTAAGCCTTGATTAGGTCGATTTTGGAAAACTCAGCATATCTTCAAATTTTTCGAGAGAAGATGGGTTTCAATCGTGAGATGCTAGTGGTAATGTGGGAAAGAAAGATTAATCTTGAATTTATTCGAGACTTATAAAATTAAAAAAAAAAGTAAAAATAATTTCTTTTCAAAGGAAAATCCCGAGTCCACAAAGCCAAAAAGAAGGGAATTATTTCACCACCAAATTTCAAAAGCCATTCAAATAATCATTATTTTTTTTTTCTTCTAGTAAATCGTATGAAATATATCTTATTGTTTACAAAATGAAAAAATCTGTTCGGTAAATTATGAGGTGATTGGTGGTGGTTGTGAACTGACATGACATGGCCACTTTTTTGTTTCATCGAGTTGGCTGATATGGCTTCTTGAATGATGGGGAATGGTTCTTAAGCACCATGGTGATCGTCCATCTAACAATGATAGTGAAATTCAAAATTCTTTAAGATGTTGCAACTTCATGAGGCAACATTGATCTTGTATCACTTTGGTTAAGTTTTGTTAATCAAAGCCGGATGACATATAAATTGCTAATTTCTCCATTTTTTGGCTTGAAGGATGTTCAACTATGATAAGCTAGTTATTGACCAATGAATAACAAGATGGATAATGCATACTCGCTTATACATTCATGAAAGTTCGAAAGGGATGTTAAGCCCTAGTGAACTAGTCCCGAGGCTAACCAAGAGGGGGGGGGGGTGAATTGGTTATTTAAAAATTTCACGATAACTACAAAAATCTTTTCGATACTTAGCAGCGGAAACAAGTAAACAATAACGAAAAGATCAACCAACGATATTCACCCAAGCAGTTTATATTGAAAAGTAAATTGCAAAACTGAATCAGAAAAGCAAACCAGATTTTATAGTGGTTCGGTCAACTTGACCTACGTCCACTCCCCGGAGCCTCCCCTCCGGGTATTGCACTAAACAGAAGTGTCTCTCCTTTTGCTCCCACAGCAAGGCGGAGAAGCCTGTACAAAAATCTCCTTTTCACCACACGGTGAGGCAGAGAACCCGACCTCCTTTCGCTTCCTCCTGAAGCAGGAAGAGAACCTTCGAACTCCTTTCGCTTCCTCCTGAAGCAGGCAGAGAACCTACGAACTCCTTTCGCTTCCACCTGAAGCGGGCAGAGAACCCGGATCTTCTTGCGAACGATCCTCCCACGAAGAACACCGACTAGACGACAGACGATGAGCGGAGAAGACGACTCTGATCCGTGCTTGGAGCAACCTTAGTGAATCCCTCACTAACTCCCCCTCACAAGATCTCTTCTCTCTCTCCCAACTCTCTCTTCTCTCTAGGGTTTCTCAAGGAAGGAAGGTAGCAAAAAATTTTTCTTAGTTTTAGAAAAAGTTCTTTTATAGGAGGGCTTAAAATTTGCCCTAATTCTCAACTGGTCGGCCAAGATCGTCCAGGACGATCGGGAGATCGTCCTGTACGATCAGTTCAAAATCAGCTGATTCAGTCTGGACGATTAGGCTCTTCTGGACGATCAGTAGAAAAAGTTGTTCATATCGTCCCGTACGATACTGCGATCGTCCGGGACGATTAGTACAAATTGAGGAAAATCGTCCAGAAGACAGTTCGGGTCGTCCAGAGAAATCTGTGCTGGACGACCAAAAAATGACTTGATCGTCCAGGACGATTGGTACATCGTCCTGTACGATTAGTTCAAAAAGGCCCAAAATCGTCCTATACACAGTTCGGGTCGTACAGCTGAAATGCACAAGACGATCACGATCGTCCGGGACGATCCTGCGATCGTCCAGGACGATGTGATCGTATCAATTAAATATTAATTGCTTTCCTTAATTATCAGACTAATTTAGGCATGATTGTAGTGAATCGTCCAGGACGATACACGTATCGTCCGGGACGATCAGACCAAAATACTTAAAATAAAACTTGCCTAACTTAATCTGGCGGCTGGGAATTTCTGATTTGAGAATATCGTCCCGTACGATCCAAAGATCGTCCAGGACGATCTGCTTAATCAGACCTTCTTAACTTAGTCGCCCTAATTAGGGTTTCTGGTTTAACTGGATCGTCCAGGATGATGTGGATATCGTCCAGGACGATCTGAACAAATTTTTAACAGAAACTCTAATTCACTCAATCTCTCTCCCTGAGTGTGTGTGTGCAAGGTTACTTAGCTAGGGAATCAGTTACATTACAATTGACTCAATAAAAAGAAAAATCATACATTTGACACACTTGGACCCGATCTTGAGTTGGCTTGAGTGGCTCGCGGTCTTTTGTGCCTGAAACAGATTAGCCAAGCAAAATACACTAGAAACATGTTTGTTATCATCAAAACCAGATTTGCAACAATCTCCCCCTTTTTGATGATGGCAAACATTTGTAAAGTAGTCTGAAAATAAAAGTAAACTAGGAGATCCAACAAACAAATATTTTTTAAATTTTTATTTAACAGCTAAAATAATACATGAAGCATGACTCAGAAAACAGAAACAGACACGACTACAACTGACTCCCCCTTTTGACATCACAAAAAGGAGGAGCATAAAACATAACACGGAAATAAAACATAAAATAAAACAACTATAAAACAGGAAAATCAGAATTTTTCCTTGATTTTAGATTCAAAAAATCAATGACAGGACGATTGACAGCGCTGAAATCCAAAAAAGGTTGGAAATAATCAACTTTCGTAACTCCGACCCCGGGCACTTTATCGATGCAAACCTCTTTCAACACAAAAATTCGATTCAAAAGAAGAGACATTAGATTTGAAAAGAGATCCTTTCAAGCCTCGTTCCAGAAAAATATCTGATATAATAGTGTTACAAAGTAAAAAAAATCAGAAATCATGATTTTCAAAACTCAAGCTTTTGAAAATATTAAGTGGCGCACAGATTCCTCTAAGACATTTAACAATCTGAAAGGAAAAAAAGCTTGTTTTGGGCTCATTTTGTGCCTCTTTTTCAAATTGGTTGGCGCTTTGCGCATCTTTTGATTTTTGATACACTTTGTGTATCCAATTTGGCACTTTCGCATCTTTTCAGTTTTGGGCTCATTTTATGCCTCTTTTTCAAATTATCTGGCGCACTGCGCATCTTTTATAAGCTTTCTCCTTTTCATAATCATTAAAGAGTCTCAGCTGTGAGATTATCTTCCAGACATAGGAGATGACTCTCCGCAGTAAGGAAGAATGATTCACAAAACAAAATCCATACAACATATGATAAATGCAATCACTTGGTTTAGAAAATCAAACTAATGACTCAAGACTTTGAAAAACACTATTGATATGAGGCAGATTACTGTAGGAAGAGAAAATAATCTCTATTTCAAAAACTAACATTTTAATTTTGAAAAGGATTTTTATTCAAAAGAAACTACACACCAGTAAAGGAGTTAGAGGAAGAGAAACAATTATCAATGTTTCTTCCCTTTAACAGATTCAGCGAAGTCACTGCTTATCAGCTTCCAAACCAAAACAAGGTAAAAACTCCCAGTCAAAAATTTAGATCACCAGAAGTAGTGAGCGGTGATCAGATCTTGAAAAGCATAAAACAGTAAGTGCAAGATATGAACCCGTAAATAAATAAAAATAGGTAGAAAATCATAGCAAAGTAAATACTCAAATCAAACTAACAAAAAGGGTAACACAGAAATCAGCAGAAGAAATAAAATCAACTGAAAGCAAATAATCAAACCAAAACTAACTAACAGAAATCAGAAATCAGAATACAAAAACTAACTAACAGAAATCAGAAAACAGAATACAAAAAAAACTAACTAACAGAAATCAGAATACCAATCATAACAATCATAAATCAGCAGTAATCAGAATCAAGCATTTATATCAATCACTCCTAATCTGGTTCTCAAAATGCTGAATGAGTCAAAGGCCAGTGGTTTAGTGAATATGTCAGCCAGCTGATTTTCAGTTGCTACGTGGTGTAGCTCAATGTCCCCTTTTGTAACATGGTCCCTAATGAAGTGATGCCTAATATCAATGTGTGTGGTCCTAGAATGTTGGATTGGATTCTTAGAGATACAGATGACACTAGTATTATCACACAGAACAGACATTGTGCCAACAGGTACTCCTAAATCCAAGACTTGTTGCTTCAACCAAAGAACTTGGGCCACACAACTCCCTAAGGCAATGTACTCAGCTTCAGCAGTGGAAAGTGCAACTGAGTTCTATTTTCTACTGGACCAGGAGACTAATGACTGTCCTATAAATTGACAAGTCCCAGAAGTACTCTTCCTATCCACCCTACACCCCGCAAAGTCAGAATCAGAATATCCAATGATCTCAAAAGAGGTGCTGTGCCTAGGGTACCAAATTCCTAGGTTTGGGGTTCCTAAAAGATATCTAAGAATTCTCTTAACAGCAGTCAGGTGGGACTCTTTAGGATCAGCCTGAAACATAGCACAAAGACAGACACTAAACATGATATCAGGTCGGCTAGCAGTCAGGTAAAGCAGTGAACCTATTATCCCTCTATACTTCTTCTGATCAATAGATTTTCCATTTGAATCCTTATCTAACTGAACTGAGGAGGGCATGGGAGTATTGATTAGCTTGGCTTTGTCCATTTCATATTTCTTCAAAATATCCTTAGTGTATTTTGATTGATTGAGAAAGGTTCCATCATCCGTTTGCCTTATGCTAAACCCCAAAAAGTAGGACAATTCTCCCATCATACTCATCTCAAACTCTTTACTCATTGTTTTAGAAAACTCTTCACATAAGTATTTATCAGAAGATCCAAAAATTTTATCATCAACATAGATCTGGACAATGAGTAAGTCATCTCCTAATCTCCTCAGAAAAAGGGTGGTGTCTACGCTCCCCTTAACAAACTCTCTTTCTAACAGGAATGTGCTAAGCCTCTCATACCAAGCTCTGGGTGCCTGTTTCAATCCATATAAGGCCTTTTTTAATTTATAGACATGATTTGAATATTGGGAACTCTCAAAACCTGGGGGTTGTTCTACAAATACATCTTCTTTAATTACCCCATTTAAAAAGGCACTCTTGACATCCATTTGAAACAGCTTAAATCCCTTGTAACAGGCAAAGGCTAGTAGCACTCTAATGGCTTCCAATCTAGCTACAGGGGCAAAAGTCTCCTCAAAATTAATCCCTTCTATCTGATTATACCCCTTAGCCACCAATCTTGCCTTATTTCTCACCACCACACCAGAATCATTCATCTTATTCTTAAAGACCCACTTGGTTCCCATAATACTTTGGTTTCTAGGTCTTTCTACTAACTCCCAAACATCATTCCTTACAAATTGATTCAATTCTTCCTGCATAGCTAAAATCCAAAATTCATCCGACAGGGCTTGATTGATGTTGGTGGGTTCAGTCATTGAGATAAAAGCAGAATGGTTTACTTCCTTCCTAAGTCCATGCCTAGTCCTAACACCTTCAGAAGGGTCTCCTAAGATCAGTTCTTTAGGATGACTCGAAGAATATCTCCAATCTCTAGGCAACTCTGTTTGAGGTTCTACCCTTTCCTCCAAATTTGTATTTCCAACTCCTTGGGTAACCTCAATAATCTCTTCATCTTCTACTTCAGATCTAGACTCCTTAGGTTCAGATTCATCAAACACTACATGGGTTGTTTCTTCCACCACCAAAGTCCTCCTATTGAACACCCTAAAGGATTTCCCCACACTTGAATATCCTAAGAACACTCCTTCATCAGATTTGGGGTCAAATTTTCCTAAGGGTGACTTCCCGTTGTTCAGAATGAAAACCTTACAGCCAAAGACATGGAGGTGGGACAGATTTGGTGTTCTACCCTTAATGATCTCATAAGGTGTCTTGTTCAGTTTGACTCTCACATTCACCCTATTCAGCACATAACAGACATTGTTCACCGCTTCAGCCCAAAAGTATTTTGGAAGTGAATACTCGGCAAGCATGGCTCTAGCGGCTTCCACTAAGGTCCTGTTCTTCCTTTCAGCTACCCCGTTTTGCTGAGGGGTCCTAGGAGCTGAAAAATTGTGACTAATCCCATGATTCTCACAAAAACTTCCAAATCTTTCATTTTCAAACTCCCCTCCGTGATCACTATAGATGGTAATAATCTCACATCCTAACTTCTTCTGAATCCAAGTAGAGAAAGATCTAAACTCATCAAATGACTCAGATTTGTATGATAAAAACTTAACCCAAGTGAATCTCGAATAATCATCTACAATCACAAAACCATAAACTCTCCCCCCTAAGCTGGCAGTGCTAATGGGTCCAAAGAGGTCCATGTGAAGAACTTCTAAAGGTCTAGAGGTGCTAATGTCCTTAACAGAGTGAAAAGAGGACTGGACTTGCTTCCCCAACTGACAGGCATCACACAGGTGATCCTTAGTGAACTTAAGCTTGGGCACACCTCTAACTAAGTCCTTTTGGGTGACTCTCCTAAGGGTTTTCATACTGGCATGACACAATCTCCTATGCCATAACCAAGACTCATCAGCAGCAGTTTTTAAGCAAATTGAATTATCAGATTTAATGCTACTTACATCCAGCTTGTAGACGTTGTTGATCCTTTGCCCCTGCAAAACAACTTCATCATTTAAGCTTAAAATGCAGCCAGTGGGCAGGAATTTGATGCTGTATCCCTTGTCACAGAGTTGACTGATGCTCAGCAGGTTGTGTTTTAGTCCATCTACAAGCAAAACATTATCAATCATAAAGTTCTTTGAATCACCAATTATACCTGTGCCTACCACCTTCCTGGTGGTGTTATCTCCAAGTGTAACCTTGCCTCCAGCTCTGGCCTCCAGCGAAATGAACTGATTTGTATCTCCAGTCATATGTCTAGAACATCCGCTGTCCAGGTACCACATGCTCTCACGAGGTCTTGTGTGAGAGCACACCTACAAAATCATCAAATTTCAGTCTTACGAACCCAAACAGGTTTGGGTTCCTTCTTATGAAAAGAAGAATGCGATGCATGCGTGCTGTGCTGTGAAACAGGCAGTTTGGGTCTCCACACCCAATGTGTACTACGGTGAACAGTACAAGTGTGTGATATGTGTCCTAACATGCCACATGAAAAGCATCTAACACCAGGAAAAGGATTAACTAAACGTCGTGAGTGATAGTGCCTCTTCCTAGTAGTGTATGAAACATGCTTTGATGAACTTGCAACAGAATTTTTAAAAGGTGGCGGTGCATAAAACTGTTCAAAGGTAGGCGGTGTTTTGTTCTTTTCAAAAGCACTGATTTTTACTTCCAAAAACTCATTCTCTTTCTTTAAACTTGCAATTTCAAATTTTAAAGTGCCATTGTTACTTTCTACTTCACATGCCATTGTATCTAACTCTTTAAAAGCTTTTTCTAAATCAACATGCGTGGTTTTCAAAGAATCATGCTCAGAAACTAAATCAGAATATTTTTTATTCAATTCATCAAACTCATCAAGCAGAGACATGTGATTGGAATCAAGTGTGGAATAATCTTTAACTACAGAATCATGCTCTTTTTGTAAAGTCAAATAATCTAATTTCAAACTAGCATGGGTTTTCTTAAGCTTCCTATACGATGTATGAATCTTTTCAAAAACTTCAAATAACTGATCGTAAGTAAGCTCACATACCTCTTCCTGGTCCGACTGACTAGGGTGATCATCCGCCATCAGACACAAGTTTGTTTCCTCCTCTTCAGCTTCAGTCTCAGAAGAGTCGGATGCAGAGTCTGCCCAGAATACCTTCTGAATCCGCTTCTTGTCCTTCCTGAACTTTGGTTTCTCCTCACTCTTCTCCTTGCTTGGGTGAGCTTTAAGTGTTGGACAATCGGCCTTAATGTGTCCAGGCTTCCTGCATTCAAAACAAACCGATTCAGATGAACCCTTAAAGTTTTTATTGAACTTACCCTTGTTCCACTTCTGATAGTTCTTATGTTTCTTCCTTAGAAAGCTTTTGAATTGCCTTGTGATTAAGGCAACTTCATCGCTATCAGACCCGGAAGTGCTAGCATCTGAATCTTTGGCCTTTAGTGCCACGGTCTTCTCTTTCTTGCGTTCTCCTGCATCAAGTTGCCTTTGGTTCACCCCTTGCTCGTAAGCAATGAGTGATCCAAGTAAGCTGTCAATAGAGTAAGTATTTAAATCTTTGGATTCAGTAATAGCAGTAATCTTAGCATCATAAGAAGCAGGCAAACATCTAAGAATCTTGTTCACTCTTTCGTAGTTAGTAAGTTCTCTACCTAAAGCATGCAAAGAGGTAACAATCTGAGTGAACCTTGTGTACATTTCTGAAATAGTCTCACTAGGTTTCATGCGAAAAAGTTCGTAATCATGTAACAAGATGTTTAACCTAGATTGTTTGACTTCAGTTGTACCTTCGTATGTTTTACATAACCTATCCCAGATTTCCTTTCCCGTTGTACAAGTAGAAACACGCATATAGTCTTCAGATTTCAAAGCACAAAAGAAACAGTTTAAACATTTTGCATTCAACTGTGCTAAATCACGATCATCAAACGTCCAATCAGCAAACGACAATTCAGTTTTCACATTGTTAATCATTCGAAAAGGTGGTTCGTATCCGTCCTTAACTAACATCCACATGCGATAATCAATAGATTGCAGAAAAGTAGACATGCGTGTTTTCCAAAAATCAAAAGGAATATTGTCAAACAACGGTGGTCTGGTAATAGAATAACCTTCAGCAGTATTACGATTGTTACAGTTATCCATTGGATCAAATTCAAAAGTTTTTAAACAGACATTTTGAATCCCGCTCTCATACCACTTGAAAGTTCGAAAGGGATGTTAAGCCCTAGTGAACTAGTCCCGAGGCTAACCAAGAGGGGGGGTGAATTGATTATTTAAAAATTTCATGATAACTACAAAAATCTTTTCGATACTTAGCAGCGGAAACAAGTAAATAATAACGAAAAGATCAACCAACGATATTCACCCAAGCAGTTTATATTGAAAAGTAAAGTGCAAAACTGAATCAGAAAAGCAAACCAGATTTTATAGTGGTTCGGTCAACTTGACCTACGTCCACTCCCCGGAGCCTCCCCTCCGGGTATTGCACTAAACAGAAGTGTCTCTCCTTTTGCTCCCACAGCAAGGCGGAGAAGCCTGTACAAAAATCTCCTTTTCACCACACGGTGAGGCAGAGAACCCGACCTCCTTTCGCTTCCTCCTGAAGCAGGAAGAGAACCTTCGAACTCCTTTAGCTTCCTCCTGAAGCAGACAGAGAACCTACGAACTCCTTTCGCTTCCACCTGAAGCGGGCAGAGAACCCGGATCTTCTTGCGAACGATCCTCCCACGAAGAACACCGACTAGACGACAGACGACGAGCGGAGAAGACGACTCTGATCCGTGCTTGGAGCAACCTTAGTGAATCCCTCACTAACTCCCCCTCACAAGATCTATTCTCTCTCTCCCAACTCTCTCTTCTCTCTAGGGTTTCTCAGGGAAGGAAGGTAGCAAAAGATTTTTCTTAGTTTTAGAAAAAGTTCTTTTATAGGAGGGCTTAAAATTTGCCCTAATTCTCAACTGGTCGGCCAAGATCATCCAGGACGATCGGGAGATCATCCTGTACGATCAGTTCAAAATCAGCTGATTCAGTCTGGATGATTAGGCTCTTCTGGACGATCAGTAGAAAAAGTTGTTCATATCGTCCCGTACGATACTGCGATCGTCCAGGACGATTAGTACAAATTGAGGAAAATCTTCCAGAAGATAGTTCGGGTCGTCCAGAGAAATCTGTGCTGGACGACCAAAAAATGACTTGATCGTCCAGGATGATTGGTACATCGTCCTGTACGATTTGTTCAAAAAGGCCCAAAATCGTCCTGTATACAGTTTGGGTCGTACAGCTGAAATGCACAAGACGATCACGATCGTCCGGGACGATCCTGCGATCGTCCAGGACGATGTGATCGTATCAATTAAACATTAATTGCTTTCCTTAATTACCAGACTAATTTAGGCATGATTGTAGTGAATCGTCCAGGACGATACACGTATCGTCCGGGACGATCAGACCAAAATACTTAAAATAAAACTTGCCTAACTTAATCTGGCGGCTGGGAATTTCTGATTTGAGAATATCATCCCGTACGATCCAAAGATCGTCCAGGACGATCTGCTTAATCAGACCTTCTTAACTTAGTCGCCCTAATTAGGGTTTCTGGTTTAACTGGATTGTCCAGGACGATGTGGATATCGTCCAGGACAATCTGAACAAATTTTTAACAGAAACTCTAATTCACTCAATCTCTCTCCCTGAGTGTGTGTGTGCAAGGTTACTTAGCTAGGGAATCAGTTACATTACAATTGACTCAATAAAAAAAAAATCATACATTTGACACACTTGGACCCGATCTTGAGTTGGCTTGAGTGGCTCGCGGTCTTTTGTGCCTGAAATAGATTAGCCAAGCAAAACACACTGGAAACATGTTTGTCATCATCAAAACCAGATTTGCAACAATTCATAGGATTTATTTGTTGTTGGCAGGTTGTGATGAAGGAACTAGTTCCCGGTGGGGCCACAAAAGAATGCGCCTTACGGTCAAGGGGAGGTAGTTGCCTAGAACGCACAAGAAAACTCACCTAAATGATCAACATGCGCAACTCACCTAGGCCCGCTAAGAGAGGTCGTCCCTCATAGGGGTGCAGTTCAAGTTCCTCACTAAGCAAACAACTTGTCACTCATTGCATGAAAAGACAACTGTTATGATAATTCACTCTCTTCTAGAATGGGCATCCTCACTCATACACATCAAACTCAACTACAGGAAAGCACTGACCAGCCACAACTACACTTCAAATAGGCTATTATGTGTGTAACTCTGGTTCTATGTAAGTGCATGTGTCGTGTCAAGTAATAAAATAATTAGTAGAGTATCGTTCTCATGAGAATAGGAATTATCCTAAGTTCACTCTTTCACTGCTTATGTGAATCGCCAAATTTATCTTATTAATAGGATATTAAGATAATGTTACTAAAAACTATTAACTAAGACTTGAAAATTAAAATCCTATTTTTAAATGACCCTGAACTTATGATAGTAAAAAAATCATGAAAGTAAAAGTTAGATTTCTCTTAATGTTTTTGTGAATCAAAGCATGATACTTCTCATCTCTGTCGAGCTCATTGGATTGTCTAACTAAGATTTCTCTCAACTACAATGATTATATATCTTTAAGATTCCAAGATTCTATTCACCATATGTTTATGCATGGTAAAATCTCATTTTAAATCTATTATTTGTTCCACTATTCCTCCATCGAGGCTATAGATCACACTAAATTTTAAGTTTATGTAAGGTATATATATATACTAAATCAAGCACGATGGAATTAAAAATAACATTAAAAAATTCATGCAATTCAAATATAATCTTAAACAAACAAAATTTTTAATGTATCACAAGCCTAGAGATATGATTTAGCAAGCCATAGAAATTAAAATGAACAAAACACCATTCATTTCAAATAAAATATTAGTATAAGAGGTAAACTAAGGAAAGATAGTGCCAGGAGGTTCTTTATAAAAAGTTTACAGACTCTCCTTCCCTTAGAATTAACTTCCTAGGCTTGCTGTCCATCTATCTCCCTCACTAGACTCTAGAGAGTAGCTTCCCCTCACCTACAACAACTCTTCCCCCCAACAACAACTAGCAACAACCACTATATGAAAAATAAGCTTCCTATTTATAACTTTTTACAAATAACTAAACTTGCGCCGTGACGTTGACCTAGGTAGCGCTGCGATTTGTTAGTTGTCTCATTGTTTCACCGGTTCAATTATCAGTAATATTCACCCGTCGTGATGCTATGGAAATTTGGCATTGCGGAGGCTGCAGCACTCTGTCTGTGGTGTCGCAGTGCTCCTTCAATTATAGAATATTTTTTCTTCTTTCCTTCACAAAAAGATAGATTTAAATGATATTTTTATGAAAATAAATATAATTTGGATGATACATTTTTTTTTACTTATCAAATTCTCCCAAACTTTAAAACATTACTTGTCCTTAAGTAATTCATATTGCACTTGAATTAAAATAAAATTTCTTTTGTTGGAATATGACAGTTGGAAATTATAAACTTAATATTCTACGAATTTATACAGTAACATAGATTTTAAAATTTTTGAATAAAATAATTTATAATAGCCTATTTTTTGTTTTTAATTAAATATTCCTTCTAAATTAAACTCCTAATGGCGTATGTGATAAATTTGACTAACTTACCTTAGGGTTAATGATTTTTGGAATCAATGAAATTAATATTTTTAGTTAAATCATTAATCATACTATAAGATTTTTTAAAATATTATGCTTTTAATAATTCCTCTTAGAAGTGTATAAGTGGGCTTAGACATTGCAGGTACCATATTTTAATAGTTCAGTATTTAGCTTTTTAATTTTTCCAAATTTCCTATTTTATTTTTCCATTTTTCATTTTCTTTTGAATTGGCTAAAATACCATATAATGATTTTAAATACTTGTATATTGTCTCTACTATTTGCTTATGCGAGGCTAGATATTGTAGGTAACTAGTTTTAATAGTTTAGTACTTATTCAAATTTTAGTTTAATTCTTTTATTTGCTAAATACTTTATAATAATTTTGAATACCTATCTTTTGCCTCCACTTTTTATTATATCTATGATTCATTAAGGGTTTCATAACTCTCTACTTACTTAAATAGATGACTTAAAATTAATCTAAATAGTTCATTCACATTAATCCTTAAATTAATTAATCCTCTATAAGCAATCAAGTGCTTAAGTGATTTTTGGAAATTTATTTATTATGAATTATTAATCTAAATGAAATAATTAGTTGTTGTTTCCAATTGTTTTATTTGTCCAGTTTTTCAATTTTATGTATTGTTAATACTTAATTATCTTATTTTCTATTTTGTAAATTTTTTTTTCCAAGCAATAATAAACTCTGCTCAACTAAAAAAATGTAATAGAACTAAATAAAAAAAAAACTAATAAATATGCAATGTAATGAAATTTGGGGTTTATGATTTGCATTAATTCATCAAAATTACATTATAATAACACAAAAATAATAAAAGTAGAAAATAAAAACAAAATTAAAAAAAAAACTACAACACAATCTATTAGGGATTTGTCTGTACACATCCTCCTCCTCCTCCTCCTCCTCCTCTTCCTCTTCTTCTTCTTCTTATATTGGCTTTGCTACTGATGTTAATGGAGCACTGGGGGAACTTGATGGAAGGGGGTCCAGGGAACACATTGTGTTGAGAATGGGAGTTCATCTGCTAGCTCCTAAACATCCCAACCATGGCTGCATTAAAATTAACCTGATACTTGTACTGTCATGAATATTGGAGCATCATATGGTCATAATGGTAGTACATCCCCTGCTCTAATCTTGTAATTGTTGCCTGAAACCATCAACAAAAACATGGATCCAATCAACTTTTTGCTATAGGCCCGCCACCTGATATCTAACTTGAGGCTAACTGGGTTATATCGGTTGGCTAGATCCCTCTCCTTTTTCTGATGAGGATATTTTGAAGGACTGAATCTTAGATCTAGTAGGGGCAGAAGTAGAAAAGAACTACTCCTCCCCCAAGTTTCCTATAGCTCCAACAGCTACACACAATTAATAAATTAAGTAGGGATGACCTAACTCTATTGTTGTTGACCCCCTCAGCATGCACTGGATAAATTAGAATACTACCTTCCCAATGTCGATAGTGAACTCCTTTTTGATATAATAATTCAAGATTTCCTTATCCTTAGTGACTTTACTGATATTCCTACAAAGCATTAACTTTGCATAAATAAAGTAATACGAGGCTTTACATTACTGTTTAAGGACAGAGTTGGGAAAATTCACTTTCTTATCTTCATTTCTTCTCCATTGACCATTTGAACCTCTATAAGTTAAAATCCTAAGGATTTCCTCATACTCTAGAGAATAGATGCAAAAGTTTAAGTATTCATCGTTGTTGAATTGATAGTTAGTGCTTGATTTTCTAGAGAGAGCATTTTTTTCAAAAACCTATTTGTCGCATTTCGGCAATCATTTCTATGGCGGCGGAGGATCGTCGGCCATCGTCTGCTGCTGGAATAGTGGAGGATCTTTGTCCGCTGTCAGGTGGTTCATGGGTTCCTTCATATTCTATTTTGAATTCTTCTACTCCTACTTTCGGAGGTGGTTCCATGGGCTCTTTGGCAGGTTCTTCAGTCCTGGATGTTCAGAAGAAAGGATTTAAGGGAAAACCTTTAATTATTAATGAAGGAGGTTTGTTGGCGTCTAAGAAGATTCTTCCTGATATTGGTAAAGGTAAAAATGTTGTGGTTGAAAGTGATTTTAAAAGCCCAAAGATTTCTGGATTTGGCAAATCTATGAGGGATGCTGTGGTCGCTAATGCTGAATTATCGTCCTCATCCGAAATGAAGATTTTCTTGAATAAGTTTGGAAATTCTAGTTCTGTTGATGGAAATACTGGAGGTTCTGTTTCAAATATTATTAATTCGGCTGGTCATTCTTGTATTTCTGAGGCTAAGATTGATGATGTTGATCGATGCATCCTGGGTGTTCATAATTTGGATAAGCCTGCTGTTGATGTTAAATGCTCTAATCATATTGCTGAGGATCTTGGTACAGTTCGCCAATGTGAATCCGGAGATTTCAATTTGTGCGATCATGGTGGTGCTAATTTAGATTTACCTAATTTGAAGGATCATGGGGTGAACGTTTTGCCTAATGCTTGGAGCAAGAAGACTAATATTAGAGTTATTGATTTGGATTATGGGTCTTGTTTGACGGAAGATGGTTCAACTATGAAGTTACATGCACAGAATGATTTGGAGAATTCGAAGAAGCTTCAAAATGCATTGGTAATTAAAGTCTTTGGTGAAAATTTTCTGTTCCATGTGATTAGTTTGGAGTGGAGGAGGCAATGGACTGAGTTTGGCAAATTTCATCTGACTATGCTAGGTTTGGGGTGGATTTTATGTTCTTTTAATAATTCTGAAGCCAAGGATTTGATCTTGTCTAATGGACCTTGGTATGTTAATGGACATATCATTGGTATGGATAAATGGTCTCCAAAATTTTCTCCTACTTCTTTAAAAGGGTTATTTACTCCAGTTTGGCTAAGGATGCCTAATCTACCATTACAATGTTGGGATTGAATTAATGTATGCTGGATTGCATCAAAAGTTGGTACTCCTTATTTGATTGATGGGAATATGTTCCAGTGGGGGAGAAGGGAATTTGCCAAAGTTTGTGTTCGTTTTTTGTTGGATAATAAACTTCCCCTGGGTGTTTGGGTGGAGGGTAGTTCGGGTAGATTTTTTCAAAGGATTAAATATGAAAGAATCTCTAATTTAAGGTTGGGGTTATTTAATATGAAAGATTGACCACTACAAAAATAGTTGTCCTGAGTTAAGGTTGGGAGTTCATCAGGTTGGTGCTAATCAATCTGAGAGTCATTGTACTGGTAATGTGGAAGACCCTTCTACTAAATCTCCTGAGAGTTGTGGGGATGGTATTGTTGGGAACAATGATTCTAGTTATGGACCTTTGATCCATTTCAACTATGGGAAGAGGAAGTTCAAGGACTCGGATATGAGGAGGTTGGGTCAAAATGCGGTGATAACTAATGGGTTGAAGGTTATTGATAAAAGGAAAGCGATTAATGGTGGAGGTTTGCTGGTTGCGGATGGTGTTGTTCCAGCTGCTTCTCTAGCAAAAGCAGATACAGTTGGGGGAGTTTCTGTCAATGATTCTGGAGGTGTTGCTTTAGCTGTTTCTCTAGATATAGTAGATACTATTCGGGATGTTTCTATCAAAGATGTTACGGGTTCTGAGCCGGGTATAATTTGCAATTCTAATTCTAATTCTTTGATCATTCTTACTGATTGTAATAAGTAAAATGTTTTATATGGAGTTGATGAGAAGGGGGAGTTAGATCTTTCTGTTGATGGTTGTGCGTCTTCTAATCTTGACAACTCTGTTGGTGGAGATGGAGGAGGTATGGGGTCTCCAGAGAGAAAGTTGGATGCTATGAATTGTAGAGTTTCGCCTGGATCAGAGTTCAGGGAAGGGGGTTCTTCGTTGGTAAAGAAGAAACTTGCTAAAGAACTTAAAGGACTGGGTCCTATTAAGTTAATTCCTAGGAGTAGGAAATTGGATGGGGATATTATAGATAAAGTGGGGGATTCTTCCCCTTTAAATCATTGATGTCATCAATTGCCTTTTGGAATTGTAGAGAAGCTAGAAAAAGGCAAGCTTCTCAATATCTAAAGGATTTTGTTAAGGAATATGATATTTTTTTGTGGCTTTGCTGGAAACTAAATTAACTTCTATTGATAAAAGTGAAGTTAATTCGCTGATTGGAGTTGATTGGGGTTTTTATCATTTTTTTGCCTGATCCATCTAGAGGAATTCTTATGCTATGGAAGTTCAATATTGCTTCTTTTTCTATTTTGGAAGCATCTTATCAATTTGTTATTGGTGAGTTAGATATTCTTAACAAAGGTGTGTGGAGGATTTCTTCTGTTTATGGGAACAAAGACATTAATAAAAGGAGGGATCTCTGGAGGAAGCTGGAGCTTTATTCTTCAAAAGACATGCCTTCGGTGGTGGGTGGGGATTTTAATTATTTATTATCTAAGGAGGATAAAAGGGGAGGGAAAAGGTTTATTTTTTTCTAAGGACCCAAAGAGATGAAGTCTTTTTTGGCAATTAATGATTGTCATGAGGTTGCTTGTGTTGGTCCCAAATTCACTTGGTGTAATAATAAGGTTGGAGGTGCTCGAATATTGGAAAGATTGGATAGGTGTTTCTTGATTCGTCAGCTTTCAATTCATCACATCGTATGGTGGTACGACATCTTGCTTGAGTTGCTTTAGACCATTGTCCGATTAGTTTAAACCTTTTGAAACATAATCCTAATGCTTATAGGATTATTAGATTTGAAGAAGTTTGGGCCTCATATCCTACATCTGCAACCATGGTGAGTAATGCTTGGAATAAGAGGGCTGTTGGGAGTTTTTTTAGAAATTCTTAACATTAAGTTTAAGAGAACCTTGAAAGCCTTGTATTACTGGAGTAAAGCAAAGCTTAGAGACTTCAATCAGTTGAAGGATTATTTTAAGAAAGAGATAATGGAGTTGCAGATGAAGGAATCTGATATAGGTGGCCTCTCGAATGAGGAGAGTTGGATTCTCAAGTCGAAGGTGAGTGAACTGAATATTACTATGGCTCGGTTAAACACTTGGTGGAGGCAACATGCTAAGGTCAAATGGATGGCGGAGACTGACATTAATTCTAAGTTTTTTAATTCTTTTGCCAGTGGGAGAAGAAATTCAAATTGGATTTACAAAATCAAAGATGATAATGGGTTGGTTTTTGATGATCAACATCACATTGAAGAGATCTTTTTGAAGTTCTTCAAAGATAAATGGAAGGCTAGGGTTTGTGTTCTTGAAGGATGGCCTTTCCCTTTGTGTTCGTTTAATGAAGATAATAGATCTTTATTGTGTAGGGATTTGCCGTTGGAGGAAGTAGTGGGAGTTGTGAATCAAGTTGGTGGTAACATTTCTCCTGGTAATGACGACATTTCCTATTCTTTTGTTAAAGCATATTGGGGTATCATTAAAGATGATTTCTGGAATGCTATAAACCTTTTTTTTTCTTCTTGGGTAATGAATGTTGATTGGAAAGAAACGTTAATTGTGCTCATCCCAAAGGTTGGTAATCCTATGGTTCCTTCCAATTACAGGCCTATAGTCTTTGCAAGATAATTTATAAGGTGGTTGCTAAAATTCTTTTGAATAGATTGAAAAGTGTTATTCCAAAACTCATTTCTGAAGAGCAAGCGACATTTCTAAATGGTCGTTCCCTATCGGAGCATGTGCTTATAACACAAGAAGTATTTCATAAATTTAGATATTCTAAATCTTCTAAAGGTTTAGTTTCATTCAAAATTGATATGGAGCAGGCCTATGATTGTATGGGTTGGCCCACTTTGAAGAAAGTTTTGGAATATTTTAGGTTTCCATCAAAATTCTCAAGTCTAATTACGAAATGTGTGGAAGATCCTAAATTTTTCGTGTTGATTAATGGTAATCCTTCTGAATGGATCAATGCAAGGAGCAAGTTCCGTCAAGGTTGTCCTTTATCCCCTTTTCTATTTGTTTTATGTTCACAACTATTATCTAATGCTCTAATTCAGAGAGGTGATTCTATTGGTGTTCAAATTCATCCAAATGCTCCGAAGATCTCTCATTTGCTATATGCAGATGATTTTGTTATTTTTTTTGAAGCTAATACTAAGATGGTGAAGGAGATTAAGGATATTTTTCTTGATTTTTGTGGTTGGTTGGGACAAAAGATTAATTTTAATAAATCTGTTATTCTTTTTGGTAAATCTTTTAAGAGGAGGAAGAAAAAAATCATTGGCCCTATCATGGGTTTTAAACCAGTGAAGGAGTTCAATTATCTTGGTGTGAAAATTGCATTGAGGAGGCTTGTGGGTGCTGATTTTTAGTATATTATAGATAAATCTATGAGGAAGTTGAATGTTTGGGGAAATAAATTTATCTCCTTAGCGGGGAAGTTTACACTTCTTAAATCGGTAATTCTCTTATTTCCTATTTTTCAATGTACGCACTCTCTTGTTCCTAAGGGTGTTCTTGATGAGCTTGACAAGATGTGTAGAAGTTTCATTTGGCATAAGTAGGATGGAAGATATGTACTTCATTATGTAAGTTGGAATGTTTTATGTAAGCTGATTAAGTGTGGTTGGCGTGGTCAAGTAAAGTGGGACCTTTGAGGTCGAAATTGACTTAGAAATTTCTTTAGGAAACTGATTCACTGCTCTATAAAACTCTTGATGCTAAATATGGCTCTCGGTTCTGGGATGATGGGTTGTAGAAGGTGGCATCAGCTTCGTGGAAGATCATTTCAGATGGGGCTAAATTTCTTAGTCCTATAGTTAGATGGAAGATTGCGGTCGGTAATTCTATTAATGTATTCAAGGATGTTTGGGTGTTTGATAAATTTATAAATAAATGGCCAATGTTTGTTGTGAATCAAGCAGTGATATTACAGTAGATAAGTTCATCATTGATGGAGGCTAGAATGTTGGTGAACTTCGCAATTTTTTTGGGGAGGAGCTGGTTTATTTGATATGTCAAATTCAGTTACATCATGAATTGTGTGAGGACAAGTTGGAACTTATTCATCAAGCATCTGGCAAATCTATTTCTGCTTTGGCTTATGAGGCTTCGGTGCATGAACATTCAGAATGTTTTTACTGAAAATGGATTAAGAAGCCAAAGCTTAATTCACGGGTGGAGGTTTTCTGGTGGCGAATGTTCTATAATGCTATTCCAACTTTTCAATTTCTAACACATAGAAGGCTGCAAGATGTTAATACATGTCCTAGAGGATGTAATGTGATAGAAGACCAAGAAATTGTGACTATTAAGCGCGTGAAACTGATTGAGGTAATCCAATGGTTGAATAAGTGGGGCTTTGGTATTCCTACGTTCAATTCGTTTGAAGAATGTTGTAGTTGGTTGAATGATCTTATTTCTAAGAACAGTTTTTTGGGTTAATTTATATTGCTTTGTGATTTATTTATCTTAGAAGGATAGGAATAAGATTTTACATGGAAGTAATGAAGGAAGTACTATGGTTATTACTGCTAACTCAGTTAGTTATGCTTTGGTTTCTTATTCTACTGGTTTATTAAGCTCGGGCCACTAGGGTGTTAACCAGTCTCAAAGGCTGTTCAATCATTGGTACCCTCCTTCTCCCGATTGGATCAAGGTAAATGTGGATGCTTCTTTACTACCTTCGTATAAAGCTGGTGTTGGAGGTGTTTTTCGTGATTGCAAAGGAAGATTTCTATTATCCTTTGGTCGTAAGTGTTTACATTGGGATGTATCACGGTTGGAGCTTTTATCTATCCATTCTCTTAAGAATTTCATTCAAGATTGGATGTTCAAATATAAGAGAATTATCATTGAAGGGGATAATTATAATATTATCAAATTTCTTCAAGATTCATTGAGGAAGATGGATGTTTACAAGGGTGGATGTTGGTTGGATGACCTTGCTTTTCTCAAGGATTTCAATCATGTTATTTTCAATTGTACTTATAGGAATTGTAATAAATTAACATATTTGTGTGCTAATTTTGCTCTTTCTAGTAATTTTTTGGGGATGATATTAGTTTGAATAATGTTCCTTCTTCCTTTCTTAGTTTGTTAAAGGAGGAATGTGATAGTATTGTTTAGTAGCTTGTAATAGTTTTTTTAAGTTTAATGCATTGGCTTTGCATCTTTAAAAAAAAAAAAGAATTGATAGTTAGTGGTTTGAAAGACTTGGTTAATAAATATAAGGGTGAACAAGACCCATTTCCCTTTAATGAACACAAAGTCATTTTGAGGCACCTTCGTATTTGTGAATAATTCTTATATGACCGAGTCTATTATAGGTCGGGTTAGACTTACTAGGACATCCCAGTTTTTGTTGACTATCAGGGCCACTATCATTGCTCCTGGATTAAGGGAACTTTGCTCTAAGATGATAGTTTTATGGATTGTAAGGCTATTATATCTCTCCTCTACAAGTTCATGTACAAACCTCCTGGCATTATAGGAGGTTGACCTTAACCTCTTCCCACTTGCAACTGGTTTTGGGGCAATTTGAAATGATTTGAACGAGATCACACACAAACACTAGAGGGTAGGCTTAAAATGGTGAATGAAATAAATCAACCAATTTTCCTATATAAAATGACTAGCATTGTGGCACTGAACTAAGTAGCACTTCAATGCTAGTTCAATTTGTTCAATGGTAATACAAGTATTATAGTGCTGAAGTCTGATAGTGTTGTGGCTGGAACTTATGATAACATGCTTTTTTATTATTCCACTACTATGGTGCTTGACTTGTATTAACGCTGCAACACTCAAAGAGACCGTCGCCGCGGTGCTTCAACTTCCTTAATAATCAATTTAATTAAGCACATGGATGCTCTAATGGTTTCTAAGATCCCGATTGCAATGCCCCAAAATTTGTTGCAACTCAGGCTCCTGAGTTTATGATTTTGATGATAACAAATATTACTGATTGCATTTTTGTGTCTCCTAGCATTTATATTGTGTATTTACTTTTGTGTGTACCAACATTTTAGGTATGTCATACACCATTCAATGAAGATTCAGGGCTCAAGATTGAGTAGAATAGGATATGCTAAAAGGGTATGTAAAATTTATTTATGTATTTTTCAATTTCTTGAGTCAAGTCCTGTAAAGGTATATGCTAACCTGGTGACCATGCACACACACACACTCATGGGAGTGAGATAGGGAGGAAAATTAGAAGAGTAATTTTCTGAACTAATTGTAGTATATGATAGGTATCGTACAGTACGATGAGTTTATAAAAAAATTATTAAAATGATTGATTGTGATAAGTAAAGCAATTTAAACTAATAGTACTGGACTATCATGATCGTACAGGACGATCAGTTGAAATCATGATCTTAGCTGCCAATGATAATTTAGACAATATTTTGAAATACAAATTATGTACTAATCATACTGTATGATAAGTATCATACTGTATGATATAATCAAGTCTTGCCTAAATTAGTCATGTAATTAGGGATCAAATTTAGATTAATTGGTCCAGTAAGATAGTACTTTACGATTCTACAAATCGTATTATACGACGCGATCTTAGCATGGGACGATATTTTATCATTGACAATCATATGGGATGATAATCCAATTTGATTGTACATATCGTACTAGACGAAGATCATATCATACTGGACGATTGGCTTAATCAATTGAACAGATCGTACAGCTCCTTACTCTTCATACAATACTAATAGGGATATTTTGAACTAATCATATCGTACGACCATGGATCATATTATACAATCAGAGTCGACAGATTTGAGTTTTTAGGATTTTTTAAGCCCTCTATTTAAACTTTCTCATAAGACTTTGTATGAGTCTTTTTGCCATTCACTGAGTTTTTTTTTTTTTTTTGAAGAAAGCTTGAAAAGAGAGCCTAGAGCTTGGGAGAGAAAGGGTGGAGTTTATGAGAGAGGGAGAAGATCCTTATGAGTTTCAAGAGAGTATGAGAGGGAGTTTCACACGGTTGCTCCGATGAACTTGCACCTGAGTTCCTCTATGTGTCAAGGTTTATCTTGAGGGAAGCTTTGGGAAGAAGATCTCTTTGGTGTCAAAGGACTCGGTTACTCCACCGCATCGGGGAAGGTGAAAGTGATTCCAGGTTCTTTGCCTCACCAAAAGGGTGAAAATGAATTCATGTTCTCTGCCTCACTGGGAGGGTGAAAAGGATTCCAGGTTATTTGCCTCACTAGGAGGGTGAAAAGGATTCCATGTTTTCTACCTCATCAAGAGGGTGAAAAAGATTACAGTCCTCTATCGCACCGGGTTGGTGGAAGAGATTTTGTAAGGGCTTTTTTGCCTTGCTCTGGGGGCAGAAAGGAGAGACACTATATTGATAGTGTAATACTCGGCGTGAACTCCAGGGGGTGGATATAGGTCATTGTTTGACCGAACCACTATAAATCTTTGGTGTATTTATTCTGATTTTTTACTTGCATTTTACTTTTCTACACTTTTTAATTTGCTAAGATTGCATGATAGATTTATTTCTGTGATAATTGCTTGGTGAAAATCTATGATTGATAGTACGTTGTGTTGATTAAATTGTCATCACCATTATTGAAACTTTTGAAAAGTTTATTAGATTTTGCATTAAGAGATAGCTAATATTGCTTCCACATTACTGTGCTTAGGGACAATTCACTTAGGCTTAACATTCTTATCGAACTTTCAAAATCAAATTTGAAAGAATTATTTATTTTAATCTCTAATTAATTTACCATAGATTCAAAAAAAAATCATCAATATAAATCAATCTAATGGAAGCAACTATAAAATATATACATTAAAATATAAAAATTATATTCATTTCTCAAAATTCATGTATGAAAGTTCAAATTTGAGTTACTAGATCGACTTGAACTACAAATGCACACCAAGAGGGGGGTGAATTGGTGTTTAGAAAAATTCCCTTTAAAAATTATCCCTATAAAAATATTTTAATTCAGTGAAAAATAATATGACAACAACGATCTAAATAAAATTTTATTTTGATTTTAAACAAAACTTGCAAAGAAAAAAAATATTTTTCAATTTTTGATTTCTGAATTTTTTATTTTTCTTTTTAAGAAAAAAGAAGATATAGGTTTGATGCACAGTGAAACTCACAAATCATAGATTTTGTAATAAGTAAAGATGCAAGAAATAAAATGCAAAAAAGTAAAAGCAAAATCAAGAACAAACTCACCAGAGATTTATAGTGGTTGGATCACCCTTGACCCTACGTCCACTCTCCTAAGTCCTTCACTCTGAATATTACACTAAAACTTAGTGACTCTCATTTTGCCCTCATAGCAAGGTGGAGAAGCCGTTACAAATCTCTTCCACCTCTTCAGTGTGGCAGAGTAGCTGAATCCCTTTCACCTTCCTAGTGCGGTGGAGAAGTTGAATCCCTTTCACCTTCCTAGTGCAGTAGAGCAGTCGAATCCTTCCCACAAAGAGACTCTTCCTGAAGTTTCCCTCAAGCAAATACACTAACCTTGGAGGAAGAAGGTACAAGATCACCCAGTAACCATATGTAGAAACCCCTCTCACACACTCTTATTCCCATAAGAATGTTCTCCCTCAAAGCCTGACCTCTCTCTCTCCCAAAGAAATACTCCCTCTTCGAACCCTTCTCACAGAAGCTCACCCTGAAAAAAATGGCAAAAGATTCCCTAAGATGATTTAGGGATGATTTTTAAACAAAAGGCTCAAATTAAGCCTAAATTTTAAGTTAGTTGACTCTATTCATACAATATGATCAAGGATTGTACGATACGATTAGTTCAAAAAGTCCTAGTTCTTTCAGTACGATGGACGAGTCACAGTACGATCTATTAAAATATAGTATACTGATTATATAGCTCAATACTTGGATCAAACGATACAATTATTTCATTCTTCTTAAGATCGTATAGGATGATCTACAGGATGTTCAAACATTATCTCTACCAATTGTCTAGTACAATTAGTATCATATTGTCTGATTAGTTTAATAAACCAAGGTTTATTTAGGATGGTCTTGGGATGATCAAATTTCAACTCTACCAATTGTCCAGTACGATCAACATCATACTGTACGATCGACCATATTAATTAAACCTTGGTTTGATAGACTAATCATAAGGATTAATTTTATATTTTAAATATCATATAGTATAAACAGTACAATATGATCAGTTTAAGGCCTCTGCTAAGTCGTTTACCCTTGGATTATATATGGATGAATAACACAAATCGATTTATGTCGATTAACAAATCTATAAATTTTGGTACTTCTAAAATCTGGGTTGTTTTCTAAGATTATGTGTCGCGGCACACCAAATTTATAAATGATGTTATGGGTAAAGATATTGATCATGTGCTTAGAGATGACTTCTATGAATGGAGCCGCTTCCACCCACTTGGAAAAGTAGTCAATTACTGCCAATATGAATCGTTGTCCACCTCATGATAGTGGATCGACCGGGCCAATTATATAAGTTCCCAACATTCAAATAGTTATGATGCCACTGTAGGGTGCAACAGATGCAACAGATGTGGCAATTGAAGTATAACATTACTGCAAATTTGACACTCATGGCATCTCTTAGCATGATCAATGAAATCGTTTACTATTGATGGCCAGTAGTAACTCATTCTTTTAATTTTAACAGACATTTTAACCTGATTGATGTACACGACAAAGTCTTTCATGAACTTATGCTACCACTTTCTTGACTTCTTTGGTCCCTAAACACCTCAACTAAATCTTGTGGAAAGTTCTTTAATATAGTGTGTTGTTGACAAACATATACCGTAATGCTATTTTCCTGATTTGCTCAGCTAACGATTTATCTATTGGGAGTTTGCTTTGTCTGAAATAGTCAATGAAAGGTTGCCTCCAATCATCTTGTTCTACAACATCTAAGCAATACCACCATGATTCAAAGGCTTTACTAAATTTGCATCTTCTTTTGACTGTTTGATATTCATCTGATTGACTTTCAGAAACGACTTGTTAGGGAGGTTGAGGATCAACTAGAATTATATCATATTGGCTTGGATTTGATAACCCCTCTACTTGTGGGAATTGTAAAATTTTTTGCTCTAAAATTCGACGAGTGTGGACTCCAATCAACACAGGTCCGTCATTCTTATTTGTCTTTTTTTAGCCAATTTGACTAGACAATCTGTTTTGCTATTTGGAGCCCGGGAAATTTGAGTTAATTTGACGGTATAGGATTACGTTTTCCCATGAAGAAGGAATTGAAATCAACCTTTTCCATTATTTTGAAACATTTTTTAGTATGCTATAGGATTCATCTTGTTTTAGAATTTGATTTTTGAGTTAATATGTAATGAAAATTCTCATATTAATAAAAGTTACATTTTCCCTGTCTCCATATTACTTGTACAAATTCTACATGAATTTCTAACTACTACTAAGTTTATCAATATGTGTATGCACTACATCTTTAAAGGGATCTATCAATCATTAGTGGATTCAACTCAACAATTTTCATGGTGAATTATATTTATTAAGCAAAAGCCTTTGATCAATAGTATCAAATGAAGAACCAAATAATTGGTTAATTTAACTTAACTCATTTCATAACAAGTTATGATTATCGAGCAAGGTTACAACTAATAATCCTTAAAAATAATCAAAATCTTTGGTGATTACCAGCAAAATTCCAACCGATAATCTTCTCAATATGATACTAGTTTTATCAAGAACTTAGTCAACAAACTAACAGATGGTAAAGATAATTTGGTGGATTCACATGCCCTTGGCAATAACTCACGAAATTTTAAAGAAAAATCCATTAACCTGCAATCAGACAAGAGTTCAACATATTTGAAACAAATTTATTGCTCTTAATTCACCAACATCGCATCATTTACAGCTCTTAATTCACCAACATCGCATCATTTACAAGTTCATAAGACATAAGTTATTCTCAAATAGTGATCTTTGCATCATTTCCGGTCAATCCTTTACCAAAAATTTAGGCAACATAACAACATAATGATTTCAAATGATAACTTACATTTTAATTCTATGAATATCTTTCAGGATATGCAAATGATATCACAATTTATAATAATTTCTATCCATCAAAATAACTCAAAATAGCTAAATAAAGATATCTTTGCAGCTACTATAACAACAACAACACCTTTATCTCAACAACCCTAAACCTTAAATCTGTGCAACTAATACATCAAAATATAAAGCCAATTTAAAAATTCCCAAATAAAGCCCAAATATATATACAAACTATAGTCCATAAAGTCCACTCATACAAACATTCATCTAAGAATCTCAAGGATTATATTACATAGCCAAAATTATAAATACATCTAGGAATGGAACATAACATATTACCTTACAATTCCAATTCCTTACTTTCTTAGCCTTGACCTCTTTGCCAGACTATTGATTCTTCAATGTCAACCTGAAAATTGCAAGGGGTTGAGTCCATTATACGATTAGGTAATCCCTAATTCAAAGCATAAAGCATATCTCACCGGTTTATCAGAGGATTATACAAATAGCAAATCAGGATCATTCACTTTATAAATATTAATACCACGTCACGTTTTATGAAATTTTAAGATGATTTCATCATGACATACCAAAATAACATACTAATAGATGGTCTAGATAATGAAACAATGATTCAATAATTTCACGATGTAAAAGTATTCAAATCAAATAATTTGTTTTAGCACGTATTAAAAGACATCTAGAGTAATTCAATCAATTTGATTTAAGAAAAAAATTTGTATTTAGACATAGTATTCTTAGTGAAGGGCATTTTAAGCCTTGTATTTTATCATATTTGATCAACACACTCAAATCTTCAAGATAACTGATCAAATTAGATCACCAAATTGTTGTTTGTACATCAACATCAATGGCCTCAACCTTGCAACTAAAAGTGGTAACCTATGTTGCACCGATACAGATACGGCGACACGGATACGACACGATATGGATACGGGACACACCAATTCTTAAAAATACAAGATACAGGTATGGTGCGACATGTCATTATAATTTATATATCATACATAAAAATTAAGAAAGCAATTAGAGCATAATATTTGAAACGACAAAATAAATAAATAAATAAAAGCAACATCATTTGTAGCCTTGTAGCTTGTAATTTCAAAATAAAAGTAAGCATTAAATGTCTAGTACAAAAAAAAATCATAAACAAAAATTGGCTAGCACATGAAGTTTCAACTATTCAATATAAGGGATAATAGAATTAGCTTCTTCAGTGGCTTGTCTTTGAACTTTTATATTAGCTTCAATCGACATCCCTTCCCTGTATCATTGCCTATATTTACTTTCGCTCGCAGCCGCGAAAGTAAAGACGAAATATGCATCATTTTTTCAATTTTTTTTTTGTTTTTCAAAGGGACGTGTATTCGATACGCATGTCCTTTTGAAATTAAATATTATTTTAATTGAATACGGCTTTGCCGTATCCGACACGTATCGGTGTCGTATCGGATGCGTATCCGTATCCGACACGTATCCGATACAGCAAGCCTTCATAATAGGTGCATCGGTGCAACATAGGTGGTAACATAGAAAAGTACTTGCGTGGAAAATGAACTTTTTTCGAAATAAAAGGATGGTAGCATATCTCTATTGTGAAAACCCTTAAATAAAAAGAAGCTAAACTCTTGAATATCGAGGCACCTTTTGGTGTAATGGTTGAAATTTCATTAAGAAACTCCAAAGTTAAACGTGCTAATGCGGGACCAAATCTAGGATGGCTGACCTTCTAGAAAGTTACACCAACAGGACAAAACCATAAGGACATTAGGTCAAAATGAACAATACATCAATAGTAAAGAGTTTGGGCTATTACAAAATGATATTAGAGTAATACACCATCTAAAAGATGGGAACTAGGTGTCATACAGGATAAAGTGTTATGTCATAGGAGACACCTTGAACCTCATATGCCACAAAGTGCCACATGGTGGGAGCCACCACTTGAACTTGTAGGAGTCACCTCTGGAATCCTATCCACCTAGGTGGATGATTCAGGGATAAAAAAGGATACTGATGAGTATATAAGTTACTTAAGTGGGAGAGATTATGAAACTCCTTAAGTAAGAAGAAGCTAAACTCTTAAATATTAAGGTGTCTTTTGATGTAATTGTTGGAAACTTCAAAGTGTGTGCTCGTGAGGGAGAAATTCTGGGATGGGTGACCTACTAGGAAGTTACACCAACATAATAAAATTGTGAAGCCATTAAGCCAACACAGATAATACCTCAATAGTTAAAGAGTTTGGGCTATTACAAAATAGTTGAGTAGAATAATTCCATATGTAAAGTTAAATTGGAAGTATATATCAATGAAGAAGGCTACTTGAGAGCGAGAAGCAAATATTAGACACAATTTTCCTCACTTGTTTGACAAAGCATGGAGGTGGCGTATTCGGGGACAAAATTCTAGTAAAGAGGGAAGAATTGTGAAACCCAAATTTGAGTAGCCAAATTCTCCTCTTTCCATTATAGCAGATCTTGTGTTTTAAAGAAGTCAAGCTTTGGAGTTCGGATGCAGGCTATGGAGATGTTCGGGTAAGAGGAAAATAGAGGAAAAAAATAAGAAAAGGAAGGAGAAGGAAGAGGAAAAGGAATGAAAAAGGAAGAGGGAAAAACATGGAAAGAAGAAAAACAGCAAAGAATCCCATTAGTCTATATAGAAGAGAAATATAGAGGATTCAAATTGTGTATGAAAAGAGAAAATTGTGAGGCATGGTTTTTTTTTTCTTTTAGCATTAACACAATTTAACACTGCCATTGTCAGGTCCTAAGTCCTGGATGAGAAAAGTGGAGGGTTGCGTTAGGTAGTCGACAGCCAGCATAAAACTTGTCGAATAACCATGACATGAATCCATTAATAAATTGTGTTAATACTAGGGCGTTCCCTGGAAGCGACACGCTGTATGGTCTGAATACAGTGACAAGTGTGCAAGGGCCGCTACATCGGCGCCCGGGTGCAGTGTTAAATAGGCAAGGGTTCCCACATCAAGGACGGATGTGGACAAAAAAGCTAGTCCATGATAATATTATTAGGATAGGAACTTGGAATATAGGTTCCCTTACAGGAAAATTAATGGAATTAATAGATATTATGATTCATAGGAAGATAAAAATTCTGTGCATACAGGAAACTAAATGAGTTGGAGAGAAGACTAAGGAGATTGATAGTTTAGGATTTAAAGTATGGTATTCAGGTAAAAGTCGTACTAGAAATTGTGTAGGTGTAATTATAGATAAGAGTTTGAAGGATAATGTTATAAATATTAATAGAATTAGAGATAGAAGTATGGCTTTAAAGATTATTGTTGATGCTAAGATTATTAATATTATAAGTGCTTATGCTTCTCAAGTAGGTTTGAATATGTGTTCAAAATTAAAATTTTGGGATAACTTAAAAGAATTAATTCAAAAGATACCTCCTGAAGAAAAAATTTTTATTGGAGGAGATTTAAATGGACATGTTGGTAGAGAGGTAGATGATTTTAAAAGCATTTATGGTGGATATAGATTTGGAACGACTAATGAAGGTGTTAAGACCATATTATATTTTTCTTTAGTTTATGATTTTTTAATTGCTAATATCTTATTTAAGAAAAGGGATGAGCATTTCATCACTTATAAGAATGGTTATAGTAAAACTTAGATTGATTATTTTCTTATAAGAAAAGTAGATCGTTTAGATTGCAAAGATTGTAAAGTTATTCTGAGTGAAAGTTTATGCACCCAACATCGCTTATTAGTTTTGGACTTTAAGATGAAGGGGCATAAAATAAAAAATAAAGTAAAACGATTTTCTAGGATTAGATGGGGGCATTTAAAGAATAGTAATAAAAATACTTTTGAGAGTAAGATTTTAGATTCTAAAATTTTGTTTGTGCATGAGAATGCTAATGTTATGTGAGAAAAAGTGACTAGTGATATTAAAAATATTGCAAAAAATGTGTTTGGAGTATCAAAGGGAAAAGCCCCTAATAGTAAAAATAGCTGGTGGTGGAATTCAATTGTGCAAGAAAAGATAAAAAATAAAAAGATTTGTTATAAAAATTGGTTTAGATGTAAAAATTCTGATAATTGAAAAAGATATAAAGAGGCATGTAAGGATTCTAAAAAAGCAATATGTGATGCAAAGATCTTAGCTTTTAATGATTTATTTAATAGATTAGATACTAAGGAGGGAGAAAGATATATGTATAAGCTAGCGAAATAAAGAGATATGAGTAGTAAGGATTTAATTCAAGTGAAGTGTATTAAGGATAAAGATCAAAAAGTACTTTTCTTAGAAGATGATATTCAACAAAGGTGGATGAGATATTTTGATAAACTTTTTAATGAAGACTGTAAGAATACGATTGACTTTAGTGACCTTAGCACCCTAAATGAAAATAAAGATTTCTGTTTTTATCGGGGTTTTAGTAAAACAGAAGCTAGAGAGGCTTTAAAAAAAATGAAGTGTGGAAAAGCTGTTGGACCTAATGATATCCCAATAGAGGTGTGGAAATGCTTAGGAGATGAAAGAATTTCTTGGCTAACTAAACTTTTTAATACTATTTTGAAGACTAAAAAGATGTCAGAAGAGTGGAGAATGAGTGTATTGATTCCTATTTATAAGAATAAAGGTGATGCACAAGATTGTGCGAATCATAGAGGAATTAAGTTAATGTGTCACACTTTAAAACTATGGGAGCGAGTTATGGAGCATAGGTTGCGGCGTGATACAAATGTTTCTCAAAATCAATTTGGATTCATGCCGGGTAGGTCTACTATGGAAGCCATACATTTATTGAGAGGTTTGATGGAGAAATATATGGAGAATAAGGAATCTACATATGATATTTATTGATTTAGAGAAAGCATATGATAAAGTTCCAAGAGAAGTGCAATTGAGAGTTCTTGAAAAGAAAGGAGTTAATAATACTTATATTCAAATCATTAAAGATATATATGAAGCAGCTATTACTTGTGTTCAAACACAAGGTGGTTTGACCAAGTATTTTCCTATTTCGATTGGATTACATCAAGGATCAGCTTTAAGCCCATATATTTTCGCGTTAGTCATGGATGTTCTCACTAGACATTTATAAGAGGATGTACCCTAGTGTATGCTTTTTGCTGATGATATTCTTCTTATTGACAAGACTAGAGAGAGAGTTGAAGGTAAACTTGAAGTCTGGAGATCAACCTTAGAGTCTAAAGATTTTCGCTTGAGTAAATCTAAAACTGAATATATGGAGTGTAATTTTAGCAGTAATAGACCTAGTGAGGGGATCATGACTTTGGGCGATCAATCCATTAATAAGAGTACACGTTTTAGATATCTTGGATCTATTGTTCAGAGTGATGGTGAAATAGATGGGGATATTATCAGTAGTATTCAAGTTGGATGGTTGAAGTGGAGGAATGCATCGGGCTTGTTGTGTGATAGAAAAGTCCCCCTCAAACTTAAGGAAAAATTCTATAAGATGGTGGTGAGACCTGCAATGCTTTATGGTGAAGAATGTTGGCCATTAAAAGAGAAGTACTATACTAAGTTATGTGTTGCGGAGATGAGGATGCTCAGGTGGATGAGTGGATTTACCCTTAGAGACAGGATGCGAAATGAACATATACGTGAAAAGGTTGGAGTAGCTTCAGTGGAGGATAAGATTAGAGAGAGTCGCCTTAGATGGTTTGGTCACATAAAACGGCGGCCTTCCGATGACTCGGTTAGGAAAGTAGAGGTATTATATTTGACTTATGTTAAGAATGGTAGAGGTAGACCTAAAAAGACTTGGTTAGAAAATATTAGAAATGATCTTTCTTTATTAGATTTAAATGAGAATTTGACGTTGAACAGGACACAATGGAGAAAAAGGATTCATGTTGCCGACCCCACGTAGCGGGGCAAAGGCTTGATGTTGTTTTTTTTTTTTTTTGAGTAAATTAAGTGTAATCATAAGTAATTCTAAGATCTGGGTAGACATTTGTATGAACTTGTCAAATTAATCGATCTGGTTGGTGTAGGTGGCTTACACATGCAAGAGATTGCGAAGTGTCTGGATTGGGGGGGAAGCTCATTACGGAGGTAAGATATGTAATTTTGTTAATACAGTAGATGAGTATAATTGTGAATAGTCTGTATACAACAAAAACAACAACAACATCAAGCATTTAACCCACTATATGGGGTCGGCTACATGAATCCTTTTTCTCCATTATGTTTTGTTAAGAGTCAAATTCCCATTTAAAACTAATAAAGAAAGATCAATTCTAAGATTTTCTAACTAGGTCTTTTTAGGTCATTGTGTCCTATAAATAGTGTGTATACATGAATTTTAAATTAATTATGTATGATTTCTATTTTGCACATTTTTTAATCAGCCTGAGCATAATAGTGTGATGCATGCAGATTCTATTCTTTTATGATGCCCTTTGAAATTCTGTCACTATGAATTATGACATGCGATCTATATAACTATACATGCTTTTATACTGATACACATTACAGCCAAATCATGTATGTACATATTTATATATACAAGTAACATATAGTGGGTTGTTGTAAGAAGAAAGAAAACAACAATGATTAAATAAGCTAGAGAAAATGTCATGTTAGGTGATAGACGGGTGGAGGCAATGCGACCCAGTAGAGGCAATGTGATATTGGTATGATGAAGTTTACCAGCTATGAGACCTACAAGTTATGGAGCATACGGGTTATAGAGGCAGTACGACCTTAGAAGCCAATGCGGTGTAGATCTAAACCTAAACATTTAAATATAATATTTTCTAAGGCTGAAAACGAAAGGATATGAAATGAACAAAAAATTATAGCTATGATTACACATTTGGATTGTATGATTTACTGATCGTATGCAAATGCAATTGGTTTTAAGTAATGCTATTGATATTATATGATATATAATTGAATGCATAATATAGGTGAACATAGTTCTTACATATTGCACTGTAGGTGATACATACCCTGTATATTCCCTATTATAGTTATTGTAGACTTGAATTGCTTACATGCTCTTCTTACATGCACAATTTGATTTACATGTTGATACTGACATTATACGTTACTTCATACAACTTGATTTCTGTATTAGTGTTGTAGATTATAAGGGTATCAACCGTATTTGATTATAAGGGTACTGAGTAGAGAAATTAATTAGAGTCTAAATGCTTCAAGTGTAATAAGATAAAGATATTTCTTCTCCCTTAAATTTATTATTCCATTGGCTCTTCCTTTTCTCCATGCTCTCTTCACTCTTTTTTCTTCTTCTCTTTTTCCATAATCAGTAACTTTGAATATAGTTTTGCAAGTCAAACTCATATAGAACTCTCTAAAAAGCCTCGGCATGAGTTGAAACAATATGGACAAACACCATGCAAACAAAATAGGATATCAAAATTTAAAAGTTCTATTTGGATAGCATGCATCAATGTACATAGATGAACCAACAACTACGTTGATTTTCAATAACAAGGACTACATATGTACATCATTGCACACGGCTAAATCAACTTGGCCAATTGTTAAAAGCCAGGAGCTAGAAACTATTTTAAAAGCCATGAAAAGAATAGAACATAAAATTTTCTGATATACATGATTTCTGTCATCATACAAGTACCCTGCCATGTGATCGAAGGCAATTCAATCAGAAATGCCAGAAACATTAACTAGAATGGCTTAAAAAAAATAAAATAAATGATGTGAGCAACAAATTGCTGTCTATTAACAAGAAAGTAATCAAGAACAAAGTATAGAAAATGGCTACAATCTACAACAACAAATAGGTAAAATAAGGAGGCTTTGCTTTATAAGGAAATAGTAGTGCTAAAAATTTTAACAAAATCATTTTTCTACCACGCCAAGAAATAACTCATTAAAAGGATGCAAGTATAAAGCAAAATGAGTGCAAACAATTCAAATTAAAATGTTCAGGACTGAAGCAGGGTTAAAGATCAATGACAGTTCTCATTCAACACAACGTCATTTCACAAATTAGTAAATACGCTATGTTATAAGACAACACAATCTCCACATGAATTTTCATACAATAAAAGTATGAAAGATTCTAACCTCATACATACGAAAGCAACTTGAAGTAGATCACAATATAAATAGAGAGTGATAACATAGCCAGGATATGCTGCCAGAATAACAGAGCTGAAGCTTCCTTTACAGCATAACCCCTCAAGCTTGCGATTGCTCCCAACAAGATAGCACTTGGCATTGTATACTGTAACAGAAGAACAAATCTGTACATCTGACCTTCTTGTAGCAAAAGATGTAACTTATCCGCTAAAGCCACCACCCCTATTCCAATAAATGGCAGGATCAAAAGCCTTGCAATAATGATACCAACTGTAGTTCTGATGCCAAGAGAAGAATCATTTGGTCCTTCTGCAAGTATGCCTCCAAGAACTAGCATCACCGAAGGGACAACTGCCCCAGCCAAGATCTCCAAACTGTCAGTAAAAAATGATAGTGGAGCATCACTCCCAAATGCAAAATCCCTAAATGTAGGAACCATCCCAACAATAATTGCCAGCAGAGATGCAATTGTTGGTGGCTGAAGAATATGCCGGATAGGAGTCTCTTCAGCAACAATTCTCATCCTCCGAACAACCTTCGGTTCTGCCAAGCAGCTTATAGACCTTGGACTGCTCGGAGCACGTACACCTCCCTCTTCGTTTAGATCAATATCAGGGAAGGTATTTTGTGATGACCCTGAGATACTAGCAAAGACCCTTGCAATGAAAGGAGTCTTTGAATGCACTATTTCCTTTTCCTGCATACCAGGCCACTCAGCTTCTTGGAGCAGAGGCCTGCTGATATTACTAATAGCATGCTCTTCCGCAATCTCATTTTCCTCATCCACGATTTCACAATAGACCATTGGGGGCTCCATCATATGGTATACCAAGGTATACACAAGAACTACTGCAACCCACTGGGCGAAAGAGACATAGGCAATCCCTGTCCGATTACAATCAGGGCCAAAGGGATGAGTTGGGCTGTCGCATACTGATCCAATAATAGCAATCGGGAGATTTCCCGTGTTGCCAAAGCCAGTCATGATCACCGTCAACCTAAAGAACTGGGGTGGAGGTCGGAAAATGATTGCCACAACATACCCAAGAACACAGCCAATCATCGTGCTAATGAGCACATTAACCGGCACAAACCACCACCGAAGAGCCTCTTCCAAGGTGATGGATTCGCCAAGCTGTACAAATATGAGACATGGGAGGAAGAGAGCGAAGACAAGCTTGCTTAGAAGCTTGAAAGTAGCACGGGGAACCATTTGGGTTTTGGGGTGTGCTAGTATGAGGCCAATGACAGTAAGGGTTAAAAGCTTCATAAGCGGCATCACAGCAGATAGCCAATTCTCGTTCCCTTGCTCTGTTTTGCTGGCCATAGAGGAGAATCTCCCTAATTCCAATGGAAGCTCAAATCTGAACGGGATGCAAATGATTTGCAAACCCAAGTGTTTGCATATATTCCAATATTTTCAGAGGAAAGCTGAAACACAGAAAACACAGATCTCAATAATTTGTTTCAATATCTGTTCATAACGACAAAAGAGTAATCATCAATCAAAGAAAAAAGCAGAACGGACGAAGTGAATATCACCAAAACCAAAATAGTAACCAGAACAATGGGTGGTGGAGGCAGAGACGGGAGATGGCGAAGTCCAAACCACATATCTGAGATCGAGCGGCATCACCGCAACAATATTTCACCGTATTTGTATGCCATCTGTGCTCAGCGACATGTTGTCGCTGTTTAGGGTTTAATGATTGGTTTGTTACAGTGAATCTGAGAAGGCGCATCGAGCTTCATCACAAAAAAAAAAAAATCCGCCTCATCCAAATCAAAATATCTCATACACAACCACCAAATCACGCCTACGATTCGAAGATGAAGAATTGATCCATCCAGCGGCAGATATATTAAATCAAAAGGGGCTTTTTTCGTAATTTCGGGTCTTATTTATATGTATCCGAGAACTAGGTTTGAGTTATTTTTTTTTTTCGTCAAGAAAATACGGATCTTTAGTAGCGGCGTAGCCAAATTTTTTTTTTCTGTGAATAGTTTATTTATTTTAAAAATATTCTTAATTTTTTATTAGAGTTATTATTATAAAAATATAAATTATATAATAAAAAAACCGTACTACTATACTCATCTATAATAATTTTTACACAAATTTACTTGACTGCATATTACCATGCTCTTTTTTTGAAAAAATTTGGGACAGAGCCCAATTCATTAAAGAAAAATGAAGTTATATGTGTAAAAGTGTAGTTACATGTGCAAAAATGAAAATAAATAATAAAAAAAATTGGGAAACTAAAAGAAGCTATAGGTGCAGCCACTAAAAATGAGTTATGCTCAATAACAAGGCATATGATCACACATTAAGAGGGTGAACCCAAAAATGATCTTGCATCATAATATAAAACATGAAAGGCCTATTAGAAGAATAAAAATGGGTAAAAACCCCAATGTTTGGACTTAAATTGAATTTGAGATAAGCTGTCAGAAATCAAGAGATGACCAGGTTTCCCCTGGTTGCCGAGAAGAACATCCAAGGGGAGTAGTTTGGAGTGAAGGGAAGATCATCATTGTCCAAGGTAGCCAAAAATCCCACAAGACTAGAGATAAAAAGGAGAAGGGTCATCATAACATAAGTCACAAAATCGGGCCACAACGCAAGAGGCAACAAATAGAAAATCCCACCAGTAGAAACAAAGGCCAGGAAACCAGCAACAAATCCAGACACCTAGCAATACCCAACAAAAACATAAACCGGTAATCTCAGAACAAGACTACAACAATCATGTCAAACATATTAATCCAGACTAGCAAATGATTTCTAGAGCAGGGAGACATATCCAAAACATGTAAAATTTAAACCAGCTCTTTAAGAGTATCCCAATTTTTCCATTTAGAGATGTTCAATCTGATTACTTTTTTTTTTTTCAAAACAATGGTAGTGACACTACCAATCGAGCCTCCAAACTTTTGATCATTCTGCTCATGCCAAATATGATAAACCGAGTAAAAATTCTTAATCTCAGAAGAGAAGCTAAGCAAGTCTCCAACAACCTCAAAAAGTTGAAGTAAATTCGATATGAGTAAGAAGTTTTTGACGATAGAGAGCAGTTGTGAGATAATGGAGAATGTAAAGTCACATTCAAAAAATAGATGTAAGGGACATTTACGAAGGGATTAACAAAGAGCATAGATACAGGAGACCTGAATGTTCCTCTTAGATAAACCATCTGCAGTTTTAAGACCCCAACGAATGGCCATCCAAGCATATGTAGAAAACCTCAAGACATGATGTTTGTGCCAAACAAATTTGTCCTAGCCACATAAAGACTCATCTTTATAGAATTTTATGATATAAAAGGAAAAAGAATTAGCAGCAGCATTATCCCAATTAAGGCACCTAGAAGAGGAATTGAGAATTGGAATAGATTCAATGAATTCCTGAGTAGTATTGTCCAAAGGAGGGAAAACCCAATTCTGATCAGCAATAAGATAGTTATGAAGAGAATTTGTTGGAAATTGAGCAAGGAAAGAGGGTTGTAGCTGCATATGAGATATACAGATACCCTTACACCAATGTTCCCAGAGCAAAGAAATGGGGACAATAGCAATAATAGTGAAGGAAAACTTAGCCTTAGTAAGAAGAGCGGAGGAGAAACAGTTTTCTAGATGGGGGAAGAATGTTGAGAAGGTGGCTTCCAAGGTGATGTATATCTGACAACAAATCACTTGGAGAGAGGGGAAGGAATATTGTAAAATATGTTGATCAAAGAGAAATTGAAGGCAAACCTAAGAGCTGGGAGAGTAGGAATACCAAGACCACCCAAATGTTTAGGTTTGCAAGTGTTATTCCATGAAATGAGATGTAATTTTTTTGGAATGGAAGTCACCAAAGAATAGAAATTTAGAGCAAATTTTTCCAATAAATTTGCTAGTTGACTTGGGTATAATGGAGCGATGAATCCAATACACAATAGTATTCTATATAGTAAATTTTAAAAACTGCAACCTACCTGCAAAAGAAAGAAGTCTAGCTTTCAGCCAGAAAAGTGATTAGTAATCTTCTCTAAAAAAAGGGGGGGGGGGATTAGATAACTGAGGCCTTTTGGGAAAAATAGGAATGTCTAAATAGGTGATGGAGGAGGCTGGGGAATGAATTCTGAGAGCTCACATAAAGGGGTGACTTGGGAAATATTTGGAGAAATGATGAGAGAGCTTTTGTTAAGGTTCACATGAAGCCCAAAGTGGTTGGCAAAAGTATTAAGGATGCCCATTAGAGTGTTGCAATTAGAGATAGAAGACTTGTGAAAAACCAGTAAGTCATTTGCATGAAGCAAATGAAAGAGATTAAATCCATAAATGGAGAAGCCATCAAAACCAAAAGAGGAAGAATCAATGATACTAGAGAATGCATATAGATTAATATAAAATAGTTATGGACTCAGTGAGAAATCCTGCCTAAGCCCAGAGTATGAAGAAAAAACCCTCCAAAGAGCCATCAATAAATATAAAAAAATGCACATTAAAGTTGCAAGTTTTTATCAAGCCAATGAATAGTGGTGGAAGCCCTTTTTTACTTCATCCTAGAGAAAAGAAACTCTCTAGACACCATATTACAAGCTTTCCTTATATCAAATTTAGCACACATGAGTTTCTATTTTGAATTCTTCTAAAAAGGCCCAGAATTTCAGAAGCAAGGATAACATTATCAGTGGAAATATGTTGCTGGATGAACCCAACCTAATTGGAGTGGGCAATAGAAGGCATAATGGGCTTGAGCATTAGTTCCAACAATTTTTTCAATAATCTTGTAAAAGTTTCTACATAATGAGATGGACCTAAAATCAGACATAGAGTTGACATGAGGCTTCTTAGGGATTAAAACAATATCAGTAGCTTTAACCCCCTTGGGCAGATACCCTTTAATAAAAAAAGATTTTGAATACCTTACAAATGAGCAGCCCAACCAAGACAATAGAGAAGGAAAATTGAGTCCAATGTATATTGGACCTTTTAAGATGATAGATGAATTAAAAAGTTTGTTAATAATTTATTTCTGCCAAATCATATATCAGATATTCATAATATATTTCATACTTCATCTCTAATGAAAAGGGTAATAAATGTTGAAAATAACATCTTAGAAAATGAAATAGGAATACAATCTAATTTGAGTTATAGAGAAGAAGTTGATCGTGTTATGTCTTATAATGTTAAGCAGTTAAGAAATAAATAAATTCTAATGGTAAAAGTACATTGGAAGCACATATTTGAAAGAGAAGCAACTTGAGAAAAAAAATCTGAAATGATGTAGCTTTATCTTGATTTATTTAATTGATATATATATATATATATATATATATATATATATATATATATATATATATATATAGAAATCTTGAGGACAATATTTTTCTTAAGGAAGGAAGATTGTAACAACTACTTCCATAGTAATCAGTTACCTATAATGACCTAAATTTATCTGATAAGACTAACACGTTTAAAATTCTATATTTTCAAAATTTTTTGTGAATATTTTAATATTATTTTCTATTTTAAAATTCTCCCAAGGGTTCAATGAGTTTGAATTGGAATGGAAAATCAATGGGTGTAAAAAATTCCTTAGGAGCACTATGGCACTAATGTCTAGGCACAATAGTGTTGTGCTCTTTGTATTCTGGTATAATAAAAAGGTTAATGGGGAGCACTACAGAGATGGGTTCTGGGCACTACAACATCGATTCACTATATTCTAAATAAGTTTAGGGTTCCTTTGGATTGCAACAACATTGGTATATTGGGTACCATGGAGTTGTATTCCAAATTTTTATATAAATATCAAATTCTACTAAAATGAAAATATCAAAAACCATTTATCTCATTTGTGTTGCTAGCTATAGAGAGAAAGGAGAGGATTTTAGAGAGTGATAAATTTTATTTTAGAGATCTTCGATCTATTTTTGTCTATGAGCCATTTGAAAATGTTATTTGGATTGGGATATGTTACATTTACCCTACCTTTATTTTTAATAATATGTGTTTTATGATATTTTGGCTTTTTAATTGAACAGATAGAAAAAACATTGGGATAAATTGATATAGAAGAAACTTTTTGGTAGGTCTTTTCTATTATTCTATATATTTTGATGTTTTTATTATAAAATTTCACTTTGTATTTTTGACTGTATGATATTTTAAATCTTTTTATGGATATAGTGATAATAATAAAAGTTGTTATAGAAGAACAAAAGCTCCAAAATATCAATGTGAACATTATATGTGAATAGTTTTATGATTTGTAACTATGTATAAATTTACCCCATATTTTTATTATTTTGCCTAAATTCAAAATTTTGAATATTTATGCGAAGTGTTTGATATTGTTTATACATGTTGAAAGAATTGATATTTTTGTGTTTTTGTAATAAAAATTCTGTGAAAGAAGGAAATGTTGGTGTTTGGTTATTGATGCTCATATGCATCTATGCATATAAGTGGAGGTATAAGGGCCTAATACTGAATGAAGAATTACTGTTATGCATGTTTGTGGTTTGAAAGCGGGTTTTGAAAAATTTAGTTTCCTTTGAAAAATTTAAATTGATGTTAAAATTTTTAATTCTAAAATCGAACATCCCATTAGAAAAAAGTATACTACCTCGGGAGGTGAAAATAAAATTTCAGGATGGGGTTCAGATTTAGAATTATAAATTCTATCTTGAATATCATAACCAGATTTAAGAGAGAACTTTGTATGGTCCCGAAGGGTCAAAATAAAGTTCAGTCAAATATAATACTACAATAATCAAGGGAAGTGATCATTAATTTCATATTCGAAATCATTTTAACAAAAGATATATCTCCCCAAAGGGAGAAGATATCATTTGTTAATAACCATTCGAATATAACGATAATGATAATTAATAATTTAATTTTCCCAATGAAGCCTAATTGAATTTTGAAAATCAGTTGTGAGTTCTAAATCTCCTACGAGTGCAAGCACTCATAGTTAATTACATCGTGGGAGGCCGGAGTCCCCTACGAAAACTTTCGATTAAAATAATGGCAGAAATTTTGTTTAGAGATTTTCCAGGAAGGATACCAAAGAGATGAAATTTTAGATTTTGAAGAGGGATTGGATCAAATTTTGAACAATTATTTTTGAGTCAAGGGAAGAGGAGTAGGAGACACTTTGAGATTCTGAAACAATTCAGAAGTGTCCCGATCTAAGCTAAGTGTTTGACTTTAAATTTTGGATTGGAAGAATATTTAGTTTGAGTTAAGTGTTTTATTAGAAATTTGGGATTAAATTCCCAGAGATTGGGGTCTTATGACTCAAAAAGAAATCTGCCCCGGATCCTAACTCTAAATTTGGACACTGGAACACAGTAGTCCGAACCTAACTAATGCAGTGCAAAATCTGGACTTACCCCGGCCTGAATTGGGGAGCCAGCTAAACCACCTAAACGCTTCAAAACCATGAGTCCGGTCTTTTGATGCAGAGTGATCAGGGATGTTATTTAAGATTGGTTTAAGAAGTTGGGGTCGACGTCTAGAGCAGATTCCTAATTGACCCCTTGACTTATGTCGGGTGGAATGGTTAGACTAAAATGTAATTAAAATTTTAATTTAATTAGTTTCTAATGCGATGCATGTTGATTCAAATTTCCCAATCAGGTATGCATGAGATTTTAAAAAGGCTTATAAAATAATTTTTTTTTTTGAAAAGACTAGACTTCTCTAGATCCAGCACCTCATCCTCATAGGTCGGATTATCTGGACTCTACCCGCAGGCGGGGAAGTGTCTTATAGCAAGGGGGAGAGAGATGCAGTAATATGCATGCGACCCCGGACGATTCCGGCTACTCCCTAAGTCGTTAAATTTTTATGTTATTTAAATCTTAAAATTTTAAATATAAGTTATGAGTAAAAATATTTTTGGTCCTTAAAGAGCCTAACGAATTCCAGGCTAAAACAAAAAGAACGGCATACAATCGCCAAAAAAACTAAGAAAAGCATGCAATCCTATACGCAATCAAATTAAATCACAATACATTAAATAATCAGATTAATTAAGTAAATGTCCATAGAAAAATTGCCTTGCTTATTACAACTCAGATTTACATAAATTAAATGTGGTCAGGCACTACTGACAACAACCCGGATTCTAATCCTAATACAGACGCAAGTGACTTTGAGTGGGATACTCTCTGTCTTCAACTCCTCGGTCTTCTCCTCCTCGGGCTCCTTAGATTCTTCGTGGTCGGATACCTAAATGAAAAAGAGAACTCTTTCCTTGAGGGGAAGGTTACTCTTTTCACTTTGGGTAGTAAAATAATCCAAATTTGGAGTTACAAATGGATAAAGACTATCCCCCAAAGGGGTATCCTTTCTTCTTTGAAATCCAACCTTTGGATCTATGTATCCCAAACTCAAAGTGTCACTTTCACAACTCAATACTCAAATGAATTACATAAATATGAAAATGAAAATTCTAGACTCTCCTGCAAGGTTATCCTAAGCATTTAAATATTAGAACACATCCAAGCAGTTATATATATGTGCATATAAAAGTAAACACACTTGGCCACGCTCTTTTTTATTTGGGGGCTAAGCAGTTGAAGCACTTGTAGCATTTATATTTATTATTTATTTAACCCCCTTTATTGCCCTACACGAGCGTGGCCACCTGCAAAAAATCTAGTGAGCATCCAGATCGTTCCTAACCTAAGAGTAATCTAGTTGCCCATCACATCAATCTACAGAGTGCAGTAAAAGTAAATAAACACATCAATCAATTTCAATCACAACATGCAATGAAAACTCGAAAAACCCGGCACACAGCAGAAAAGTAAACACCGGCCTAGCCTAGATCTAGAGTCAGTTGTCCTAGCAAACCATCTATGAAAGTACGAGATGCGCCAAGAGGGGGGGGGGTGAATTGGTATTTTAAAAAATTTAACCCTACACAAGAGTTCTAATTTTTTTGTATTTTTAAAATATAACTCAACGAATAATGTGCGGAAGCAAATACAACGTTCACAACGATGATATTGATAATTCAATTTTAGATTTTACAACACAAGATTTAAATCATGATTTTTCACCAAGCAATTTAACGTACTAATTAAAAGCATGAAAGGTAAAGTACGGTAAACAGGAAAAAACACACCAGGGATTTTTATAGTGGTTCGGTCACTTGACCTACGTCCACTCCCCGGAGTCCTCTACTCTGGGATTTGCACTAGTAAAAGTTGACTCTCCTTTTGCCCCCACAGCAAGGCGGAGAAGCCTTTACAATACTCACTTTCACCTCCCTCAGTGCGGCGGAATACCAAACGCTATGTCACCCTCCTGGTGACGGCAGCGGACCTTCTCCTTTTTCTCCCTCCTGGAGATGGTAGAGTGCCTTGGCGATGTTGATCTTGAAGTGACTCTTCCCTCGAGAACTTTCTTGAAGCTTCCTAAAGCCACAAGAGGAGCAAAGCATGCAGCTAGCTTGGAGCCACCGTGTGATCCCCTCATACTACTTCTCCCTCACGCTCAAGCTCACCTTTACCTTCCTCTCTCAAGCCCTGGATCTCTCCAAAAACTTCTCTCTAACGAATCCCCTTCTTTTTCCAAGCCTCTCACAGCAAGAGGATAGATCAACAACACCCTAAAGAAAATTTTAAGTTATTTTTTATATCAGGCTTCAAAAAACCCTAAAAGTTTCAACTTTTGCGTTTCTGTTCATACAGTACGATTTATAATCGTACAGTACGATCAGTTTAATTACAGCTCCGTCCAGTACGAGTACAGACAAACAGTTATAGAATTTTATACATATCGTACTGTACGATAAGTATATTGTATAGGACGATACTGTTGATTCGTACTGTTCATACAGGATGAACTGTGGGACGATCCTTGGGACGAAAGAATTCATCTCTGTCAGTCGTCCAGCACTCCTTCAGTCATACAGTACGATTAGTATTTTTCAGGATATCATCATGTACGATACGAATATCATCCAGGATGAATAGAATAAAAATTCTTGGGATCGTCTGGTACGATCGCTGGGACGAAAGAAATCATCTCTATCGGTCGTCCAACACTCCACTAGTCGTACAGGACGATTAGTTCATTTCTTGATATCGTCTTGTACGATATGAATATCATCCAGGACGAACAAAACAAAAAACCTTGGTTTCGTCTGGTACGATCTCTGGGACGAATGAAATCGTCTCTGTAAGTCGTACAGTACGATAAAGGATCGTACAGTACGATCGACATTTAAATTAGAAACCAATGTTTATTTTCTGATTAGGGAGATAATTTTGGTAAGTATTAATTAATCGTACAGTACGATAAGCATCGTACAGTACGATCAGTACAGAAAATCAAAATTAAAAACTTACCAAACTTATTCTGGCGGCTAGGGTTTCTCAATTATATCTTATCGTACAGTACGATATGTATCGTACAGTACGATTAGTTTATAAACTTAATCATTCAAAAATTAGCCGTTAGCCTGAGTATTTTTAATTAATCGTACAGTACGATACGAAATCATACAGTATGATTTTCTTTAAAAAAATTTAAATCATTAAAAATAATTCTCCCCCTGTGTGTGTGCATGGTTGCTCCTTTCACATGCATGCTTCTGTGGCAGACTCAAGAAAATAAAAATAAAGAAATAAAAATTACAGACTTTTCAACATCCTATTCTACCCGGTTTGAGTCTCCAGTAATCTTGAGCAGTGTGCATCTGACCTGAAATATTAGTGCTCATATATAAGGATTAAGCATTTGTAATCTAAAGGAAGTCTATATGGATTCAGTAAGTATTAGTTGTCACCATCAAAATTAAGTGCTCGGGATCCTAGATTTCAACAATCTAAAGTGTGTGTAGAAGGTCGTGTGGCTGGGGTAGATCCTAGGATGGATAATTTGTTCAAATTATCTAATATTTGAATTTGTGGAAGGCTCAAAGAGAGATTTAATTAAAGTTCAAATATTAGTATATTAAAATTTAAATTAAACCCATTTTAATAGTTATATGATTGCTACCTTTGTTGCTCACTGAGGCCATGAAGTTTATTTCCCTTCCTTGGGACTAAGCTAATAGCCTCGTAGGCCTGGGTTACCCAGTAGCGATCGGGGTTGATTAAGTTGATTTAGTTTGTTGAAAATTAAGGATCAATTAATATTAATTAATTTAGTTAATTACTGATTTTTAAAAGTTAAATTATTTTATGTTTTCCATCAACAGGTTCGTGGCGTTGTGCCACTAGGCTCGAGGAACCAGGCCTCCTTAGGACACTTAGCCCCGCAGCCCGGAGTAGTCCATCCTAAAAATCTTGCTGATGTAGTAGAATTAAGGGTTTTAACTTGGTTAAGTAATTAAAAGTAACTTAATTTTGATGTTTCACACCCCATTGAATTTATTCGTGGCGTTGTGCCACCAGGCTCGAGGAACCAGGCCTCCTTAAGACACTAAGCCCCGCAGCCCGGAGTAGTCCATCCAATAAACTTCATCTTTGGGGTGTTTGTTATACATTTGAGTGTTGGTTGAGTATTTTATTAATCAAATTAAAGTTTTCTGAAATTTTGATGAATTATTGGATTTTTGGGAATTATTAGGATTATTTAATTATGTTAATTAAGGGGTCCAAAAGTTGACTTTTCAAATTAAAGTTAATTTTGAGAGTTTCAAATTTTTAATAAATATTAGACCTTATGATGAGTTGTTATACTATTAGAACACTTAATTTGGAGTTTTCTATGAAAAGTTATGATTTTTTGAAGTTTGGGCCTAGTTTTGAACAACAGTTGACCAAAAGGTTGACTTTTTGACTCTGACCAGATTTTAGAGGTTTGACATTTTTAGAAAATACTAGACCTTAATTGGAGTTGATTGACACTAAGTTTGCTCAATTTGGATTTTTCTATAATTAGTTATGCATTTTCAAAGTTTTCTTAATTATTGAATTTTTAAAATTGCTTAATTAGGAAGGTTTTGATCATTTTGATCCAAACTCATCCCAAACTGCATGGAATCACTCCCAAAGGTCAGAGATGACCCATGAGAGCATTTTAAAGTGTTTATAAATTATTTGGGATTTTTAATAATTTATAATTAATTAATAAAATTAATTTTTAATTTTCATTAAAAGTCAAATTAAAGTTAAATTAGGAGTCCAGTTAAGGGGATTTTATTTTTCCTAGGTAGAGGACTAACTTCTGGTCAATTTGAGATATTATTTGTATTTTTTAGAGTAAATTTGGATTTATTGTATTTTTTTTGAATTTTCAAGGTCCTTAAAAGGGCTGAAAGTTTGGGTAATTAATTTTCTAACTTAATGACCTCCAAATTTAATGAAATTTGATCCTAAGGTACATGGTGTCACTAAGTATACTATGTTCAATTTTCACCCCTAGTGGGTGTGTATACAATCCCCTAGGAATTTTCTAAGTTTTCTATACTTTTCCTTAATTATTTTTCCTAGGTGTCTCTACTATTCAAATAGGCTTGAAATTTGGTGTGTCTAACCCTTATACATATGCAATCACACCACAAAAGTTATGTAGCCTAATTCTATAGAAAAATGGAGTTATGAATTTTCAAAGTTTTGGGTCCAAAATGGACCCATTACCTTAAAAATTCACATCACAGCAATTCAATGGGTATCTCAACCTAAGCAAATTATAGTGCATGCATAAGATACCCAAATATCTTACACCAAAATTTGGGGCACAATTGACCACTGGATTGTGAGAAAATTACAAAATACTGATTCCAAAGAAATAGAAATATCTCACAATCCAGTGATCCAATCAACTCAAAATTCATTTTAATAAATACTAGGCTAAATTATCTTTCCAACGAGCTCAAAAACACTTAATTTGGTGGAAAAATAAATTTACTATGAATTTTGAAAGTTATGACTATTTTTTACAATTTTTAAGTCCATTAATAAGCGGCGCTAATCATTGGCAATGATCGGAACTAAAACGGCGGCGGCTTGTGGCATTTTGACATGAGAAGTACTGTTTATCAATCACCTATCCATGCCATCACTAACTCCGAGCCGTCCGATCGAGAAAGATAGAAAATCGGACGGCCGAGATCGATCAAGGCCGTTTTAGTTCAAAATGAACTAGAAAATTAAAATACTCATAACGTTCAAAATACTCATCAAAATTTAACGAAATTTGAAACATAGGCTCATGGGAACATGAACTTTCATTGCCTAGAGTTTGGAGACCCCAAGCAATGAAATTTTTGAGCAGTTTCAAATTAAATGTAAACTTAAAATGAGCATAACTTATAATCCAACCGTGGGATTTTTGAGATCTTAAGCTCATTGGAAATCTACAGTGATCCTCTACAACTTTGATGAAGACACAAAGAGCTAAATCTTTCTGGATCGAAAGTTGTGTTGAAAAATCATCTTTCTCTCTCTAGAATGCTCTCTCCTCACTAAAATAGTGATTTGAGGCTTGGAAATGGTGGGAAGAGGCTTGGAAAAGCCTTAGAAATAGTTGGAGAAGATGGTAAAGGGTTTTGGAAGGTTGAAGGCTAGAAGAGAGTTGGGGGAGAGTTGAGGGAGAGTGAAGAATGAAGATTCTCTCTCTTAGGTTAGGTTTCTCCCACCTTAACCCTTGGCTTTTGGATTGGATGGTCTTGATTTGTTTGGAGGGAGTTTGGATGCATAATAAGTGTCCCCTAAGCTACCCAAAGCTAGGTAATAGGATTGGTGGTGAGTGTGACCTCTCTTGGTCCATGGGAAAGGGGACCACAAGTCTTTTCCCCCATTTGGATGAACCAATGCTTGGCTTGGTTTATGGTGTTGGATTAGGACTTCTTAAGAGAGGAAATGGGTCAATTTCTATCAGGTTTGAGCAGGTTTTAGATTAAGTCATGGATTGCCAAGGTGGCTTGGTGATGTGGCCATGATTTGGCCTCTTTCCAGAGGCTTAAAGGGGTTTGGAGAAGGTTTTGACTCCTCCAAATAGGTTGACCAAGTCAACCCAAGGGGAGCTTGACTTGGAAAGCTTTGGACATGTCAAGGGTGTCCAATTGAATAATTTTGAGGGATTGATTTGATTTAAAATGGGTCCAAGCATTGAAATTGACCTTAATGTGGGTTAAGGGTTTATTTGGTTAACTATGGTTGACTTGGTCAACCAGGTCAAACCAAAGAGTAGATTTGATTTCAATGAGTCTCAAATATCATGGGAAATTCATTAAGAAAGGTTTCAATGGTTAAAGATGTTGAACCATGTTGAGTTTTGGTCAAAAGTCCAAAAACCCCTTTAAAGGGCATTTTGGTCATTTTTACCTCTGGTCAATCCTGGGTCAAGGTGAGTCCAAAAAGATGCAGATTAATGTTGAATATATCAATATCAAGGGTCTGAAAGTGATCATAGGGTTTGGAGGAAACTCCAAGGTCAAATTTCACTAGATGACGAGTCTAGTGGCACGGGCCGTAAATATCTGAAAGTTTAGCAGCCTTTGGGAAAAGATGCAGTTTCTAGAGTTAAAAGTGTCGGATCAAGCTCAAATTTGGAGGGTTGGTCCTAGAGACATGTATAGATGATATGAAATTGACGGATCATGATTTGGAGGTCATTTGACTGGGTTTCTAGGTGACAGAAAGTTCACCCAGAAAGGGTTTTAGGACCTAGGTCCTTGGCCTGGAAGGTTTGATTTGGAATGTTGGATTTGGGTTGGATTTAAGAGTTAAATGATTGACATTGAACCATTCATATCAATGGAAATCAAATGAAAGATTGAAATTAATTGGATATGATTTGAAATTTGATTGAATGTTGATTGAAGGTTGGATTAAAGATTGAGTTGAAAGGTAGAGCTGGGTTTGATTGGAATTGAATTGGGTCTTTATTAGGACCTTTATGACTAAGGGGTGGACATCTCCCCATCATTAGGTCACTAAAAAGAAACCCAAGTGGGTCCTAGTGACCTCATACAAAAATGATGTCAACAATGCACTAGGAATGATAAGGGCCTGATATTAATATGTCATGCACAGAGAGTCATAAGGGCCGGATTATGTGTCTATGAAATGATTAAGAGGTATTAGGGTCTAAGTGGAGGCTGATGTGATGTATCACTAGAGATTGATGTAATACATTTATTTCTGATATCTGTGAATGTGTGTTAATTTAGCTATCTGATTGAATTATTATGTTCACACCAAATTGAAAATAGCTAAACATCTGATGTATAAGGCATTATAGTTAGTGATATTACCTTTTGTTAAAATTTTCTATACATACAGTATGTTTTACTATTTTTGTTATGATAGAACAATATAATTAATTGTTATTTTATTAATTATTAAGAATTTGGTTAGGTTTCATATAGCTTATTGATATGTGGTTTGCTCATACCTACTCTATCTACATATGTTAATTTCAGGCTAGGGAAGGAGAAAGGTGTAGGTTAACTAGAAGTGGTTGTAGGCTTCAAATATTAGTTAAGTTTTTTGATTAGTAGATTATTTTGGCAATCATGATATACTTCTAATGATTATATGAAGATTTTGTACTATGATTGTTGCATTTGGATATTTTGACCGTATAGCTTTTTGGAGATAAATGGAAAAATGTTTATGAGCTTATTTTTTATGCTTGAATATGATGTTTAAGGGCTCTATATTTCTATTAAAAAATGAAAAGATATTCCTTCCAAATAATTTTTGGGAACTATCTTATAGCAATCTGATACGATGTGACCCATTTGGTATACGGGTTATGTCAAGTTGGGTCATGATTTGGACGTGAAAACTCTATAATTTTAACACTAACAAAATTTGAATCTAGAAAGAGGGGTGAAAAAATTAAAAAATGGAATAAATAAAATAAAATAAATTTTTTTTTTGTATTAATATAACTAAACAAAAGAATGATTAAAAATTGGTAAATATGGATGACCTATAAATAATAATAATAATAATAATAATAATTAAATCTCTTATCATTCAACAAAATGTTCTTTAAATCTACAATTCATTTCTCACAGTTGTGTCTAAAGTGGTGGTAATAAAATTATCAAATTTATAATGATGCTCCAATATAATAATATATTTTCTATGATGAGAGCATCCTCAATTTTTAGTGCATATAGCAATCATGTAAAGAATATACATATCTTATGTCCCATAAAATAACTTCTCCTTTTGTAGATAAGAATCACATTCAGACTTTCTTAATTTTTAAAGAAGATATTTGGTTATTGATGCCAAATATTAATACAATCAAGATTTTTTGTTGCTTTCTTTCAAATGCTTGAGAAATATTTTTAAGAAAAAAAATGGTGCATGCAAGAGCATGTGATCAAAAAAGTAATAAAATAATGAGTATGTTGACAATTGTACAAATTTGGAGATTATTGAAAATTGTGCAAATCTGTTTGAAGTGAGTTTTTAATATGAGTTATTTTTTATGATTACAAAAGCTTATTATTTGTCTATTATTTCTCCTAAAAATATTGCAATTTTTATTTTGTGTGTACTAACATATCTTTTAGAAAATTCACACTCAAGACTACTGAAAGCTTCAAGTTTATTTGTTAGATTTTATTGTAAGTAAAGTCTGTAATTTTTACTTTTCTTGAGTTTGAGAAAATGTGAATGTAAGTTGGATAACTGTGCAAACACACACTGGGGGAGTGAGGCAAAACTTATTTTTTTTTAAAAGCTCATTGTACAGTACGATGTATTTTCGTACGGGACGAACTGTGTTATATGTCCTCCACAACGAACCTGCCTAGTTGAAAATTTTTCTAAGTACTATTCAAACAGTACGAAATTGACATCGTACAGAAGGTTATGAGGTACGAACGGCTCTGTTCTAGGTTTATGCTGGATCGTACAGGACAAACCGTTCAATTTTTTGAACTGTTCATATAGTACAAAATTGACTTCATACAGAAGGTTGTGAGGTACGAACGGCTCTGTTCTAAGTTTATACTGGATCGTACGGGATGAACCGTTCAATTTTTTGAACTATTCGTACAGTACGAAATTGCCTTCGTATAGAAGGTTGTGAGGTATGAACGGCCTGTTCTAGGTTTGTACTGGATCATATGGGACGAACCATTCAATTTTTTGAATTATTCGTATAGTACGATGTGCAATCGTACGGGATGATTGGATCACATAAAACTTGAAAATTTTAATTTTTGGATAGTTTTTCTTCTTCTATATATATAATGGTCCTAAAAACTTACTGTCAAAGAGTCTTCCACGAATTTCTCTTGAGTAGGCTTAAGGAGTGTGTTTGAGAGAGTGTATTGAGAATAAAGAGTGAGAAATCTTGTGTAAGGAAATTGTGAGGGGATTCACAAGGTTGTCCAACAAGTGAGGATCTCTTTCTAGTTCTTTAAAGTTCTTCCCAATCTTCCTAGAAAGCTTTTTGAAGAGAATTATCGAAAGAGGATCGGTTCTCTGCCATCACCAAGGAGGGTGAGAAAGGAGGAGTGGTACTCTGCCATCACCAGGAGGGTGAGAAAAGATATGGGATTCTCTGCCTTCATTGGGAGGGTGAAAAAGGATGACTGTTCTCTGCCGCACCGGATTGGTGAAGAGAGTTTGTAAAGGCTTCTCCGCCTTGCAGTGGGGACAAAATAAGAGTCACTTAAGTATAGTGTAATACCTAGAGAAGAAGTCTCTAAGGAGTGGATGTAGGTCATATTTGACCGAACCACTATAAATTCTGGAGTTTTCTGTTCTTATTTTATTTTCTGCATCGTACTATATTTTTTTGTGGTTGACAAAGTACTAAATTTTCACATTGGATCGTACTGTACGAATTGAATCATACTGTATGATATTTTAGAGATTTCTTATCAAAAGTTTTCAAACTTCTAAGAGTTTTTAAAAGTATCAATTCATCCGCCTCTTGGTTAGCCTAGGAATATAATTAATAGGTCTAACAACCTATTCATTCTTTCAAGTGGTATTAGAGCATGTTTCAAAAATTATTATTTAGATTACTTTTTGAAATTCGATCATGGCTAATTTTGAAAATCAAAACACACATGAGGATTATTCGATCACTAGACCTCCACTGTTTGACAATATCCCATTTGATTTTTGGAAAACTCGTATGACTACATTTTTGTAATCTCTCGACTATCGCATGTGAATTTTAGTACAGGAAGGTTACACTGAACCTACTAGAATTGTAGGAGAAATTATAGTTCAAACATCTTTTGCTGAATGGACTATAGAAGAACGTGAATTAGCTCAATTGAATGTTAAGTGTTTGAATAGTTTCTTTTGTGCATTAAAATTGGAAGACTATATGCGTGTTTCTACTTATAAATCTGGAAAAAAATTTTGAGATAGACTTTGTATTACATATGAAGGTACAAATAAAGTAAAGCAAACTGGATTGAATATTCTTTTGCATGACTATGAACTCTTTTGCATGAAACTGAATGAATCAATCTCTGATATATATACTCGATTTACACATATATCCACTTTATTGCATGCCTTAGGTAAGGAATTGATGAATGCAAAAAAGTGAACAAAATTCTTTATTGTTTACCTACTACTTATGATGCAAAGAAAACTGCTATAACTGAATTAAAAGATTTAAATACATATTCTATTGACAATCTTCTTGGATGACTAATAGCATACGAGCAATCTGTGACTCAAAGATAGATTAATGTAGGTGACAAACAGAAGGAGAAGAATATAGAATTGAAGGTGGATGGTTCAGACAGTGATCAGTCATTACCTGAGGATGAGGAAGATATAGCCTTAATGATAAGGCAGTTCAAAAGTTTCCTAAAGAGGAAGCAGAGAAGACGCCAACAGTGGAACAAAGGTAAGTTCCATAAAAATATTAAGACTTCTAATTATGTTATTTGTTATAAATGCAGGAAGACAGGACACATAAAGACTAAATGCCCCAATCTCAAGGCTAATCCTAGCAAGGAGAAAGTCGTGGAGAAACCAAAGGAAAGAAGGGATAAAAAGAGAATTCAAAGAGCATTTTAGGCGGACTCAACTTCAGATTCTTCAGAAACAGCACCTGAAGAGGAAGTCACAAATTTATGCTTAATGGCTGACAATCTTGATCATTCAAATCAAGAGGAGGTATGTGACTTAAGTTATGATGAATTATTTAAAGTTTCTGAACGCATTCATTCTGCATATAGGAAATTAAAGAAATTGTATGCAAAATTGAATATGGATTATTTAGAATTGCAAAAAGAATATGAAATCCTTAGAAAAAACCATGCATTAATTGATAGCAACTACATGACTTTGTTGGATGAATTTGCTGATTTAAATAAACAGCATGAACTTTTAAAATCATTGCACACTAAACTTGAAAATGATTTCAAAATTTTTATGGATGAATCGGATAGTAGAGAGCATAAGTTGAATGTTAAAAATTTGATTCTAGAGAGTGTAAATTCATATCTTGAAGTTTAGTTGAAAGCACATGAGAAAAATAAGATTCCACCTAAAATTGGCAATTTTTATAAATCCTACCAAAAGTCCATTAGTTCAAAATCTAGGAGAATACCTTTCAGGACATATAGATTAAAAAATCCTTTCCCTAGAGTAAAGTGTTTTTCTTGTGATATGATTGGACATATTTCTCACTTGTACAATCATCATAGAACATATTTAGTGTGGAGACCTAAGATGCATAAAATATAGCATATCATACATGCATCTATTTTAAAATTACCAAGAGGAGAACCTAAACTTGTTTGGGTTCATAAGTCTAATATTTGATCATTTTGTAGGATTGCTCTCATATAAGACCTCGTGAGAGCTTTTGGTACCTGAACAACGGTTGTTTAAAGTATATGACAGGAGATGCAAATCAATTCATAATGCTAAAAGCCAGGAATGGAGGCAAGGTTACACTTAGAGACAATACTACCAAGAGAGTGGTAGGTATAGGTATGATTAAAAACTCTAGAAATTTTGTGATTAAAAATATTCTATTGATAGAAGGCTTAAAACATAATTTATTAAGCATAAGTCAACTGTGTGATAAAAATTATCATATAAAATTCTTGCCTACTAGCTTTACTATTTATCAAAATGGAATTATTATGTTGAATGATGATAGAGTAAATAATATTTACATGTTAGATTTAAATTCTATAAAATCTTCTACTACTTTTTATTTGAAAACTGTATCTGATGAATCATGGTTATGGCATAGAAGGCTTTGTCACGCTAGAATGAAAAATCTTAGAAAAATCACCTAAAAAGAATTAATTAGAGGAGTGCCCAAATTAGACTTTACAAAAGATCACTTATGTGATGCATGTCAACTAGGAAAATAAGTCAAATCCTCTTTCAATTGAATCAATGAAATTAAAACTAGCAAGCCTTTAGAAATTCTTCACATGGATCTCTTTGGACCTATTAGTACCTTAAGTCTAGAAGGAAAAAGATTTGTGTATGTAATTATGGATGACTATTCTAGATTCACCTGGATTAGATTTTTAAGTCATAAGAGTGAATCATTTGAGGAGTTTAGAGATTTTTCCACTTAGATTCAGAGAAAACTAGGTTTTGAAATTGTAAATATCCAAAGTGATCATGGGGGAAAATTTGAAAATGAATTGTTTGATAATTTTTGCAAAACTCATGGGATGGATCATAATTTCTTAGCTTCTAGGACACCTCAATAGAATGGAGTAGTTGAGAGAAAGAACAAGATATTAATTAAAACTGCTAGAGCCATATTGGTAGAATATTCACTTTCAAAATATTTTTGGGCAGAAGTAGTTAGTACAGAGTGTTATGTATTGAATAGGGTGTATATTTGATCAAAATTAAATAAGACACCATATGAACTTCTTAAAAGTAGAATTCCTAATCTCTCACACCTACATATTTTTAGATGTAAAGTGTTCATACACAATAATAAAAAAACTCTCTTAGAAAAATTTGATCCTAAATCTGATGAAGGAATTTTTTTAGGATATTCAAGTGTTGAAAAATCCTATAGAGTTTTTAATAAAAGAATATTAATAGTTGAGGAGACCACTCATGTGGTTTTTATGATCTGATAATAATGAAAGGTCTAAGTTGGATGAAGATGAGGTTGAGAAAATAACCCAAGAACTTGAAAATAAAAAAGTTGAAAAAAGGGTTGAAATGAAGAAGAAAACCAATTGCCTAAAGAATAAAATTTTGTTAAAAGACATCCTAAAGAGTTGATTTTAGAAGACTCAAGTGAAGGAGTTAGGACTAGGCATAGTTTGAGGAAAGAAGTCAATCATTGAGCTTTTATTTCAATGATTAAACCCACTAATATAAATGAAGCACTTTTGGATGAATTTTAGATTTTGGCCATATAAGAAGAATTGAATCAATTTATAAGAAATGATATTGAGAGTTAATTGAAAGGCCAAAGGATCAAAGTATAGTTGGGACTAAGTGGGTGTTCAAAATAAAATAAATAATTCAGGAGTTGTGATTAGAAATAAGGCTAGATTGGTAGTTAAAAGTGCCCCTGTAGCAGATTAATTTTGAGGAGATATTTGCCCCTGTAGCAAGACTTGAAGCAATTAGGGTTTTGTTAGTCTTTGCCTATTTTAAAGGTTTTAAATTATATCAAATGGATGTTAAAAGTGCCTTTTTGAATGGGGTGATATAAGAGGATATTTATGTTAAGCAACCTCCAGGTTTTGAAAATTCTAAATTCCCTAATCATATTTTTAAATTGAAAAAGGCATTGTATGGACTAAAATAGGCACCTAGAGCGTGGTATGAGAGGTTAAGCACTTTTCTACTAAAAGGATCATTTGTTAAAGAAAGTGTGAACACCACTCTCTTTTTGAAAAGAATAGAGAATGAAATACTTATTGTATAAATATATGTGGATGACATCATTTTTGGATCAACTGATAAAAATCTATGTGATAAATTTTCAAAAATAATGAGTAGTGCTTTTGAAATGAGTTTGATGGGTGACTTGAGTTATTTCCTTAGTTTTAGCATAAAATAAAATGAGGAAGGAACTTTTTTAAGTCAGTCTAAGTATATTAAGGACATCCTCAAAAAGTATGAAATGAATAATGCTAAACCAGTTACTACACCCATGAGTTCCTCAGTCTAATTAGATAAGGACCCTAAGGAAAAATCTGTTGATTAAAAAAAGTTTAGAGGAATAATTGGATTATTACTTTACTTGACAGCTAGCAGACCAGACATTATGTTTAGTATTTATATATGTGCTATATTTCAATCTGATCCAAAAGAATCATATTTGACAGTAGTGAAAAGATTATTGAGATATCTTTTGGGAACTCAAAACTTAGGGATTGGTATCCTAAGCACAACTCTTCATTTAAAATAATTGGATACTCAGATTCAGACTTTACAGGCTGTAGGGTTGATCGGAAAAGTACATCTGAAACTTATCAATTCATTCGAAATTCTTTAGTATCTTAGTCCAGTAGGAAACAAAATTCAGTAGCACTTTCTACAGCTGAAGCAGAATATATTGCCTTAGGTAGTTGTGTGGCACAAGTGCTTTGGTTGAAATAATAATTGGTTGACTTAGGATTTTCTGTTGCACAATTCTAATCTTTTGTGATAACACTAGTACCATATGCATCTCAAAGAATCTTATTCAACACTCTAGAACCAAGCATATTATAAGAGATCATGTAGTAAAAGGGGTAATTGAACTACATCATGTCGCTACTAAAGATCACCTTGCAGATATTTTCACTAAACCACTAGCTTTTGATACTTTTAGCATATTAAGGACAAGGCTAGGTGTGATTGATCTTAATACATGATTGAAAATTCTACACATTTATTTTGTATGTGATTGTGAGTCTGTTTATGTCAAGTGTGAGTTTGTTAGTTTTTATTTTGTTGTGTCTTTGGTTATCATTTGTGTCTTATAAAAAATGAAAAATATTTCTTGTTTAAAGTTTTTGTGAGTTCTTCATTTTAGTGTTTGTGTCATTGTTATATTCATACTGTACGAAATTATTTCATACAATACAAATTCTGTAGCCAAGCATAAAAATCTGTAGAGTTGAAGTGATGAATCTGTATTTTTCACATCAGTTTGTACTATATGATGACATCATCATCCCGTATGATATGTATAGGTTCATATGTACGAATGGGGATGCGTTTATGATTAGTGTCAGTTATTATTGATCATCGTATATACGAACACATCATTCGTCTGTACGATCCATGTGTCGATTCAGATAAGGATGAACATAACCGTTACCTGAACGATCTTTAATTTTTTGATCATCCCAAATGAAAACTTAATCGTTTGTACGATTAGAAAGTTAAAAATTCTATATGAAAGGATGCCTCGGGAAGAGTAGTTTATGAAAAGCCGTTTTTATTTCGACATTTTCGTTCATACGTACGAAATAATTTCGTCCTGTATGAAATCTTTTTGTACAGTGCGATTGCTCATTTTTCTTTATAAAGAAGGGTCATTTTCATTCATTTCACTTTACATTTTCTTTCAAACCTACCAACCTTCAACTCTAAAGAATGGCTAGCAGTAGTAAGCGTGCACGAGGGTCTAGGGCTTCCTCATCTAGAACTGAGAGAGATGATGATTTCCTATCAAGGGAAAATGATGAAGCATTTAATAGGTATTGTGCAGCAAAATTACAGCTTCTAGGGTTCTAATTCAATCTGATATGAATTTCTCTGTCATGCCCCTTTTTGTTGTAACCCATTTGTTTTTCATTTTTACTCCAATCTATGCCTATAATAAGGAAACTTTTCAGATCTTTCTAGCCAATATGAGATTTAGTGAGGATCATTCGAGAATTAGTTCTTATTCTTGAAACAAAGAGTCCAAATATCAAAAGAAGACTTAGGAACTTTTCTGCATCTTAGAACCAAGGGTTAGGGCATATACCTTATCTTCTAGAACCGATTATGACTGGAGTGAAAGTGAACCAAATTCTGAGAGGAATTCACCAAGTCACTCATTTACCTAGAGTATACACCCTAAATCAAAATGCTAGGGTAATACAACATGTCTTGAGAACTTCAATCATTCTAAAGCTGGTGATCGAGTCAATATGACCCCTCTTTTATCGACTGTAACATATCTCATTTTGATTGAATAACCATTTGATGAATCCCAACTCATTATGGATTACATTCATAACCTTTTTGATATATGCATCCTAACAGTAAGAGGAAGAAAAATATGGCATTAGGTCATCTAATCACCTATATTCTTGAAAAGAAATACAATCTCATTCATCCTGAACCTCCCACTGAATTTCTTATCTTCTTCACTAATGCCTCCTTTCGATCATTATTTCACCAAGATTCAGGGGAAGAAGATTCTGAGAAAGAAGGGGGAGCTCATGCACCTACACCACACCCTGGACCTGATCAAAACTTTTATCAGGATATGGTCCAGCATTTTGATCGACTTGATCGAAGGTTTGATAATATAGAGGAGCATCTAAAAATGCAGGATGATAAATATAATGAAGATAGGGGTAGATTCGATATCAGTTTGAGTCAGTGAACACTAACATTGTGACCATGAATAGCTATTTTGCTATGTTCGTTGCTCACCACCACCTCCAAATCAGGGTCCTTCAGACTATTAGTGATGTCCTTCTGTTTATTTGGCTTAGTCTTTGGTTATCTTTGTTGTTTAATTAGGCTTTGATTGCTGTGGCTTCTTATTATTATTGTTGGCTATGTTTATCCTTATTTTGTGTGAATGATGGTTGTGATAGCAAGCTTTATTATTTTTTTTTGTGTGGGGATTGATTGGAATGTAAAAGTTGCTTTATCATATGTTTGGTATCATATGGAATAGAAAATGTTCTGTTTTTATGCATATTGCTATATGATTGTGGTTACGGCTTGAAATATTTTGATCTTTAACACTCGAACGTAGTTGATTAAATTTATAAAATGTTGACTAAATTTAGTCTATAATAATAATTTCTATGCATAATCTAGTTTCTCAAATATTTAAATTACACTGTGACTTGGTGTAGATTGGAAGATCTTTCTTTTATTTTATTTTTAGACATGTTTTACTTAGCTTAAATAGTTGCATATTTAATGTCATAATATTGCTCTGGTTCTATCTCAAAGTGTTCATCATTATTTTTGTGTTTGAGAGATTGTGTTTTTGGAAAGACTTTTTCTTTGTAGGAACAAAATGAGCCTAAAAATGAAAAGAGGCACAAAGTGTGCCATAAATACAAAAGATGTGCAATATCGCCAAATTATAAAAAGGTACAAAAATTACCCAAAATTGATAAGATACGCAATATCGCCAAATTACAAAGTGTACCATTTAAGTTGAAAAGATGCACAATGTCGCCAATCATTCTTTTCTTTAACATTTTTTTTTTTCAATAACACTAATCAATGATTGTCACTATTGAATTAGAAAAGTTGTAATTTTATTTCATCGTTCTTGCAATAATTATGGCTATATAATATGTCTACTATATTACTGATATAGATTAACTTCTCTTATCCTTATTATTATGTAATATAAAATATTTTGAGTTATTATTTCTTGCATATGAGCTTAATATTTTAGTTATCTTTCATCTAACATTTTTTTAATCATCAACTACTTTGAATGTTTCCCTTTTTGTGGTTGTCAAAAGGGGGAGTTAATTTGTATTATTTGTTTATGTTTAGCAGCATTGGCCTAGTATTCCATGTGTATTCATTTGTATAGTTTGATTATGTGTAATTGGTAGTTGGTATTGGGATTGCTCTTATTTTTTTATTAGTATTACTCTTGTTTTTTATTTGATGTATGTTTCATGTTGCATGTTTATCTTGTGTTTGTTGTTATTTTTTTAAGGATTAGTATCCCTTGTATACAATAGATCATTTATTTAGGGGGAGCTTATATTTAGCGGGATCTTAGAAGAAAAATTGTGTTTACTTGTTAACTCAAATAATAATTATTTTGTCATCATCAAAAAGGGGGAGATTATTGAAAATTGCGCAAATTTTGAGATTGTTGAAAATTATGCAAATATGTTTGAAGTGAGTTTTTAATATGAGCTGTTTTTTATGATTACAAAAGCTTATTGTTTCTCCTAAAATATTATAATTTTTATTTTATGTGTACTAACATGTCTTTCAGGAAATTCACACTCTAGACTGTTGAAAGCTTCAAGTTTATTTGTTAGATTTTATTGTAAGTGAAGTCTGTAATTTTTACTTTTCTTGAGTCTGAGAAAGTGTGAATGTAAGTTGGATAACTGTGCACACACACACTGGGGGAGGAGGCAAAACTTATTTTTTTAAAAGCTCATCGTACAGTACAATATATTTTCATACGGGATGAACAGTGTTATGTGTCCTCCACAACGAACCTGCCTGGTTGAAATTTTTTCTAAGTATTGTTCGTACAGTATTAAATTGACTTTGTATAGAAGGTTGTGAGGTATGAACGGCTCTGTTCTAGGTTCATACTGGATCGTACGGGATGAACCGTTTTATTTTTTTAAACTTTCATGCAGTGTGAAATTGACTTCATACAGAAGGTTGTGAGTTATGAATGGCTCTGTTTTAGGTTTGGACTGAATCATACAGGATGAACCGTTCAATTTTTTGAACTGTTCGTACAGTACGAAATTGCCTTCGTACAGAAGGTTGTGAGGTATGAATGGCTCTGTTCTAGGTTCGTACTGGATCGTACAGGACGAACCGTTCAAATTTTTTGAAATATTTGTACAATATGATATGTGATTGTACAGGACGATCGGATCGCATAAAACTTGAAATTTTTAGTTTTTGGATGATTTTTCTTCTTCTATGTATATAAGGGTCCTGAAAACTAACTGTCAAAGAATCTTCCACAAATGTCTCTTGAGTAGGCTTAAGGAGTGTGTTTGGGAGAGTGTATTGAGAGTGAAGGGTGAGAGATCTTGTGTAAGAAAATTGTGAGGGGATTCACAAGGTTGTCCAACAAGTGACGATCTCTTTCTAGTTCTTTGAAGTTCTTCGTAATCTTCCTAGAAAGCTTTTTGAAGAGAATTGTCGAAGGAGGATCGGTTCTCTGCCGTCACCAAGGAGGGTGAGAAAGGAGGAGTGGTACTCTTCCATCACCAGGAGGGTGAGAAAGGATGTGGGGCTCTCTGCCTTCACCGGGAGGGTGAAAAAGGACGACGGTTCTCTGTCGCACCGGGTTGGTAGAAGAGAGTTTATAAAGGCTTCTCCGCCTTACTGTGGGGGCAAAAGGAGAGTCACTTGAGTATAGTGCAATACCTAGAGAATGAGTCTCTAGGGAGTGGATGTAGATCGTGTTTGACCGAACCACTATAAATTCTGGTGTTTTCTGTTCTTATTTTATTTTCTACATCGTACTGTATTTTTCTGTGGTTGACAAAGTACTGAATTTTCACATTGGATCGTACTGTACAAATTGAATTGTACTATACGATATTTTAGAGATTTCTTATCAAAGGTTTTCAAAACTTCCAAGAGTTTTTAAAAGTACCAATTCACCCCCCCTCTTGGTTAGCCTAGGGACATAATTAATAGGTCTAACAACTTATTCATTCATTCAGAGTAAATATATTGTCCCATTGGGATCAAATTTATCAAATATCAAAATTGAATTAATTTAACCATTATTAGAATAAATCAAAGTTAAATTAATGATCACTAGATAAATTTTGTGTCATATAATTTAATTAAAAATAGGGATATAAGGGATTGAACAACAGTAATATTGGTATTTATATTCTATGATCAATTATGGTATCTCATCGATAATGTGGAGGTTTTACATGTACCCAAGAGGGGAGGTGAACTGAGCTTTTAAAAAAATTTGATGATTTTTCACATATAAAATCAATGATTTTACTGCAAGCAAAATCAATAAAAAGACAGATAAATAACTAATCAAGTACATATTTCTTTTTACATCATTTGTCCACAACCTATCTTTACACCTAGGTGCATGATGGAATTCTTAAAAACCTATACTAATGCACATCATTGCTTCAATAGTTAGAGAAGCCCTTACACAAACCTTTCTCTCATAGAAGCCATTCCTCTCATCTTCTTCTAGACAAAGGGCAGTGCCTCAAGTTATTCTCCTTTAGAACACTTAGCTAAAGTACAAATACAAATAATAAAATAAAATTAAAAAAATAATAAGAATGGTCTTACATATTAGCAATATCTATTGATTTAGGCACTATGCCTAGTTGAGGTCTTTCTTCATCTGGATAATGTTGAACCATCCATTCCTAATGTAAATTTCTACTTTGCACCACTCATTGTATTCTAATGAGGTGTCCTTGCATAGAAGAGGAAGAATCTACATGGAAAGGGGATGAGCACTTTGACCATGATGAGAGAGCTCCTAAAAGTTGGTAGAGAAAATACATATGGATAGTGATCAATAAATATGCTTTGAAATGAAGATAAGGAATTTGGAAGTTAAAATGAACTTAATCATGTGGCCCAAACTAAGATTTATGTAACATTTGATAAAAAGGACGTG